>OU898282.1:119781800-120141800 GCA_918026665.1 Diabrotica balteata
CGCAAGCAATTTGTGTTACCAAGAAGTTCCAAGTACGACCCACGTTACTAGCTGCTGTGGTTACAGTTAGTACGATACTATTATTTCCATTAAAATCTACATAAATGTGCTGACCAGTATTATCACCACATATAACAGGAACAAGTCCAGCTCCACCCGTAACAAAAAATGCATCAGTAGCACAATTTCCTGTTGCATCAGGTTGGGCTAATATGAATCCAAGGAAGTCAATTCGGACCTGAAAGATAGAGTAATTTATACAATATTTTTTAAATGGCATAGACATTAGTCATTCAGCCAGTTATAATAGATTCTCCAATCAGAAAAATACTCAATTTAATCCCAAATATCAATATAACGGATAATATTAATATAAGAAAATACGATAAGAAACATACGAGCTCATTTGTTTCTCGTCATGGGACCCAAAGACATTTTTAGTAGACAAACAATACTTGACCACGGATAAGATTTTATAGCGAATTTATACAGAAATGTAAATGTTTATAAAAACATTTAATTTCCATTTGTTTTTTAATAATATTTTTATCTTATATATCTATCTATAACAATAGAATAAAAAACATCGGAGAACAACTAGAAGATCCAGAAGAACTATGGAGTGAATTTAAAAACCAGGTTAACGAAATCTCCACAATGATTATAGAAAAAACTTAATTAAGAAAAATAAATGGATGACAGACGACATCTTGAAATTAATGGATCAACGTCGATTGATAAAATCTAATGTAACATAATATAGACACCTGCAGGAGAGAATAAAAAAGGAGATCAAATTAGCCAAAGAAAAATGGATGAGAGAAAGGTGCGACGAAATGGAGAATGTAATATCTAAACACGACTTATTTATTGTGTAGAAAAAACTAAAAGAAATGAGTAACAAATTTAAAAAACGAGTTCCCTCTGTACTTCTTGACAATAATAACAAAATTATTGTAAATGAGCACGAAATAAGAAAAGAATGGCAGCTGTATATATCAGAGTTGTTTGAAGATGACAGGAATAATATTGCCGAATTCTACCAAAACTATACTGACGGTCCAGAAATTATAAAGTACGGTATGTGCATGTGCGGCATACAAAGTGACGAAACAAACGACGGTATGTGCTATAACATACATTGACGACGGTATGTGCGAAATCAGAAATCATACACAACGACGCTATCGAGTGATAAACGACGGTACGACGATAGACACGAGACATTTGCGAATAAGAGTGATATTGCTATTGCGCACTAACATTATTACCTAAACGAACAGTTGTAGTGACGATAATAAATACTTTTAGTAAGCAAGGCTTTATTTTACACCCTAGACAATTATAATTATATATATATATATATATATATATATATATATATATATATATATATATATGTATATATATATATATATGTATATATATATATATATATATATATATATATATATATATATATATATATATATATAAGAGTAAGGAAAAAGAAGTACTTCTGACCGTTTGGAAAAATAATAATTATGTTATATTATATATTATTTCTACCTTATTTATTGTAATAATAATACTTATTATAAATTATGTAAATTGTTTTTAATCAGAAATCTAGGACACACATGATATTGTTAACATGCGTATCTAGTTTCAAAATACTTTGTTGCACATTAAAGTTTAACCTTGAAGATTCAGCGCTATTTTATAACATATCGGTATTAGGCCAATAATGTTTTTGTAATGGAATATTTTTGATACTTATAATAGATCACAGTATTTATTTCAATATTGTTAGCATACGTCTTTGTTAAACTACATCATTATCGCTTTCTAGTCATGTGGTTACCTAATTTTCTGTTTATTTTTTGAAATTTGTCTCTTAGTACGCAATTAAATCCAGTTCAATAAGTAACAGGAAATTATTACCCAATTATTTACTGACTCAACAGATGACAGACTTCGAAACAGAACGAAATACTTCAAAATTTATATAGCACAAAATAGGTCAAATATTTACCGAATATTTATGTTCAAAGATAAAAATGATCTTTATAATAAATTATTTGGTTTCCATTTGCATGACAACCAAAAAAATTGTCGAATCTTTCCATATTTCTGTTGAACAGTTTGAGTTCGTACTCAGTAAGAAGTTGCTTAGAGAAAAACGACTCTATAGGAGATACAAAGAAATAGTCCTAAAAGATCGAACATTGTCGTTAAATGATCATCGCTCGACTATTAACGTAGAAATTAGTACGTTGTAGTCATTCTTTATTCATTAAACGTTGTCTTCAACCGTTTCATTGATTGCAAAAATTTATCAAGAAACACGTAGATAATACAGTATTCAATTTTATAAGACTAAGAGTATCGCAAGAATACAACCACAAGTAGCAAGTTATAATGCATCAAGTCACTGCACACTAAGTAGGAACGTGCGGGAAGGTATGCTTGCTTGCTTTGCACAGAAAGTAAAGGTAAGTCATATTACCTCATTAAACTACAAATTATACCTAAATAAACTTCTTTCCAATTTGTAGTTGGCCACACAAATCACAGGTAGTAGATAGACGCCCACCAAAAACAGGCTCCTTTAAAGGTGTATCTCTTCGAGTATTACAAATGTTACCTTAAAAATGAATCTCCTACAACAAAAAATTGTTTTACCTGGCATGTATCTGCTGTTGCTCTATTTATTGTCATTGTACAACGAGTAGATGCAGTAACTGGAGCTGGATAATTGTTATTTGTAAAGTAAGTGGCATTTAATGCAGAGGTTCCACCGCAAGTTCTGGTAACTGAAAACAACATAAATAATAATTGATAATATACTAGCTGTAGGTACTACTCCAGTTCTTATGTACTGAAATGTGTAATCTTGTTTAAAAATGGTATACCCGTGTGGGATGTGAGCCACTTACGAAGAATGCACCCACAGAATCTATTTGTCTAACTAGAGCAGCTGTAGACGTATTATTTTTATTATTATAAGCAGAAATATAATATTTTATTGTTACAATGTAAAGTGGCCAGCAAGAAAACATATTTTCTTACGCGCCGCTAATGTTTGAATTAAAAATTTCCGAGAATGCATGGTAGACACGTGATTTCGGCAACTTTTGACCACTTACGACGCGTGATTTGTGAATTATAGTTTCATTTCATATTTGCCAGACTATAGTAATTTTAGAACTGTAAAGTAAACGCTTTGAAGCATGATTTGGTTAAAACATCTCATTTTTGGTGGTAAAAAATATAATAATTTGTCTGATCTAAAGGTGGTAATTATTTGAGTTTGCCGACGGACAATAGATAGATGGAGTCAACTTTATGAGCCGTGCAACTTATTTTTTGGTGTAAATATCGTTCTAAATTTGTATGGTGTAAGTGAAGTGGGATCATACTCGAGAACATCTGTAATAGACTATATTTGTGCATACTATAAACGTTTCATTATTAGGGTAAAGTGTGCAAATCGCGGTCACCTAAGAAGAAAATTTAATATAAAAAAAGTAAAACTCTGTGAATCAAATTTAAGCCGTCAATCCGTAATTTGGGGTTTTAACTTATTGCAAGATACATTTAATTTAAAAAATATAAAATTTTTGTCTTTGACAGACAAAACATAAAAAAGTATCTTTGGCCGGTATTGTCACCATACATGGACAATACCGGTCATGAGTGTGGGTAATGCCAGTAAATTTGTTTGTGTTATTATTAAAATAAAAATCAATATCTATTTAACATTTTTTTGTTATAAAACGATTAACGAATGTGGCTTAATGGGTCATAATTCAAGTAAATCAGTAAGAAAGGTGAAAAAATATTTTTTATTACAAAACAAACAAAAAATAACAAAAATATGTGTTTTAATGTAAAAATAGTTGACAGTCATCGCAGGTATAACTCTCTGCAGAATCCCATCCACTGCACTCTGAATAAGCCCATCGTGAGCAAACGGTAAATATATACCACAATTCATTGTTTTTGCCAAACTCGCTGTAAACCAGGCATCTATCTTCGTATGCATCGTCACTGTTATCACATGATATATCAATGTCCGATTCCAAATAACTAGAATCAAACACCTTTTTCTTGTAATGCCAATTACAAGAAATAGGTGTTTTATTACAAGAAAAATTATCTTGTAAACCCAAATGCTAATTTTCTCAGTTCTATTGCTGTTACGCCATAAAAAATTAAGGTAAATATTTTTTTTTGTGTGGCTATTTTAGCTTCTTGTTCGGCAGAAAATACTGATTTTCTACCTAATGAGACACCTTGAAGATTTTTATTTTTTATTCTTTCTTGCAATGTCGAAAAATGGATGGATTAATCCCTAAGGATTAATAGTATAGGGTATAAATTATAGCATGGGGGTAATACCGGTCAACTGACCGGCATTGCCTCCTGTTGGCATTTTTTTTCTTAGAATTTTTTACTCGTAAACATGTATTAAAATATTGATCTTTAAAAAAGGAATAGGCAGCTAACGTCATTATAATCAATTGTAACCAATTTTAAGATCTACAAGTGAATAAAAATGAATTAAGACCTTATATATTACTCAGCATAAAAATAAGATCGAAAACACTGAAAACAGGTTAATAATATTTCTATGACAATGGTTTGCGCCAACTCAACGCTCGTCAGCAATCTGAATACAGAGTAGTGTAGCGACACGTTGGCAGTTATAGTAGGTTGCCAGATTGAATAGATTTCGCACAATCGGGATGACCGCCATTACCCACTGACCGGTATTTGCACAGTTTACCCTAATACTCTAAGTAGTTTCTTATTTAATATAGTAAATAAAAAATCAAATGAATTGAACGTGGACACGCAGATCAGTTAAAACGAATAGTTCTATTCCTTTTTAGGTAACTTGTTTTCTATTTTCTCCATATAAAACAACTTTGGTAATCTAAAGCTGTTTATGAATGTCTTTTACATGAATTTTGATACATAATGTAATAATATATAATTTATAATAATATATTTATAATAATATATTATAAATATTATTATATAATTATTATTATATTTATAATAATATATAATTTTGATATATAATGTAATAAATAAAGGATACTTACTAACACAACAAACGCCTATATTATTAGCGCAAGTACCTGAAGGTGTACCAGCTAGATCCATACATTGCCTTCTTCTAAGGCAAGTTCCTATTACCATGCTGCCGCTGGTGCATGGATTATTTGCAAATCTTACTAATCCAACCCCGAAAACTGCAAAGATATATATTTACATTTCTTTTAGACGGTAACAAGAAAGAAGAACCCACATAACAATTTCATGTTCTTAATAGATTTAAAGAACATTACCTACTTTTCAGAAACAGTGTATGTTAAGAATATGTGTAATCACCATTGAGAGTGTGCAGAGCAGATGCTAAGTATACAGCAGACATTACAGTACTTAAACCTACTAATGATATTCTTAGAATGTACTACCGCACATCCTTTCAGTATGTGGACAGAATATACTTTTAGAATATTCCAAGGTAGTGCTATAAACCTTTTACTTATATACTTAGAATGTACTACCGCACATATTTTCAGTATATTATGGCTTTTAAAAGGATAGCATGAATACCTAATCTTAATCTGTAATTGTTTATAATTGATCAATTATAAATATTTACAGGTTGATATCATGTATAACTTTTATTTTAAAATTTTTCGAAAACGATTTTCTGATTGGAAAGAATATGACAAAAAGAAAAAAATCCAACAAGATAGGATGGAAGGGTTCCTAGTCAACTTTGCAACGATGTATTATTCGAATATTTAGTTCTACAGGGTTAACCAAAATTATGTACTTAATTGAGTAAAATGGAGTTACAATAAATATTCATTCAATAAACTAAATTAAGGACTGCCATTGCGAATAAAACATCGTTGTATTCTTGGATCTTGCAGATGTGGTGTTACAGGCGCATCTTACGAATTCCATTGGTGGATTGTGTGACTAATATTGAGGTCCTACGTAGAATAGATAAGAAATGCGAGATCACTAACACAATCAAAGAGGGCAAATTAGAATATCTTTGCCATGTTATGAGAAATGAACACTGCAACTTGCACTTGCAACTGATTCTTCAGGGCAAGGTGTTTGGACCATGGAGAAGAAAAATATCTTGGCTTTAAAACCTAAGGTAAGTGGTTCAATACGTCTACAACCAGACTATTCCGAATAGCTTCAAATAAAAGTTATGGCAGCTATGCTGATCGCCAACATCCGGAACGTATAGGCACTGTTAGAAGAAGAAGAAAGAATGTTAAAATTAGTCCTGCAGTAGTCCTATGTACAATACTGGTTTTACATAACAGAAGAAATGGAATACCACGACAGATATGGAGTATTAATGTTAAAGAAGTCTTACAATTTAGGAGTTCAACTTTTAAGCCCTATGTCTCCAAGATCTGTTGAGCTAATTAAATAAGTAAATAGTTAACAAAGTAAGGACATAAAAATGCATCTGGAAAAGAAGACAAAGAAACAAAAACGTTAGTCACATTATTTCATAAAAAAAATAAACTTTTAGATCATTTGAAAATGTACGATTATAATAAATAATTATGTACTTACATTTTCCACTTCTTTCACTACTATTATAAGGATGAATTAAATTCGTCCCAAAATCGTCCCAGTCCTCAGAAATTTCGTTTTCAGAAATAATTTGACTTTCGGAAACAACATTTCCTTGTATAGTTAAATAAATCAGCAAAGTTAATACAAAAGAATGCATTTTGATTGTACACTGACTTACTTTGGATATTTACTAGAATAGTAAATATAGTTTCATGAAATAGATACAAATTAACTGTTAAATAAATATTCCATTTTATAACAGTTATGTTTGCATTTGGCTTATTTACACCTTTCGCACTTTCGAAGAACTAATTCAGGTTATTTAAAAATTTAGTACAGTTAATATATATCACGATTAATTTTGAGATATAAATATTTACTGAATTATTTCTATAATATACGGGGACATTTTAGTGTAATTAACAACCATAATTGTTAACATATATTCCAGAAAAATATCCAAAATTTAACTATGTTTAGAACTTCGCAATAGGCAGATATTTGGTGAGTTTTTCGCATGGACGTATTGGTTTTTCGCTAATTTATACCTATAATAAGAAAACCTATACGTTTTCTGTAGAAAGTATTCCGGCACTTATCTTATGAAAAAGTGGTTTTAGTTAAATTGGCTGAAACTTTGCTGAAACATTGGTCATGTTGATCAAAAGTTATCGTTGTACCAAGACTCAAAAATCAATTGCTTCTGAGTTAAGAAGCTTTAAACTTACGGTTTTTAGTACATTTTTCAAAATCATCAATTTCGAAACGTGCAAATATACGGCATCTGAATCTCATTAAATAGTCTATTCATCTGAGACTTTTGTTGAGAATATCTAACTACGTAGACCCCTACATGTTTCTCTTAGCACCTAGGACTTTTCTATTGGTTCTTTATGGCACGCGGCCATGTTTCAAAGAAGATAGAATGCAGGCACTTCGGCCAACTTCTACAGAAAGCCTGGTCACAAGCTGCAACAATGTCTACGGGCTCAGTAGGCTTCCGGGCCTGCCGGGTGTTTCCATTCGCGTCCTCCTCTATTCCTGATTGCGCTTACCTACAAGAAACCCTGGAGTCCAACTCTATGAACAAGGACGAGAAAAGTGTTAGCTCAGCCTTGGATCCTCAACCCAGCACATCTGATTCACTCTCACTTAATACTCCAAAGAAGAAGTCTACTGACCCACATTCTCATAAAACCACAAAAGCAACTCCTACTAAACTTATACAAATTGTGTCACCAGTACCAAAATGTGATGCTCCTGCCGTAGCGAAAAAGAATCAGCATGCTCAACTTTTGACAACGCCTGAAAATATAGAAGCTAAGAAGGCTAAACGAGCAATCAAAATTGCAAAGCAGGAGAAGACATTCAAGCTTCAAAAGCCAACAAAAAAGAAGATCTTACTAGAAGAAGAATTGCCATCATCATCTGGAGGCGAGTGGGACGAAAAATCCTCCGATGATGAAATTGTTGATGAGGAAGATTTCCTCCAATGTGTAGAAAGTGTTAACGTCGACGACTACGTATTGGTTGAGTTTCCAGAAAAGAGCAGACCATTATATTATGTGGGCGTAGTCATTAGCATCAACAATGATGGCGTGGAAGATAACTTTATGAAGAAAGGAAAGGTTCAGTTCGTCTTTTCATTAGCTGAAGACATCGGCATTGTTAAAATGGAACAAATTAAGAAAATCCATCCAAAACCTAATGTTCGTCGTGGACACTTCAATTTTGTTGTTAAATTCCCTAATACCATGTCAGTTGTGTAGACAGTTTTATTTCACCTCATTTTATTAAAAGTTGCAAAGTTAATCACTCTCAGTTTTTATTTTTGGTGTACCAGGAATTTTCCATAAGTCATATCCCCAACACCTAGTGCCTCATATTACCCCTTACCTGTCGGGATTATGACGCAAAAGTTGACTTTTTTTGTTTTTTAAATTATAGTAATTCTTATTGTAGGATTTAGCTGGAATTTATGCTGTGAGTACCTGATATTACTATTTTATTTATTTTTACGCACAACAGGCCGTTAAGGCCTAGGGCATTTTTTACATAACTAATTACAATTATTTTAAACAAAACTTTAACTTAAATATGTATATATAACATTATTAACTACTCTGAAGGACCTGGTGTACAATATTTCTCCATTCGCTTCTATTTTGTGCTTTTATTTTCCAGTCCCTCACCTTCACGTGTTTAAGGTCTTCCTCCGCTTTTCTAATCCACCTCGTTCTGGGTCTACCTGTTCTTTTGGGGCTGATTAATTTTCTGGTTATTACTAGTTCAGGCATTCTGTTTGCTGCCATTCTTTCCACATGTCCCAACCGTCTGATTCTTTATGCCTTGATGAACTTGGTGATGGTAGGTTCTTGGTATAAAGCCAGTAATTCATTGTTGGTTCTTCTCTCCCAACCATCTTCTGTCTTCCGTCCTCCGACTATGCGTCTTAATATTTTCCTTTCACATCTTTCTACTAGGTGTCATAAACACTAATCAACATCTCATTATCGGTATTACCGTTTGAGATCTGCCAAAAACCCGAATTGTGCGTAATATTCCAATACGTTTACCTTATCTGTCTTTAAAAAAATACGCGACTTAGCCGCTCGTTAATGGGTATGCTTGCTTGGACAGTCGAAAATCGAAGATTTATTAAGCGTTAGTAATTAACGCTTAATATATCTTCAATATTGTATCTAAAAATCTGTTGTTGTAAAGACTGCACTTTTTTGTTTAATTCCTATTTGTCATTAAAGATATAAATAAATATGTAGGTATATAAATATGGATTTCATTCGCTTGTGAAGCATTTTGCTAGTTCACTCATATTTTTATGCTTATCCCATACATGTGATCTATAGTTAGATTAGACATCAATGAAAAGTTAAAAGAATGGGAAAACTACATTTCTGAATTATTTGAAGATGAGACAGTAGAACACTATACACCGATTGCTATATCAGGTCCATTTATAACAGAAAGTGAGGTAAGAGGTTCAATACAAACGGCAAAAAATGAAAAAGCACTTGGCCCCGATGAAGTAAGTACTGAAATACTAAAGTTTTTGGGAGAAAATGGAATTAAAGCTCTGTGTAATCTCTTTAACAGAATTTATGACACTGGGATATTACCAACTGATTGGTTAAAGTCGTCATTTGTCACAATACCTAAGAAACATCGTCCAAAGACATGCGGTGATTATCGGACAATAAGTCTGATGAGTCACGTTTTGAAGATCTTCCTGCAAGTAATACACAGCATAATTTACACGCTGTTAGAGGACAGAATTAGCAATACTCAATTTGGGTTTAGGAGTGGCTTGGGTACAAGAGAAGCCTTGTTTGGTATACAGGTGCTAGTACAGAGATACACAGATATAAATCAAAATGTGTACATTTGTGCAATCGATTTTGAAAAAGCTTTTGACAAAGTCCGACATAACAAAATGATAGAAATATTGGAAACAGCTGGTTTGGACGATAAAGATCTACAAATAATTACAAATCTATACTGGCATCAAGGGGCAAGAATATCTAAAGGTTGAACAAGAACTGTCGGATGAAATAAATATAAAAAGAGGAGTGAGACAAAGCTGTATATTGTCGCCTTTACTTTTTAACTTATATTCGGAGGAAATATTTAAGGAAGCCTTAATGGAGACAACCGAAGGTATTATTGTGAATGGAGTAACCGTCAACAATATTAGATATGCCGACGATACCTTAGTCCTTGCCAATTACGGAGAAGACCTTCAAAATCTAATGAACAAAATAAAACAGACTTGTGATCAGTATGGATTAAAACTCAACGTTAAGAAAACTAAATATATGATAGTTAGCAAACAAAATTATATACAGGATGACGGTATAAAAGTCGGAGATGCCACACTGGACAGAGTAGAGAAACTCGTGTATCTCGGCAGTAATATCAATGAGAGCTGGGATCCAACCGCAGAAATTAAAAGCCGAATAGAACAAGCCCGAGCTGCCTTTGTAAAAATAAGAAACGTACTTTGCAGTCACGATCTTAGCATTGACCTTAGAGTTCGTATGTCATCTTGCTACATCTTTCCTGTCCTGCTGTATGGAGTGGAAGCTTGTAATCTAACTGAGGCTATGCTTAAACGCTTGACAGCCTTTGAGATGTGGGTATACAGACGACTACTGAAAATAAGCTGGGTCGACAGAGTTAGAAATGAGGAGGTCCTTAGACGGCTGAGCCAAACAACACAACTGGTCAATATAATAAAGAAACGCAAGCTGGAATACTTCGGTCACATTATGAGACACCCTGAAAAATATGGTCTTTTACATCTGATCATTCAGGGAAAGATCCAAGGTAATCGTGGTCCGGGTAGACGAAGAACATCATGGCTGAAAAATCTAAGGCAATGGTATGGAAAATCAACTACATCGTTATTTAGAGCTGCTGTCAATAAAGTCACGATAGCGAATATGGTAGCCAACATGATATCCAGCGATCGATAACGGTCATGGAACTAGAAGAAGAAGTGATCTATAGTTATGCCTAGATATTTTATTTTAGAGATTGTTTTTATCGTTATGTTACTCTCAATGCAGTTAATGTTTATATGATTAAATGAAGGTAGTGATACTTTGTTACTACAAATTGAAATTTTGTAGTACCATCACCAACATTTCTACATAACGTAGTCTATAACATTGTTTAGGATTCACGGAGTATTATATAATTCTTCAATATGATTCTCTATTATTTGTCTAAGATCTATTATATCCGCGACAGGAGTTTTAAAAATAGAATTTTTTAAGTGTGGATACCAAAAGAAATGGCAAATAGTCAAATCACAGGATCGATAGGGAATATAATAGGCGTATTTAAACTTATGCCCCGATTGTCGAAATAGTCCATAATAAAATTAAAATTTTGCAGAGTTGTATGAATTCGTGCCCGTGTCTTACTGAAAATATTATTCTATTAATTAATCATTCATCGATTGAAATATAGATTGAGTTATAATTTCTTGACGGTATCTTTTATAATTTAGAATCTCTTTGAAAAATATGGATCCTGCATTATGTGGCTTGCTTATAGCAGCCGAAACTTCAAATTTCTCTGGATATAAAGGAGTTTCAATAAAATAATGCGAGTTTTCTGCACTCCCCAACTTTATATTCTGAAAATTTGTGTAGCCAGAAAGATGAAATTAACATTCGTCAGTAAAAAAGGCTTTGCCTCATACATCATTATTATTCTTGAGATTGTTCATCAGGAACCAATTGCAGAAGGCTAGCCTTTGGGGATAGTCGTTTAGGGTGATTTCATTAAAGGCTTGTGAACGATACGGATGAAAATGTAAATCTTATTAAGAATACGTTGACAAGTTCCATATGAAATATCTACCTGTTGATGTAAATGTCGAATTGATGTCTGTGGTTGATCTACAATAACTAATCTGAGAAGTTCGATGTTTTCTTCAGTGTGCACTATTTAGGATTGCCTGTCCCTGGTTTGTGAGTTACGCTTCCCGATTCTCTAAAAACATCTACAACGCGATGAATATTTCTGCAAAAGACGTCATAATAAACCGCAACATTGGGAAAATCTTCAAAAGCATCTCGGTTGGAGTAAACCCATTCTCCGTTCAATTATTTGGCCATTTAGTCTAGGCGGAATCTGTTTTGGATTGGACATTTTTCTAGGAATCTATTTTTTTGCTGGAATCCCTTCAGGATATGCCCAATATCGATAATCACGATATGCGCCAGTCGCAAACCCTGTGCTTAATTTTTTATTTAACAAAATCTGAAAACAATTGAAAGTTTCTTTTTTTGCTCCTATTTTCGTTTATAATTCGGGAAATATTGATCCTAGAGAAAAAATTATAGGAAGTTAAAAGTTTCTTTATTCAATTTTACACAATATTTCGTTAGCCAGAAATTGAAAATTTAATGTTTATTGTTGAAAAAATAGCAATAATTGGAAAAAAAAAGTACAAAAAAAGAAGTAAATCCTTTAAATGTTTTCGACTTTCTAAACTTGACTTACAAGCTTCATATTCCGCCTAGAAAAACGTTTTAATAGGTTTAAAACGTGTACTAAATTTTGTTAAGATCGGTCGGATAGGTTTTGCATAATAATTTTGCAATCCAGCCTACTGGAAACAAACCGCAAATTTTCAAATTTATAGTAGGCCCTAAATAAGGCTCATAATAAACAAAATTTTGTTCTTCCAAAATGTTTATTCCATAAGGTCGTTTAAATGTAGTTGTAGCAGATGTAAAGGAATTCATTAAATCAAACAACTATGAATAAGCTCTATAAACTCCCCAAGTTTTTATGCTGCGATTTTTTTTATCTTTGGCTGCATCTTCAAAATAATGTTTTAAGGCTGTTGCAGTTGTGTGAGATAGTAATTCTGCAGCAAGTGAAACGTTCTGTCTCCGCATTTTTTTTACCTCTAAATGATCTGAAATCACCTTATAGGATGGAACTTATTTCTGTTATTGCAGCTTCAATTAGTTCTTTTAACAAATCTTTTTCCAATACACTTCCATCTTCAAGTTCAAATCCTGTGTAGATTAACCGGTTTCTTGTTCATTTTAGGAGTTGGGGAGCATTAACAAACATGCAGATATTTGCTTTTGTGAGTGGATGTGTAAAATGTGTGATGTCAATTGAAATATTCAATTTTTTTTAAAGTCCTTGATTGCCTTCCCCGCAATCAGACACGCAATCGACTTTATTATATTTTAGATTGTTAAATTCAGTAATTATGGTAGACAAAATATTGTCAGTCATACTTGTATCAAAGCCAATGTAGACCAGTTGCTTCAATTTATCACTAGTTACATGTACCTATGATAGCCAACCGATTCATCCTTTTTTTGGTCATATTGATACTTGACACAGACTTTCATGTTATCATATGACAAGACGGTTACTCTTTGTTGTCCAGTTTTTGATTTTCCAGCAATATACATCACCTGAAGTACTATCTTGTAGGAGACCAAATCTAAGATTAATGTGTGCAGCCCATTTTTGTAAATTTGATATTCCAGGTAATGGGTATTTCTTAGTAATAGGTAACATATTTTCCTTCTCGTTTGTCTTTCGTTAATCCATGATCCTAAACTTCCACCATCTTTTCAGAGCAAAGGTTGGAAAAGAGGATAAAATCCGGATATCTGTTTTTCAAGTAACAACCTCGAAGACCGATGTACCAAAGTAGTATATGGCCCCATACCAAAAACTCAGCATGTATATCTTTCCAATTGTCAGACCACAAGCTATTCCATTCAGAAGGAGATTTAACTTCAAAAAGGCAAACTGGCAAAAGTATGCAGGCATGCTAGATTCTGAGCGGCTACGTCTTGAACCAAAAGTAGAGAACTACGAAAAATTTGTAGGGGTACTCAAAAATGTGTTTAGAAAAACTATCCCTAGAGGATGTATTTAACAATATGTTCCCGGGATGTCCAGCGAGTCCAAAGAACTAATGAGAACATACGAAACCCTCTATTCCACTGACCCTTTTAGCCAAGAAACGGTTGACTGCGGAGCAGTACTACTCCAACAGCTAAGTCAAGCCAGACAGGAAAAGTGGATTGAGACCCTGGAAAAAATGGATATGGCACATAGCAGCAAAATAGCATGGAACCTTGTAAAAAAACTCAGCGGTGAACCAAAAGAACATAAACCACCTTGCAAGGTTACAGCAAACCAAGTCGCTGCTCAACTCCTTACGAATGGAAGAACTACTAATCGATATAGGGACGCAAACACTAGGAGAAGATTGGATTCGGAGACAAACCACCTAGGAACTCCTTTTACACTAAAAGAACTCCACGACGGTATGAACAGGTTAAAAAACGGGAAAGCTGCAGGTGTGGATGAAATAAGCAGTGAACAAATAAAACATGTAAGCCAAGGAGCAAAGAACTGGATCTTGCAATTTTATACTACGTGATGCAAAACCTGCAAAAATCCAAAATCATGGAGAAAATCTAAAGTAATAGCCTTGTTAAAACCAGTAAAGGATCCAGAAAACCCCAGTAGCTACATAACTATTTCGCTACTTTGTCACTTTTTTAAACTATATAAAAGACTCATACTCTCCAGAATAAAAAAAAATGTCGACAAACACCTCATCACACAACAAGGAGGATTCAGACCCGGCAAATCTTGCACCGGTCAAGTCCTCGCACTAACAGAACACATTGAAGAGGGCTTTGAAGAAAAACTTATAATAGGGGCTGTTTTCTGACAGCAGCCCATGATAGAGTAAGGCACAAAAAATTGCTCCGCAAATTATATGCCATTCTCAATGACCACCACCTGGAAAAGGTTGTATATTCCTTACTGCATAACAGACGTTTTTTCGTTGTGCTGGAGGGTAAAGTAAGTAGGTGGAGAGTTCAAAAAAACGGCCTCCCACAGGGAAGTGTTTTAGCACCAATGCTCTTCAAGATATACACAAACGACCAACCTACTCCGACCGAAACCAAGCACTTCCTTTATGCTGACGATCTTGCAATATGTGCTCAAGGACATAGTTTTGAAGAAGTGGGGGAGAAACTCGAAACTGCCTTAAAAACAATGACATCATACTACCTGCAGAATTCTCTGAGACCCAAGTCTGCGCTTTCCACCTTCGCGCAAAGGAAGATATGCATGTTAAAATAATTGAAGACACGAGTGGATGAAGGTGCTATGTAACATTTTTCTAAAAACGGTTTTTTTTGTATGGATGAAGGTATTATGTACCTGTTTTATCACGTGGCCACATTAGAATTCTAAGATTCGTAACAGAAGTCTAGGTTTTTTAAAGGATGAAGGAGTTATGTTACATTATTTTCCAGTGAATAATGGAAGAAGGTGTTATAGGCACAAAATACCTTCATCCACATTCATGTAATATTTTGTATACCTTCGTCATATGAATGATGGTGTTAAGTGACACACATAACCCCTTTATCCACTCACTGGCCATTTTGTTTTACTTGGTGAGTTGGTATTGCGCGCACGTGTTCTGTGTCATTATTACAGTTTTTTTGCAGCAATCTCACAATATTAATTCTAGTTAACATTTATAATGAGTTCCAGAGGTAAACAAATGTTAAAACTAGTGCAGGAACAAATAAACTGTGAACAAAATTTGCCAAATGATGAAAATGAATTCACAGCAAGTTCTAACCTCAACATTGAAATTTCAAATGTAACAGGTAAGTGCAATCCTATTGTTATGAAATAATTAAGTTTTATTATATTTTGGGCAATAGGTATTTAGATCATAATATTTATATAAAAGTGTAAATGAGCTGGTTGAAATACATAACCCAACTATCATCTGTTATAAATATTTACACTTGATTGCTCCGGGGATTCCCCTATCTTTTCAAAAGTAATTTTTAAACAATAATAATTAGGAAGAATTAAAATATAAGTATAAGTAAATAGCTGTTTTTATTTTCAGATTTGGAGGGGACCCAACCATTCTTGTCAGACAGCAGTGGTGATGCTGAATACTTTCCGAGTAATGAACGAAGCAGTTCTTCAGGAACTAGTGTCACGGAGGACGAAGAAAGAGCGGACCACAGTCATGTAAAAAACCTTGTTGGAGGTACATTCATTTCTGGAGACAAAGAAGGAAGCGGGATTATTCAAAAGCCTATAATTAATCCTTCTAACGGGTCTAACGAGGTTGACCAAGAAAATGAAAAACAAAGAAAGCAAAAGATTTTTTCAACGACAGAAAAGTTTCCAAAAAACGAAAACGAGATCCAAATACGTGGAAGAAACGCAAAGCAGCTTTAGATAGAGCAAAAGGTGAAGAATATTTGTCTTACAAAAACATTCCCGTTCCAAGAAAGGAGCCAGAAAAAGGTATTCTTTGTAGACAAGGCTGTAGATTTTCTTGTAGCACTAAATTTTCAGCAGATGACAGGAAGGCATTTTTGGATGAATTTCATAGACTTGATATTAATGCAAAAAATGCTTTACTATTTAAATCAATCATTAAAAAACCAGTGTTGAGGGAAAGAAAAAATGCTGTTAAACATAAAACTGCGTCATATACGTATCTTCTTCTTCTGGTTCCTATCCGTTTCGGATGTTGGAAATCATATTGGCAATCATAACCTTGCTTGCTGCGGCTCGAAACAGCTCCGTTGAGGTTTTCTTAAACCATGTTCTTAAATTCCGCAGCCATGATATTCTCCTTCTACCGGGTCCTCGCTTACCTTTGACTTTACCTTGCAATATAGACTGTAGCAGGGAGTAACGGTGCTGATTTCTCATAACGTGTCCCAGATATTGCAATTTTATGCGTTTGATCGTAAACACAATCTCTGGTTCCTTCTTCATTTTTCCTAGAACTTCCTTGTTCGTGATCCTTGCTGTTTATGATATTCTCAGCATTCTTCTATAAAGCCACATCTCAAATGCTTCAAGTTTTGAATAAAGGCGTCTGTAAGCGTCCATGCCTCCGCCCCGTACAACAACACAGAGAAAACATAGCATCTCAAATGTCTCATATACGTATAACGTTACAAAAAATGGAATTACCGTAAAGGTGTGCAAAGAAGCGTTATGCGCTCTATACCAAATAGGCAGAAAAAAACTTGATGTTATAAAGAATCGTATAAATAGTGGTGTAGCAGCACCTCCTCCAGATCGCAGAGGTAAGCACTCCAATAGGCCACACAAAATAGGCCAAGATGTTAGGGATTTTGTGATAGAGCAGATAAATAAATTTCCTGTAGAAGAGTCGCACTATTCCAGAAATAGAAATCCTCATAAAAAATATCTTTCTCCTCTACTAAATGTGAGCAAAATGTATGAGTTCTATCTTGAGGAATGTAATCTGGCACAACTTCCTGGAAAATTTAGAATTAAAAAATGTTCATATTCCAACATTTTTTCGCGAGAGTTTAATTTATCATTTGGGTATCCGAAAAGTGATACGTGTAGTATCTATGATGGAGGTGAATCTAACGATGGACATAAAGAAAACTACACAGCATTAACTAAAGCGCTCAAAGTTGACAAGGAAAAAGCAAAAGATTCAGACAACTTGGTTCGATATGCAACAAACAATGCCACTGCCAAAAATAACAACGTCCAAAGCATTTTACCTTAGGCAAATGTGGTTTTATAATTTTGGGGTGCATATTACTACAAAAGGCCTAGACAAAGCATGTTTTTGTACCTGGACCGAAGATCTTGCAAACAGAGGAAGTGCAGAAATATGCAGTTCTCTACTCAGATATATTGAAGTCGACGAAAGCATCACCAAAAAGGATTATCTGATCATCTGGTCCGATTCATGTGCGGGCCAGAACAAGAACTTCCACATGATTTGCCTTTATCAGTATCTTATTTTGAAGGGATACTTCCGTTGTATTGACCACAAATTTCCTGAGGTTGGCCATACTTAGATTGTGACAGAGACTTCGGAAGAATAGAGAAGGTTTTACGAAAACACGACACGGTATATGTACCAGATACGCACCGGGAAATAATTTCAAAGGCTAGCCGAAAAAATCAAGTCATCGACATGGCTCAACACTTTAGAAGGATTGCTGATCTACCGCAAAAACTTAATCTTACTAACAGAAAAAAAGGACGAACTAAATGAAACAGTCAGATTTAGAGACGGTATTAAATGGATAAGAGTGGAAGAGTATGGTTCCTATTTGTATAAAGAATCATATGATGAAACAGTTCCTTTTAGAAAAGTAAATATTCTTCAAAATAAGAATAGAACAGCAGCGCCAGAGAATATTGAAATCGAAAGAATTCGGGAGAAATATGGAACTATCTCTGAAGAAAAAATCTCCAAGAACAGCTTAAGATTGTAAAACCAGAATATCGATATTTCTATGAACCAATCTTGGAAAAAAAAAATGTATTACGTTATATTACTGTTATTACCTTATATTAAGCAATAACATCTCGTTAGCTGATTAGATAAGTTTTTCTTTAATACATGATTCTTCCATAAAACAGTAGTTGTTTTAATTTCTTTAGAATTATACAGTGGATGAAGGTGTTAAGTACTGTTTTTTTCAAATTTTGGTAAGACACATTTTTTTTTTGTTGATATTTTTTTCCGTGAATAACATATTCCATATACTAGTAACGACATAGAAAAGTTTTTACCTAATAAAAGTGAATGTGAGAAAAGTTTACAATGAAAAACTTTAACCTTAATTTTCTCAAAATCTAAATTTTGTAACATAGCACCTTCATCCACTCGTGTCTTCAATTGTATAGTATATCTATGATTGAAGTCAATTAAACCTGGTTAATTTTTCTATGCACACCACATTAATTTGCATTAAACAACACTGGTTCCCTTTAAAACATGGCGGAACGTCTGCGCGTACTTATTTTCCATGGAATGGAGAGTGAGCATTCTGATTGTTTATTATTCTGTGACCGTATTAAGTCTACGGATCGTGGACACTCTGATTGCTATTTATTCGGTGCTTTAGTAGTTGAGACGCGTATTTCAAAATAACATACGCTAAAAAAAAACATGATAAAATATTGTTTTTATTCCTGTCCCCACTTCCCAAGCCGTTGATGAAAGTTAAGACTTCCTGTCTATCAATGTATTACCTTAATTATATTGACTCGGTTATTTTTTTAGGGCTATAATGTTTGACAGCGTTGACAATTTACACGCTAGTACTTCTTCTTGCTTGTACTTACTTCTTATTTGATGTATGTAGGGATACTAAGGAAAATAATACAACGCATGAAAATAGCATGATATATATTTGTATACAACATATGTATAACATAATTAAAATTTTTTATAAAAGGACTAACCACTAACAATACAATCGTATAAAGAATAAAAAATATTAGTAAGAGTTCGACTGATATGATTTCACATAAATCAATAAATGGCCACTCACTGAAATTTTAAAGCTTTTTTTAAAAGTACTTAAAAAGGTTAAGACTCAGCAACATAGCTATAAAAATATAAAAATGATTAATAAGGCAATTTTTGGTCTTAAGTTTCGAACTTACTTTAAAAAAATACAAAATAGTTTTATATGATTAATTGATAGATACAGTTAACTTTTTTTGTACCAACAGTTTTTTTTTGTAATTTAAAGTTCTATTAGAATCCATTTGGAAGAATGCGGTAATTTAATCCAGCAATGTAAAATTTTGGATTAAATTGTGCATAGATGCATTATAAGGCCATTATATAAAAATATAAATAGGTCAAGACTACAGATCAACTCCTTTTATTAGGTATATGAAGCACAAATAATATTTATACAATGTTTTGCCTATAAATTTGATTAAATGTCTGTAAATAGATCACTAATTTAATATCGTCATTGAAGATGAGCAACATATCCTCCCCCTACAGATAAAAGGATTTTAAAACGCCAGTTTTTGAGATATTTTATGTCTTCGACGGATTCGTCTTTAGTAGATTGTAGTAGAATGTCTGTAGAACATTAAAATATTTGCAAGCATCTTAAATTGAAGGTGTTTCATATTTCTGAAACAAGCATATCTTATGATAGGTCTGTTTGTGCGATCATATTGAAACCTGTACAACCATTCACAAAACGGGGCATAAGTTCCTGTGAACAGTAGTGGAGCTGGCGAAGACCACCAAATATCTCAGAACTCTACGTGAAAAAATAAAAGATAAATCTTTCAGAAATGCTAGTAAAGAATGACAGAAAATACAAAAAAGATTGTAATTTAGACTTACAAGAAATTTGGAAAAGACTGTTTCAGAGTTAATGAAGAAACCGAAACAAAGATCTTGATAAAAAGCATTGATACAAATCCCACAATAATCAAAAAGCAGTTTCAAGAAGACAACAAACAACCAGGCATTAGTTAAAAAGATGTTTGTAAAAACAAACTTAGCTAGGAACTGTCTCCAAAAAGAGAAGGTCGGAGATCTTCTCAGACCTCTAAAAGAATGGTATTAATTTTTCAGAAATTAGTTAGGAACCGTTTTCTCAAAATATGAGAACAGGGTACAAGTTTTGTGTTTTCGCTCCTCTGAAACACGTCTCTGTGTCTGAGTGGAAGAATATTTACGCGATCGCGACTTAATTTCGCCATTGCATTGAATGGCATGGGCAAGAAGAAGCATTAGTTTTTTCTGCACGTTTAAAAAAATGACAAATTTTAAATTTATGAAAAGTCGTTAACGTGCAAAATATCGGTAGTAGCTACGAAGATCGTAACATCCAAGATAGGCACATGTGTGGTTTGGGCAAGCAACACTACATATCTTTCTACATTGTACAATGAAAATAGGAATGTGAATTATGTAGCATTAACATACATACGACTAAATACCGCTAGTGACGTGTACGATTGCAACCATCTAGCAGCGTAAAAATAAAATAGTCAGACGAGTAGATTTGGGCAAAAATGATTTATTTGTTAATTATAAAAAAAAACACGTTCAAATTAGAAATTTAGGTACATAAATTCCACGTACGAACCGATTTTTTGCCTAGAAGATGTAGGAACTTTTGGTACATAATATTAACTTAACTTCTCATTCATCTACAATAAGCTGTAAACGATTTTGGACGGAAAAAATATGTCCCACTGAACACTGCCTAAGATACTTAGTATTCTACATTAGACATTTTCAGACAAATCCAGAAACCGATTCAATCTCACATGACACAAGAAAAAATCCTTCTCCACTTTTCAGAATTTTCCAACGGGCCATATAGGTATATAATATAATATATTTAAATATAATATTATTAGTTTAAGTGTTCAAAGGACAGGCAGCTGAACCATCGGGATTAACCATGAGACCGAACGTCAAAAAACACTCCACAAACCAGTAGAATCCCCTAAGAGATATAAGTGAGTTTAAACGTCCACGAAGCAAAATACTCACACTACTCTGTACTCTCCAGATCAAGGATTTACTCGACATGTAATAAAAAATATTGCTCTCCAGATCTGTCAAATAAGTCACAACTCTAGAGTGACCTCAACATCCTTGGTTATAGAACACTAGCGATAATCAAGTCGTTGGCTTCAATCTAAAAGCATAGCTTAGCATTCAGCAACAGCTAGAGTTGACATTTTCCATACACTTCTGTGACATCTCCTATATACTCCGCAACTGTTCATAAATCCATAGTAAGTAGCGTAAATCAACAGTGTATAAAGCGGTGATAAGAGCAAATTTAAAGTATGGGGCACACGTGTGGCGTCTTTTTGAGCAAGATTAGACAGAAAGTCAAAATAATGTATATAAATAAATTTCTTCTCCGATATATTGCTCTAGTTTATATTGATAAAGTGAACATATATACAATAAAATTCCACAAAAAATATAAAATATAATAAGGAATATTAGGATAGGTTGCCAAAATTCTTATTAAAAGTAATGATGAGAGCTAGGTGTTGGAAGGATTGGATAAGCATGGGAAAATATGTGAGGGGTTTCTTTTTGCTTTTAATATTCCGGAGATATTAATCCAATTGTTATTGCTTCTTATCAACAGCTTTTTTACCTTTCGATGAACTTGCTGCAGCTTTGGCAGTTTTTGGCTAAGTGCATTTGGTTTATTCATAGCATTTGCCGTTGTTTGATTAGTTGGTGTATTGTTTTAAATGCTGATTTCTTTTCAATTATTTTGTCTTAGTCGCTTTTTGTTTATTTTTGATGCGGCTTTTTTGGTCTTTATTGCGTTCTTTACGGATTTTGCAGCAGCAGTAATTTGTGTTGGGCTTCTTCAACCTTTTGTGCTCCTTGTGGTACTGAGTGGTACACGTCTCTAATTTCTGACTAGTCGTGATATCCACAGTAAGAGCTTGAAAAGTAGAACCACCTACTTCTTTAAAACAGTTTATGGAATCATTTCAGACGTTGGCGAAAAGAAGGTATTGTACGTAGAATTTTTTGCCTGTTTTCATTTTTCAGTGGCGAAAAAAGTTCCAGATGTCGACGTAGCCGAAGCGACTGATGATTGGTTTCTTTTATCTGCCATCTCATTGAAGAGAACAAAACTTTTAAGTTAATATGCAATATGTTGTCATTTATTGATCAAGAAGTGAAAACCTGATGGCTAGAAAATATCCTTATACAATTTGAGAGTAAGTACCATAGATACAATTATACAATGAGGAAGGAAATATGATCTCATGTTCAGACCAAACTCGAGTCAAATATTTGTGAGCACTACAAAAACTGAGGGTAGGAAGAGTGAGCCTAAATTATTGAAAGAAGTTGGAAACGTTCGGGAGTATTCGTTGGCTGTTTAAATTAAGAGCTTGCAGTGTTATATTTGCAGAATCGACCTGCGAGAAATGATAAGGGAAGGTTCTACTAACTGTAACTAATGAAAGGCTATGAAACGGAACAATGTAATTCCTTTTTCGGAAAGTTCTCGGTATTTGGAGGGGCATATTAGACTCAAGTGGTTAGTCTTCTAAGCGCACCTATCTGGGGTATGGCAATTTTAACAAAGGCGTACAGATGGCACCTCTTCCGAGAAAATAGAACGACTTAGTTGATGGTGGCAATTGCACAGAGAACAGTGTTTGCCGAGGCGCTGGGAGTTAGTACCGGGTATATTCTGATGTACTGAAGGAAAGAGGAAGAGTATACAAGAGAAGCAATGAAGACATAGCAAGGAAATGTTTAAAAAAAGAAGGGAGGGAAAGGTTCATTATGGCGTGGCAAGATAATTGCGGCGAGATGTGAAGGGTGGCGCAGTGGACAAAGTCGCTGCATCGAAATGTGAAAAGATGGATGGACTGCAGGCAGAAATGCTTGTAAAGTGAAATATCGGACTCTCACACATTCTATTGGTATGCAATAGATGGATAACTCAGGAGCCTGTTTAAGAGAGCTAGGAGGTAGGATGCAATCAGTCACGGAACTGGTGGAGGAGATGCTTAGGCCGTCGAATCGATGGAGATAAGTTCGGAGATATGTAAAGAGAATGCTGTAAAGAAATGAATAGGAAGAAAGGCTACCCAACCAGAGATAAGGTGGCCACAAGCAAGTAGGAACATAATAGAGAGTGAGAGACGGCGAGAAACATGAATAGGGAGGGAGAGACGGATCAAGCAGTCGCGGATTAAGAATTAGTAGCAGTTTAATTACTCATGACCTGGGACAAGTGTTTGATTCCTTCAAAAATATTTCTTATTATCCCTTATTAATGCGCTTTCTATTTTCTTAAAAAGATTTTTAGTACGTTTCTGCATAAGTTATTCAGTATTTACTTTTAAGAATAATTTTTCTTCTTCTCATTTTTTTTATGTTTAGCGGCGTAAACATGTATGTTTAGTTTATTGTTTTGTACATTTATTTAGAAGCGTGTATTTATACTTTTAGAGACTAATCATTATACTATTAATAGGCCAACGAAATAAGCTAGAAAGGTACCCTGTTTGTGACACTAAACCGGCCAGGCAAATTACAGTTGTTTTGAGTAGTATGGACCTCTATAACATATATTTCCAGCAGTCAATTTTTTGGATTTTATTGGTGAAAAAAAGGCCAAAATTTCGCCTTTTTCGTCTGTCAGCAAAAAGTGAAGCATTTGAAACAAATAATAAACTTATGTCATACAAAAACCTTCAAAATACAGTTTTTTGAATGTTTCTATCCTTATTTATTGCTTAGAAAGTTGCAAAGTAAGTCAAACATTTCTATTTTTTATGAATGTTAATAACTTTTTTAAAAATAAACTTATAACCTTCATATTACATGGTATGTTGAGTCTTGCAGTGCTTAAAATATGTACCGAATTTTTAAAACGATAGGCCAAATATTTTAAAAGTTATTTAATTTTACCGTAAATTTACCGTTTTTGACATTAATTTGTTAATAACTAATAAAGTCCAAAAATCTATTGCAAGAAACATATAATCTTCTTGTTACAAAGGTCCACACTACTCAAAACACCTGTTGTTTGTCTGGCCGGATCAATATCACGAAAAAAGCTTATTTTCCTGGGCTATAAGTATAATAAAATGTGTATTCCGTTAGGAATCGTAACGACTGTTATAGCTATAATGAATTTTTGGTTAATGAGAAGTACTAAATAAACATATTGTAGTTTAACTGATCCTTCGAATAAAATCTCAAAATACTCAAAATAACTTTTCAACCAAGCACTGAGCCAAAGGGAAAAGCTTTAGTAGTAGCAAATGTCAAAAAAGAATGGAAGAATTAAGAAAAATAAATTACCATAAATAATGTTAATGCATAAATTAGCAGGTTAAGCCCATGATATCATCATATTGGTTTGAACAATTAATTCTTTCCCTGTAAACTTTTGGACAGCGAATATATCTTAATGCATCTTCAGAAAAACTTGAACTTGATGCATTTTTGTAAACTTCAAAAAAATAAAATTTAAACATTAAACTTAATTTTTGGGTTAAAATGAACTTTAAACATTAAACTTGATTTTTGGGTTAAAATGAACTCTAAGTGAGTGTTATGAAACTAAAATTTACACTTAAAAGTGAACTTTTATTTATTATTTATTTCAAACTGACTTTAAAATCGGGCGCAAGAATAATGCACAATTTGGGTTATGTTACTTATGCTTTTTTATGATATAAATTCACTTTTCTCTTTGTAGTAGCTTTGTGCTTCGAAGTTGGAAACGAATAAAACTTAAATTGACAATTTTTTGTTGTATTTTTACAATTTATAACACAGCATTTCCTAAATCCCATTTTCTTCAGAGACAGAAGGTGTAAATGTAAATAAACAAAACGAATATGAAATATGACAATTGACAATATGAATTTATGAAATCTATGAAATGTGCACTAAAAAATGCAAAATTTCTCCGCTACTCGCGCACGATCGTTTCTCGTATCCCCTCCAAGTACTTGCACGTCGCCAATATACCATAACATAAAAACAATAGGTAACAGTAAATTATGCAGTAGTACAATAATTGGCCGTACATGAAGGTTTAACAATATTAGCTGTGCTGTAAAGAATAAAATTCGATTATACCTTAATTTCCAACAAAATAATGATGTTCGTCGTTGTATAAGAAGTTGAATATGTAGCCTTAACTTCGAGAAAGACATAAATATTTGTGTTTGTGCATGAGGCACTAATCAACAATTGCACATACAGAAGTTTAAACAATACAAATCAATATAGTTTCTTTTCATTTTTTCACGAACGTTACAGGTTCTTGTCGTTCCTTTTCTAAAATATTTCTGGTGATATTAAATGCTTGTGTTTTCATAAAATCGACTTTTTTATATACGGTATCTTCCTGTTGTTTAGCAGGAGTCGTTTTTGTACTATTGCCGGTAAAACTCGAACTACTGGTTCCCTCAAGATCTAGGTCCAGGTACTGCATTTTGCCCGAAAGGTAATGATAGACTTGTTCACCCTCTGTTTGGGAAAGTAGACTGTCATGAGAACGACCTAGATTTGGTGGTGTTGGACTTGGTGCTGCTCGAATTTTACGCTGGTCTTCTTCTGTGTTGAAATGTTTTCTCATGTGAGCCTCCTGTAAGAAATACGAGTATTTTATTAATAAAATCTGTTTCAATAGCAAAACATAAATGCTAAAATTAAAATTTGTTTTTCAGATAAAGAAAAAGTTAATATCAAACTAGGAAATCTAAAAGTCTATAGACCAAAGTCTATACGTTCTCTTATAGTGCGATGATATTTCATCTACGCAAACTGCTGCTAGGGGAGCAATAAAAGAGCAAAGCGCAAGTTAAATGTCTACTGTATCGTGCCCAAACGTGGATTTCATTTGCGAGTCTAAAAGGAACTATCACGGTTATTCCCTCATACTCATGGAACCAGAATGGACCAAATTTATAAAAATCAAAAATGGGCTCTGTTAAAAAAATATATATCTACCTCATAAATTATATTAACAGACAATCATATCATTTAGTAGTCATTACAAGCGGAAGAATTTTCTGTAACTTAGTTGGACCATTGTTATCTCGGTATTACTGTACTATAGCAAGGGCGTTCGTCAGGGAATTGTACGTACTTGAATTTATTTATTTATATTTTATGATCATAAAAATATCAAAGATGGAATTAAATTAATAAATGTTAGAATGAGGTTTTCCAATAGCACAATAATGTGAATTCCTTATTGTTATGTATTGAATTAATAATATCAACCTCTGTAAAAAATTGAATGTAATTATTCGTTTTTTAAGAAACAAGTAATAGCCTTGTTAAAACCAGGAAAGGACCCGGAAAACCCCAGTAGCTACAGACCTATCTCGCTGTTGTGTCACTTTTTCAAACTATACGAGAGACTCATACTCACCAGAATAGAAAAAAATGTCGACAAACACCTCAGCCCACAACAACGAGGATTCAGACCCGGCAAATCTTGCACCGGTCAAGTTCTCGCACTAACAGACACACTGAAGAGGGCTTTGAAGCAACATTTATAACAGGGTCTGCTTTCGTAGATTTGACAGCAGCCTATGACGCAGTAAGGCACAAAACATTGCTCCGCAAATTATACAACACTCTCAATGACCACCATCTGGGTAAGGTCGTATATTACTTACTGCAACACAGACGTTTTTTCGTTATGATGGAGGGGAAAGTAAGTAGATAGAGAGTTCAAAAAACTGACCTCCCACAGGGAAGTGTTTTAGCACCAATGCTCTTCAATATATATATATATATATATATATATATATATATATATATATATATATATATATATATATATATATAAATATATATATATATATATATATATATATATATATATATATATATATATATATATATATATATATATATATATATATATATATATATATATATATATATATATATATATATATATATATATAATATATATATATATTTACATCCTGCTATTCTTACGGACTCAAACCACATCGCAACCTTACAGCCTCTCCTATTTAGAGGTGTATATAACATTTTAGTCATCATATATATTGAATCAAGGGACAAAACATTCTTAATGCAAAAATTTCTATTTGGATAAGATGAAATTTAATATATACTTGTCTGTTCGGTTCTCTTATCCTTACGAACTCATTACAATTTGCGACCTTTAAAGCCTCATTAGTATAATTTTTATCAGTATTGTGGTATTATGGCCTCATATACACGACCTTACAGACTCATACAGTGTTGTCAATATGCTCACTGTGTATTTAGATAATTTGGGATTTCCCCCATGCATTTGATGTGTAAGTGAATGAAGTTATTTCGCATTTCGCCAGTGTTTAAGTAATTGATACCTTAAAACGGAGATATTGTTTATTTTAAAAACAGCAAGAGTATATTATTTACGTAATCTATATTTAAACTAGCAGTCATAAATTTGAACCTGATATTTGTTGAAAGAAAAATAATAATTTTGGTCAATGTATTTTTTAAGAATATTTCACGTTTTTCTGTCGTAATCTAGAATTCCTAATAATTAATATAGAGTGAGGAAATTTCTTAAATTTTAATTAGAAGTTTTTTTTTGTATAGACAAATTGCCTGTTTTTATTCGACGGTGCCTTCTACAAAAGTGGATTATCCCGTTTTTATCGTGATAGATCTATGCTTTTTTTTAATGGAGACTTATCCAGTATTATTCTAAATATTTTGTTCTCTTCAATTCTCTTAGGCTAAGCCTGTTTCATTTTCGTTTTCTTGTTTGATTTCATTATTTAATGTGGTTTATCCTACATAGGTTTTTAATCTCATTACTCATTTATCTGTCGAATGGGGTCTTTGCGATTATTTCTCTTACTATTCTTATTAAACTTTTTACCGATTATCTTTTAGTCATGCTTGTGTCAAGTCTGATTTTTACTGTATATGTCATGACAGATCGGATTATACATTTCTATATTGTTTTTGTTTCGATTTTTAGTGTATGTTTTTCTATATTGTGTAGATAAGACACTCCAGAATTTCTCCTTGCCACTGGCACTTGCTCCCTCACTTTCTCTTTAATGTTATTATGATCCGTTTATTCCCTAATATCAACTAGCAACTAGTCGTCTTTGAGCTAACGATTTTATTTCGCATCAGTGATGTTCCGTATACATATTTTTCCGAAATACTCCTTGGATCTACCTATTTGCGAGTTATTGTTTATGTACTTTAGAAAGAAACTACAACTTTAAATTAATTTTATTATATCATATAGTCAATGGACCCCCAAATATGAAAAAAGTGCTGAGTGCCACCCTTTAAAGTGGTCCGTTTTTAAGAAAGGGGTGAATTAGTCCTATGCACTAAGGTGTACTTGGGTAAATTCTATGCACTTTTAGTATATACATCTACAGAAATGTTGTTCAAAGTTAAATTTTTTAATCTAAATGTCATATATTATTATGTTATATGTCATCAAGTTAACAAAAATTCGTTTTAACAAAAAATATATTCAAAAAACGGGGCAAAAAACAGGAACATGCGCAATTTTTCTATTTTGTCCCATAACTTTTTTCTACGATATTCTAGGTATAGATATTCTTTCACAGAAAAGAACATATATCCTTCTTCATCAAAATGACGTATGGTAAGAGTCTTTAGGATTCACAGTATTCGAGATATGATTTTTTAATGTCACACACCATTTTTGGGCTATTTTTTCTATTCGTTCGCAAACATTATTCTATAACTTTTTACTACTTAGTTTTCGGTATATGCAATGGTACATTGAGTAAAAAGAAAAATAATAAACTTAAAAGTGGTCTACAATAAAAGATTCTAGGACTAATTTTAAGAATAATACGGTTCTTCAAAATTTTCTATTTTTAATGATTTTAAAGTTTTATTGTATATTTATGTATATATAATACCAAATAAAAAGGAAAGCTTATTTTCTGTATTTGAAAGGTCTATTCAAAGTGTGATGTCCGCAACGATTTTTTTCTAAATTTTCCGGATATTTCTAGTTATAACTTCTAGTCCAGTCTCTCCAGTACAGAGATTTGGCGTCTAAAAATCATGTCAATTCAAAAGATGAATTTTAATGAAAGTGGAAATTTTCTGGCCCCAAAAACGATGCAAAAAATTTTGATCAAATTTCAAAAATTAATTCAATATTAATAAAGTTTTTTCAGATCTAAGCATTTTAAGCATTTTTAAGATGGTTAACATTTTAGGATATGTTGTTAATACATAAATATCTTCTTTTTTCGTTTTTTAATGAGATAATCGTGTTTTTCGTTAATAACTCATGTGTTTTCCTTTCGAAACATTGTAACTTAGCTCATTTTAAAGATGTCGTTAAATACGTTTTAAAACAGTCTGAGTATTATAAAAAAACCGTTCGGTTTATTATTTTGAAAGGTTATTTTTTAATTTGGATGGCTATTTGTTAAAATGTACTATTTACGAGTAATTTTTGAATACCTACCAAAAACATGCGTTGTTTAGGTAGGAAATCAAAAATTATTTCAAGTGTGAATATCCTGGAAAATATTTACTCAATGAGAAAAGTTTATATAACAAATTTTGCTATAAATTAAATTCTATATCAATTTAGGAGGTTATTTAATGGTTAAATATTGTCACCATCGAGAAGGAGTGACACTCATAGTCGCCTCTGGGATCTGCACTATATAACTTTTTCATATAAGTCATACCTACTTAAATACCAACTATATAATAGTACACAAAAACAAAGCAAAAATAATAACTTCTTAATAACATTTAAGTAAGTAGTGGGTAGGAACTCCTTAGACAGTCCTATCAGGGAGAATGAATCATTCCCTGCCCCCCACAGATTCCAGGTGTTTCTTGACCCGGGAAACTAGTACCTGCTCAGGGTCCCTTGTTCAGGATCACGGATGAAGACCACAACGGCATTCAAGGCGAAGAAGGATACCTTCGGTACGGCGAGGATGGCCGAAGTGACACCCCCTGATTTTAGGGTTAATATAAAATCAGTAGCGTCTGATCCAGAGTGGACGGCTACGAACAGCATCTGACCCAGAGTGGGCGGCTATTTATAAACTCACCAACCCGTCTGACCAGCGTGGTATTTTATGGTCAACACCTCCCTTCTCAAATGGCGAATACAAACCCTAACGGAACTGATCCCCAGGTTGGTGGTTCACATTGTGGCAAATCCTATACCTTATCTAATAAGGTCAGTCTCATCGGATCTGGGGGAGACAATACTTCGTCAATACAGACAACAAAAATGTATATCTCAACTTTCAATGTAAGATCTTTGTCTAAAGACGAGAAACTCTATGAATTAGAGGAAGAAGTTAAAAACCTGCAATGGGACATAATCGGACTAGCAGAGGTAAAAAGAAAATATGAAAACTGCATCTCGCTAGAGTCCGGAAACATATTGTATCAAATATACAATTATATATTATATATTATTATATATTACATATATACATACCGGAAACACATATTTATTAATCATAAATATGAGCGAAAAGGTCACTTTAAAATAATTTAAATTTTTGCACCAACATCAATACACACAGACGAAGAAATGGAAGAATTCTATGAACACCTCAATACGAAAACTGTATTGGAGAATTTGGACATGGAGTAAGAAATGAAAGAGTAGGTCTACAGGTTAATTATCTAGAAAACAACAAATTATTTGCCATGAACTCTTTCTTCAAGAAAAAACCACATAGGAAATGGACGTGGATGTCGCCAGATGGGAACACTAAAAATTAAATTGACTACATACTAACAATCAAAAATAAGATTTTCGAAGAGGTCACAGTAGTAAACTCAATCTCTACTGGTAGTGATCACAGAATGATACTGGCTAAAATAAGTACATATTAAACACAAAAAAGATCGAAGACAATATGTGCACTCTAAGAAAAAAGTGCACCCAGAAAAATTAAAGGAGAATAAAGAACAATACCAAAACAAACTAAGAACAGCTGAAGAACTAAAGTTAAGAGACCTAAATCTAGATCAACTAAACAAAGCCATCACTGAAGAATTTCTAAAGACAAACTTAGAAGTAGCACCAGCAAAATCAGAAAAAAAATTAAAACTAAGTACCATATCTTTAGACATGCTACAACAACGGAAAAGTCTACTACAAGAAAATAAAAGAAATACAACTGAATCATCATCATCACACAGCCAAATTTGTCCACTGTCGAACATAGGCCTCCTCAAGATGTCTCCACTCTTCTCTGGCCTGTGCAGCTGCGATCCAGTTTGTCACTATTCTTTTAATGTCGTCCGTCCATCTGGTATGTGGTCTTCCACGACTTCGCTTGTCTGCCCTTGGCCGCCATTCTAAAATCTTCTTTGTCCATCTGTTGTCTCTCTGTCTTGCGACGTGTCCTGACCATTTCCACTTCAACTTCGTAATCCGTTTTATGACGTCTTCCACTCCAGTTCTTCGCCGTATCTCATCATTTCGTATTCGGTCTCTCAAAGTTACGCCAAGCATAGATCTTTCCATTTTTCGTTGTGCTACTTGTAACTTTTTTATTGATGCTTTAGTCAATGTCAGTGTTTCAGCTCCATAAGTGAGCACCGGAAGTACGCACTGGTTAAATGCTTTTCTCTTTAGCTTTATTGGGATGTTTTCCTTAAACACGTCTTTTAGCTTGCCATAGGCTGCCCATCCTAAAGCTATTCTTCTAGATAATTCGCATGTTTGGTTGTCTCTACTTATTTGTATTTCGTGGCCCAGATATATGTATTTGTCAACCGTTTCAATATGCCAGTTTTCTAGTTTTAATGGTCCACTAGGTACTAAGTTGGTCATCATTTTAGTTTTCGCAAAGTTTATTTCCAGCCCTACTTTTTGGGAGACTCGTTGTAAATCTTGTAGCATTTCGTTGGCCTCCTTTAGGTCGTCGGTTATTAGAACTATGTCATCTGCAAATCGTAGGTGGTTCAGCCTTTCGCCATCGACACTCAAACCTCTGTTTTCCCATTCTAACATCTGGAATGCATGCTGCATTACGGCATTGAATACAACTGAATACAAAACCCTTAATACAGAAATAAGAAGGCATAAAACAAGATCTTAAACGGCATCAAGAAGAACGAATCGAGAAGATTATAGAAGAAAATAGAAACTTAAGACATATCAAGTCCCACCTAGAAAGAAATAAAATCATAGAGATGGAAAATATACAAGGTGTAATAGAAAAAAACAGAACCCAAATATCTAAGATAACAAGGGAATATTATAGTGACCTCTACAGCTCTAAAAACAGTCTACCTGATACAACTCAACAAAACCTGAAAAAGAAAATAATGAATGTAAACTCTGAAATATTAACCCCCATAACCGGAGAAGAAATAGAAAAAACAATTAGAGATATAAATACAAATACCGCAAGAGTGGAACAAGGCAAATACAATTCTGATATATAAGAAAGGAAATAGATCAAAATTAGCTAACTATAATAGACCAATATCTCTCTTGTCACAAATCTATAAAACTTTCACTAAGGTGATCACAACTAGACTAAACAACAAATTTGATGCGAGCAGCCAGGATTTAGAAAGGGGTACAGCACAACCGACCACCTTCACACCCTTAAAATATTGATAGAAAAGACCTAGCGTTTGTTGACTATGAAAAAGCGTTTGACAGCATAGAACGATGGGCAGTAGAAGAAGCGCTAATTAATTGCTGAATAGATTCATGGCACAGAATGTTAATCCACAATATATATCAAAACGCCACTATGAGAATTCAGCTAGACAGAGATTTGCAAACTTCATTAATTAGAATTTGTAACGGTGTCAGACAAGGGGATACAATCTCACCCAAACTATTTACTCTGGCGTTGGAAGACATTTTTAAATCTATAGACTGGGACAATAAAGGGATTTGTATAAACGGAAAATATTTGAATCGTCTAAGATTCGCCGATGATGTACTCCTGATAGCAACAACTATGGAACAACTACGAATAATGATTTCGACCTAGAAAAAACATCTCTTGAGAAAGGACTAAAAATGAAAACTAGAATAATGACTAATACAGAAGACAGATCAGTAATTACCATAGGTAGAACAAACATAGAACACGTCCAAGAATATATTTACTTAGGACAAGCTATCAGAGCAGACAAAAGTAACCAGACTAAAGAAATTCGGAATAATAGCATTCGGAAAACTCTCATATACTATCAAAAACCAAAAAATACCTTTAATAATTAAGAATGGAGGTATTTAATGCATGCATCCTACCTGTTCTGACATACGATGCCCAGACGTGGACGTGTACCAAGAACAACTTAGATAGAATAAAGAAAACTCAAAGAGCTATGGAAAGAAAAATGTTGGAAATATCGTTGAGAGATAAAAAGAGGAACGAGTGGATAAGATGCAAAACCGAAACAACAGACGCTGTCGAACATACATTGAAATTAAAATTGAAATGGTCTGGGCATAACGAAAGATATCAGGATGGAAGATGGAATAAAAAAATTGGTCGCCCGAGACCATATACTACAAAAAGGTCAAGAGGTCGACCGCAAATGAGATGGAAAGATGACATTGAGCAAAGCGCAGGTCCAATGTGGAAAAGACAAACAGAAGACAGAGACAAATGGAGACAATTGGGAGAGGCCTATATTCAACACATGAATAGATTTTGGGCTATAGATAGATAGAATAACATTTAATATTAAAGTTACAAAATATGGAATTAAATTATTATAACTACATAACATTATTTAGTGGAATTCATTAAAAAACTGGCAATTTTGGAAAAAGATCCGGTGATAGATAAATTTGACATTTTCCCTTTTTATGTTTGACAGCCTTTTTTAATTCTGAGATTTTATATTTTCTCCCGAAAGAATGAACTAATAACACAATTTATCTTTAATTTCCGTTACCATCAAAAACATTTTCATTAGTTTTTCAATACGTTTGTATAATACATTTTAATACATTTCATACAAATCAACTGATAGGGAAATCCCTGGAGATTCGTAATTTTGTACTTTTTAAAAATTAGTTTTAAAAGAAAGGGAAATTCCCGGAGATTGGCAATTTTGCACTTTTTAAAAAATTGATTTTGTAAAGACAGTAAAATCCCCGAAGATTCGTAATTCTGTAATTTTAAAAAATTGCTTTTCACAAGATAGAGGAAGCCCCGAAAATATTACATGCTCTGGGTCTATAAATAGTGCCAGCCACAATTTTCCCTTCATTTTATTTAAATTTAAAGTTCGTTAAGGCAACAAATTGTTGTGTAAGAATATTTTTAAAATATTGGATAGTTTAGCATTTCGATGAAGTAATGGATACCTCAAAACGGAGCTACATGATTAGCATATCAGACGAACAAGTTTTCTGTAGAAGAACATTATGTAACGTTGCTGTCTTTGAAGTTAGGCAAATATCAGAGTATAGAATACAATATACCTATGTTTTGTCGATTTGGGAAAGTACCTTGACAGAGTGAGACTATCGGATGCGATACACCTACAATACCTAATACTTCACAAAAATAATAGAGAACATATATATGTAAAAAACAGAATCAAAGTAAAAGTTCAAATAAAAACAACAGAATCTATAAACAATACCTCCAACTGAAATCAAACAGGAGACAGACAGTAATATTTAATGTCTTATATTTAATATAATATTAGACGAGTTTTTAAGGAAGTAAAAAATTTAAAAAAAAAAGATACCAAACGAGAAACACAAAGTAATAAAAATAATACGCGATGTTGATGAAACGTTTTTGATAACAGAGTCAAACTATTTAATACGAAAATTGTATCACATATTACGAAAAGTTTAGTATTTTCAAAGAAACCAAAAAGGTCTAAACTTAAGATTAAAAACCAACTGATTAAACAAGTATTAAAATTTAAATATCTGGAAATAAACGTATTGACGAGCAACAATAATATTAAGGTGAAAGTAATTGGATACGTGACACAGGCAAGCGAAACAGCACGGCGACTTTAATGACACAATATGGCGAAACAAACAGTAAAACTAGATACAAAAACGTGAATAAACATATCTGTAATCCCACTTGAATAACTGGAAAAATACTGTTCAAAAAAGAAACCTATGCAGACTAAATAATATAAATGTATTGGTAAATTAGCAGAATGCTAAAGAACATATAAGTTAGAATAGCCTTGGATAAGTCTACAATTGAAAGAAGCACAGGTCCTCCAAGAAAAGATGAAATGATAATATCCCACCTGAATAGGATGCACCGTCGAAGAAAAACGGGTAATTTGCCTATATCAAAAAAGAAGAAGAAGACACAGAAGAATTGAAAGAAGCACAGGTCTTCTAAGAAAAATATGGAATGATAATATTCCACCTGAATAGGATGCACCGTCGAAGAAAAACGGGTAATTTGCCTATATCAAAAAAGAAGAAGAAGACACAGAAGAACTGAAAGAAGCACAGGTCCTCCAAGAAAAATATGGAATGGTAATATTCCACCTGAATAGGATGCACCGTCGAAGAAAAACGGGTAATTTGCCTATATCAAAAAAGAAGAAGAAGACACAGAAGAATTGAAAGAAGCACAGGTCCTCCAAGAAAAATATGGAATGGTAATATTCTACCTGAATAGGATGCACCGTCGAAGAAAAACGGGTAATTTGCCTATATCAAAAAAGAAGAAGAAGACACAGAAGAACTGAAAGAAGCACAGGTCCTCCAAGTATAACTATAAACAAGTGTCTATAACTTTGAACTATACAACATATACCAGGATCCGGATATCATAACATTCATTAAAATAGGAAGGCTACGTTGGATTGGACATGTGGAAAGAATGGAAGAAGGCGAAATACCAAACAAAATATTCAAACAAGTGCCAGTAGGAAAAAGAACAAGAGGAAGACCGAAGCTGAGATACGTAGAACAAATAGAAAATGATATAACAACATTAAAAATTAAAAACTGGAAAAAAAAAAGCACGAAACAGGTCAGAATGGAGAAGAATCCTTGAACAGGCCAAGACCCAAAAAGGGTTGTCGAGCCAGTGATGATGATGACAGGTCCTCCAAGAAAAAGATGGAATGATAATATTCCACCTGAATGGGATGCACCGTCGAAGAAAAACGGGCACTTTGTCTATATCAAAAAAGAAGAAAAAGACATTAATATTAATTTTTATTTATATAAAAATTAATTATATTCTGAATTACAAAAATATATGACTTATTCTGTGTATAAATAGAAATAATGTGTTTTCACATGAAACGAAATACCTGAAAGAATATCTTCGTTTATTACTATTAAATAAATATACCCAATGTATATCAATACATTTTTCAACACATAAAAATTAACAATAACATTACCAAATGATCGTAAAAAACCTTAGTCCGCAATTTGTGCCAGATGGGAGATAATATAATTTGTTAGAATATTCGAGCAACAGTGTTGCCAGCGGAGTTGAGTCTATAATATGATATTATGGTTTAACACATAAGTGATATACACATTCAGTATACTCATAAAAGCGCCCTCCACGGCAAACGGCTGAATTAAAAGCGACTTTACGGACTCATTTTGTTTTAAGATTTGCAGCTATTCTATAATACCCACAATTTTTGTAATAGATTTGTGCCGTAGGTAGAGGTCTCTAGTTTCTCATTCAGCAAAATTTTGGTAGAAAATAACAATCAGTTAACAGAAATACGTGAAAAACATTACGGACTCCGTATAATGAGTCCATAAATCGCTCGAGTCCGTTGTGTATGGTCAAAACCTTAATGCAGAGTCTGCAATGTTAGCAGGATATATATATATATATATATATATATATATATATATATATATATATATTATATATATATATATATATATATATATATATATATATATATATATATTATATATATATATATATATTATATATATATATATATATATAACGACCAACCTACGCCGACCGAAACCAAGCACTTCCTCTATGCTGACGATCTTGCAATATGTGCTCAACAAGGAAATAGTTTTGAAGAAGTGGAACAGAAACTGTCTTAAAACAATGATAGCATACTACCTGCAGAATTCCCTGAGACCCAATCCCTCTAAAACCCAAGTCTGCGCTTTCCACCTTCGCGCAAAGGAAGCCAAGCGTAAACTCCAAATTGCGTGGAATGGTAATACAATAGAACAAACCAACCTATATATCTTGGAGTAACTCGGGGCCGGTCCCTCACCTACAGACAACATTGCATAAAAACGAGAGGGAAAGTAACAATTAGGAACAGCATACTCAGAAAGCTAACGGGAAGTAAATGGGGCGCACGTCCTGGCGTTTTAAGAACAACGGCACAGGCAATGTGTTTCTCAACTGCTCAATATGCGTGCCCCGTTTGGGGCAGATCTGCCCACGCCAAACAAGTTTATATCGCGCTAAATGAGAGATGTAGGATAGTAACGGGGTGCATGAAACCAACCAACCATATAAAACAGCAGGTTTGGCAGAATCCTCAATACGCAGAGGCGTTGCAGATCATAAAGAAAAAATTAAACAGATCGAGAACAAGCGGCATGCCCTATATATAGCTCGAACACCACGAAAACGACTAAAAGCTAGGAAAAGCTTTCTTGGAACAGTGCAGGATGAACCGCGTGCGTATTTTTCTCTTCCCCAGGTTCAATGGACCGGCCAGTCCCTAGACTTTAAAACGTGACAAACTATGAATAGGATAAGAACGGGGGTCGCTCCAGTAAAATCAAACATGACAAAATGGGGAAAAAATCGACCAAGATGATGTGAACTGTGACTGCGGAGAAACACAGAATATGGAACATCTTCTTACATGCAGAAACTGTCCTCATCGATGTACCCTCGAAGATTTGGGGCTCGCCCACAAAAGTGGAGCCGACGTAGCCCGATACTGGGCCGAAATTTCATGAATGACATGTCCGGATACGATAAAAAAATTAAGGAACACGAAGTTTCAAAGCAAAAACCTTGGAAAGTTCAGAAAAATCATTCGTCAAAAATAAAAATATTCTACATATCTGACTAATAAATAAAAGAAAATAACTCAAAGTGTAAATTAATTGGCCCCATTCAAAAGTTCATTAAATGTATTCTTTACTGTACTTGCCATATATTTTATTTCTATAGAGTTTTCTGGGACCAAAACATGTCGGATTCTAGATTAACACTCTCTGATTCTTTGTTCCTTAGCTACAGAACATCACAAACATGATTAAGGGAAGTATAACACTTTACACATTAACCCTTATTCCTTCGCGTGTAAGAAGGTATACAATTCGTTTAATAAAATTTAACACTATTCTTTTAAATTTTCCGGTATGTTTACTTCAAAAACCTAATACGCAGACGTTTTCATTTGAAAATTATTTCAAATTACGTTCAAAATTATCACACATGTTTTACCATTCGTATTATTACAATCTTATTATAATTTTAAAATAAATATTTTAGTAAAGTGATAAGGATGTTAAGGATAAAAGATTTTCAAACTAAAAGTGAATATATAATATAGTATTCTAACCTGCAAAGGTGTTGGCGGTTTTAATTTTCGATCGACAGAAGGTGCGCTTCTCGGTGAAGGTGGTTCGGGATTAGAACAAATCGAATGTGAGTCGGATAATTTTCTTTTTGGTTTCAGCTCCCTATTAACCATCGGCGGAGGCATTAGTTGTGTTACACTTAAAGAAGGACTAGGTAAATTAGAGTAGGCAGGCGCGGACGAAGAATGAGAATGGGCTGGAGAGGGAGGTTCATCTTGACCTTCTTCCAGATCGTATCGAAAGACCTGAAAAATAGACAATGCTTTATTGTGACTAATAAATACGTGTACCATTTAAATAATTGATGTGAATAATTTTACACCAGTAAAATGCTGTAATAGGTCGATTTTTACAAATAATCATAATACACTACGACATAAAAATTTCGAACTATGCATCATAATAGCAACGTTAATGTTTGCGAGAGTTTTGAAATAATTCAATCGATTTTTGTTGAAAAGGTTTCGTTTTAAGTTATTCAAGATATTTGATTTATTACATTGTATATTATTTCAACTAGATTTGTAGCATTTTTAAATTCTTTGGTGTATATTGAAATCCCCTCGTATATGTTAAAATACCGAAATATTATTTCAATCCTCTTTGAAATAATAAATAATAACTAACTTGATATTAAAAATTTAACTTACCGTTGTGCTTGTAGTAGGTTTTGGAGAAATATCGTATCTAAAAATAGTACCCTCAGGGCAAGGCACGGGCGCAGCATTATTATAACAGTGTCTTCGTTTTAAGGTAGCATCCGTTTCTATGTGATGCGATCTAGGAAAGTCGTACATATCGTCTGTCAACTTGGGCTGTTGAGTTTCGCTTTTTACATTCTCACTTTCTGCGTCCTTGCTGTAAAGAACAAAAATTATGTTAAAACTAAAAAATGGCAAAAAAAAATGAAAAAAACTAAAAAATACGAATAATAACAAACAAAAATGGTAACGAATGGTAACACAAAGTTAGAAAACTTGCTCTAAAAGGCAAATTTTAAAAGTACGTCGATATTAACTTAACTACCACAAACTAAAAAAAATTATGTACCAAAAAACTACCTTACCCAACATCAAGATTATTATTACACATCATTTTGGGGGAGTTTTTCATATGGATGATAAATCCGCGATCAAAATTGCTCTAGTTATAGTTTATTTGTTTAATTTTGTACAAAAATAAAGAAGATTACGCTCTAGCAGCGTTGTAATTTGTGTGGGAAGAAACTTGGATACTGAAGATTGACGAGAAATAGTTTATAACACTATATTCTAGGGAGAGAAAGAGACCTATTGGAAGACCGAGAAAGCGATAGGAGAATGATGTGGATGAGGAGGCCAGAAATCTTCTGGGCAGTCGATCGTGGACGAGAATGGCTACAGGCCGTAATGGATGAAAAGGTTTGGTGACAGAGGTGAGGGCTCTAGAGTCATAGGATGGAAGATAATATATTAACTATATGAAATCACAAAGACATAATCAAAATATTATTAAAAAATCGCTGAAATAGCTGCCAGAAACTTTTATATTTGGCTGGCTTGGTTTGGTTACAGCTTTCACATTTACACATTGCTGAGAGAAGATATATGAAAACTATTGAGTAGGGTTTTTAAATTAGATTCATACAGAAGTAATTATTACTTACATTGTTTTAGTAGGCGTTAGATTAAGGTAACATGGAAGTGGTGCGATATGTGCTGGTTTTGGTGGCCTAGGTGGAGGCGCAGCTGCAGTAGTAATTCCATTATTAGTATTTGATTTAGTAAATTTTTTAGTTGCTACGAGATTCTCTCCATCATCGGAACTTTCTGACTTTCTTGTATTTTTAGATGTATCTAAAAAAATTAAATTCGCCTTAATTTCATACTTATCAACAATAAAAGAACCAAGGAAAACATAATATATAAATAAGATCACGAAAAATACAACAAAATAAAAAACAAGTTTCTTATGTTGCTTATTCACAATTAAAAAGAATTTCTTTCTCATAAGATCCTAATTCATGACCACAATTTGTAAAGAAATTGGTTCTGTTGTAAAACGACCTACTTACAATATTGTAATCGTAGTTATTTCAACAACTTGAGCGCTCAGCTCTCGTGTTAATATATCTGTGACCGGCTCCCGCATATTATCTCTTTCCAAACCGCGTTATAGACCTTCCGGCATGTGAAGACCGGGTGTATTGACGCTTCCGTAAAAAGTGCGTGAGTTGTAGATGCGTCAACGTGTAGAACCGGTGTTTTGTGTTAAATCGTATTCGTATATACTCGTTTTCATCGTTCTTGGCGTGTGCCTGAAATAAGCTACTACGGAATTTTTAATATTCGTCTCTCTCTGATACACAGATGCGTAATTCAATTGTGCGAGTCACGTTCGTCATGGTAAAGTGCAATGAGAAGGGAATGAAGAGACCACTCACGTCTACGCTACTCACGTAGCTGTTGTACTCACGTTGTTAAAGAAGCTGGATTACTGTTTTCTACGAAATCGAAGAGTGCAGATTATCATGATTCTATGGATAAAGAGTCTTTTAAAAAGTGGGTCTCCGAAAAGCTGATACCAATGTTGGAGGAACCATCTCTAATTATTATGGATAATGCCTCATACCATAGCTCTTTAATAGAAAAATTACCGAATGCCAGTTGGGAAAAAAAAACGGACTTACAAGAATGGTTACGAGCGAAAAAAATAATTTTTGACGACGATTCGGGCAAGACAGATCTATTGAGTCTTTGTCGCCAGAATAAACCACAAAATACCAGGTACGTTATAGACGAGCTACTCCAAGAACATGGGCATCAGGTTTTGAGATTGCCTCCATATCACTGTCAATATAATCCGATTGAGTTGGTCTGGGGCATTTCTAAACAATACTATGATCGTCATATTGGAGAACATGGACGTGGAGATGAAACAGTGAAAAAAGTTTGGGGCGATGCATTAGCTGAGGCAACACCTGCAGTGTGGGCGAGTTGTGTTAACCATACTGAAAAATTAATTCAGGACGACTGGGCAAAAATGGTCACATATGATGAAAATGAAAGTAGGATTATCATCGATTTGGTGGAAGATTCCAATAATGAAGACAGTTCCAGTGAAGACGCTGACTGATTAGCTAATTAATCAAGATCAGTACGTTGTAACAGTTCAGAATTCGCTACAGTGCTTAAAACTTAAAAAATCTGTATCATTTTTTAATTAAAGTGGGTTAAATAATTTAACACTTTTTTGGGTATATTTCAAAATCCTTTTAAAATGTACTTTTCGTTATATCCTGTCCTATTGTACTGCAAGCTAGAAAAATACTTCTTCGCAATTTATACGTATATTCCGTGATTAAAAATTTAATGAAAAATAATTTATAATTTTCTTTTATAACTATTATTTCGTTTGACATGCTTCATTTTGCTTCGCCACTGGAGGAGGTAAACGAATCGAGCTTAGACAAGGAACGACAGATGGAACAACTTATTGCAAGTGTTTTTACACGTACACGCCAAGAACGATGAAAACGATTATACCAGTTTTGTTTCTCTGAATACTCTGTATCTTTGTTACTCCTCCCTAGCACTGTGAAGCTAATGATATTTGTAAACTCTTTTTCTCATTATCAGAATTGCGATAATTATCAATGTATAGAACCAGTCCTTCAATAAACAATGCACTATCAATAAATCGAAGGAAAAAAGCGATTTAAGTGTTTTATTGCGTCAGTGGTCCTAAAATATTTTGGAGCAATCAGGTGTTCAAGTACGCCTTTCTAAAATGTGGAAAGTTTAGTAATAAATTTATCCTCTCCAAGTTCTTCAGTACATTTTTTCATAATTACCATATATCCATTTTTTTTACCTATAAAATTTTTACAAAGTTGATTATAATGTAGAATTTTTCTTTGAAGCATCACCTTACATTTTATTATACAATTTTGTTTTCTTTAAAAACCTAATGATTTTGTCACAATATGCACTGTCTAAAGCGCATTTTATATCACTTGGTAGTCCAGTAGCTTGTCTTTCCATTTGATATAATGGACAGTCTATAACAATGTGGCCTACGGTTATAGCATATTCTAGGAGGTTCCTTCCTTAGTAGGTGTTCGTGCGTCAGTCTGGTATGTCATATTCGGATACGATGTAGTACAACCTGGTCCCTTCGCTTTACTAAAATTGGTATTTTCGCTGGTAGATCTGAGTTTACTTGCCGCAATTTATTATTTGGTAAGAGTAGCCATCTTCGTAACCATAAGTTTTTTGTGTATCTGGTTAGTTCTATCATCGGATCTCTCCATTTTACAAGTTTCTTTGGCCATTTGATCACCTATCTCATTTACTGGTATCCCCACATGAGATGGTATCCACACAATATGTAGTTGTTTATGATTATTTTGTAGAGTCGCAAGGTCTTTTTTAATCTGTTCTAAAGTCGGATGATTCGGATATATTTTCTGAATTCCCTGGATTGCACTTAAGGAATCTGTGAATATTACTGTCATGTCTTCAAGTCGATTAGGGGTTTGTTGTACTGCTTTGGATATCGCAAAAAGTCCAGCAGAATATATTGAGTAGTTCTTAGGTAGTGGAAACTTGAGCACAGAATCCTCTGTGACAATGGCGGATCCTACTGTTTCCAATTCGGGTGTTTTTGATGCATCGGTATAAACTAGTTGACAGGATGAATATTTATTTTTAATATTGTAGAAGTATTGGAGAAAAAGAGATGAGGGGGTATTGTCCTTAGTATAAGTTGATATATCTGTCTTACAATATGAAATTTTTATAGTCCAAGGGGGACCATAATCAATATTGCTATGCATAATACCTGGAAATGTGAAGTTGCTGTTGCAGTTTCGCAATTGTATATAAACATTTGTAAATGTACTTTTTAATACTTCTATTTCTAGTTTCTATTCTCCTCGTATATTTTGAAACCAGATTTGCGTGTAAGTGACACAGCCGTTTTAAGGGCTAAAGATTGCAAGGCTGGCCATCTGCCAAATATCACTACATGTGTGTGGTACCTAAGATAGGGGATGCATTTCAAACACAAAAAAAGTCGAAAAGTATCTCTCAAACGATGAACATGTGTATGTGAACAATGTGAAGACGAAGAGTACCTGACTCCGTATCGGTCTTTTGACGAAAAAAGACGCAAATGTGCATCACCAACTTTGGTAGTTGAAGTGTCGCTGAAGACACAATTTGCGATAGCGTTGGGGCTATCTTTTTCATGGGGTAAGGAAAAATACACCATATAAATACACCATATATATATATATATATATATATATATATATACATATATATATATAATTTGCTGCATATATCAAGTACGCGCACTTGGTATATTTATTTGATACTTTTTTGGAACATTATCTCATTTGTGCCGCGATCGCGATTGAACATTGTCAATTGGACATTTTGCATTTGTTTCGCGGTTTATTTACTGTATTGTAAATTTTTTGTACTTTAACACCGATTTTATTGCTTGTGTGCTTTGTATTAATAATTGTAATAATTATTTGTATGCTAACGCATTATTACTTGTTTTTATACCATTGACATATATATATCCATATTTTTATGATTTTTTTGTAAGATTATTAATTTGGCTTTTATCTTTTTATGTATAGTATGTTTGCGGCTATGGTAGGTTTTGTCTTTTGTTTTGTCGGTGGTTTTTAAAAGAATCGACATCTTTTTGTTTTGGTTGGTTTATGGTAGTCTTTCGGTGTGTCTGTTGGTGTGTTTCACAGTAGCTAATAGTTAAGTTTGTATATTCTTCTTTAATTATAATGGTATATTTGGTTATGTATATTTATGTTTAATTTCACACCTTTTTAAAATAGAGCTTTATACAGTCCGCTGCCTTTCATTTCTCTTCTTTTATTTGAATATACGTACCCAATTCGAAAGGGGGAAACCAGCGAGTTCTAGATTGAACAGAATATCTCTCTCCCCTTCAGGATGATCTCAATTGTTATATTGAGGTCATCGTATGTGCAGAACGCAACAGTTGCTAATTCATTTGCTAAATGATGGTCGAAGATTAGGATTTTGATTGTAATTAGAATGGTAATGTGTGCAGAAAGCATAGGGACAGGCCGGGTTGTTTGGATTAGTTATTAGCTTGCTTGCGTATTGTAAACTAAGACGTAATCTTTTAATAGAAAGTGGAGATGCATTTGCTTCGACATAAAGACTTTCAACTGGACTGGTTCTGTAGGCTCCTAGAGCTAGACTTAGTGCGGTATTTTGTACAATATCTATTTTTTTTTAATGTTGAGTCCTTAGCTGAATTATATACAATTGATCCATAATCTAATTTACTGCGGATTAAGGATTTGTAAATATTTAGTAGCTGTGTTGTGTCTGCCCCCAATTATGATTTACTAGTACTTTAAGATTTATTATATTTATTTATATCCATTTTTGCTTTTCCTTTTTTGATGGTAACTTGTATCATTTTGAGATTATGTTATTATTCACTGGATCCGGGTCTCCATGATGACTCCTATCAGTAATGCATCACGATGATTAGATCTCACATTAGATCACTAGATTCTTCACTATATGCCTCATTCCTTAAGAACAACCGAAATGGTTGTTCTGAAATAGTAAATATCTACTTAGGGATCGACAACATTATATTGCAAATTTTGATAGTATATATATACACCAAAAAACTATATACTTACTTAAATCAGAAGACGAGTTGTGTGGCCAGTCTTCATCATTAAATACACTATCAGAATCTGTAGGACTTTGTAGGGGCGAATGATTTTTTTCATTCTCTATTTCAACTTTTTGGATTGGCACTGGAGGTCCCAGCTTCCTTGGACAGTCATAAAATCTAGGATCCTCTTGAACGTTTAGGCAATTTAAATAGTTTCTTTGTGGAAGTTCATAGCTTTCGTTGGTGTGCGTTATTGGATCAGATTTAAATATTGTGTTTTTCATGTTATACTGTAGTAATGTCTTAAAATCCTAAAACACAAAATGCCAAAATATAGATAATGCTGACAAAACAATGTGTATATAATTTTAAATCATGTACATATTATTTAAAAAAAAATGTTATAGGTAATAAATAAACAAATACGGAAATGATGATGAAAAACGTTTTGTAACTAAATTGAATCTTTTTTTAATTAAATTTTTTCATCGTCAAAGTGTTAGGATATATTAAAATTAACAGATTAAACAACTACCAAAAAACCAAGAAAATGTTACAAAAATTATTCAATTTATAAATCAATAAATTAATTATACTCTTTAGATGGTAGATAGATAGATATATAGATGTTAAATAGTATGGTTTTGTTCTAGTAAAGGCAAGTGATTTCACTACCGGTGATTTAGAAATCCACCGTTTCTTGCTAACTTGGATAATCGCGATCAATGACCAGATATATGTTAAAAATTTCGTCACCGTCTCACTTCTTCTTCTTGCAGTACCTTCGCCTATCGGAGGTTGGCTACCATCACAGCAATCTTTACTTTGTTGGCTGCAGCTCTGAACAACTGTATTGAACTGCACCCATACCACTCCCTTAAATTTCGCAACCAGGAATCCTCCTACGTCCCACATTTCTCTTTCCCGAGATTTTTCCTTGGATTATGAGTCTAAGCAGAGAGTACTTTTCTCCTCTCATTCTGTGGCCCAGATATTCCAGTTTTTTCGTTTGTATGGTTTTTATGACTTCGCATTTCTTCCCCATCTTCAGCAGAACATCTTGATTTGTTACTCTTTCTGTCCATGGTATTTTCCACATTCTCCTGTAACACCACATCTCGAATGCCTCAATGTTTTTGATGTTTATCTTTTTCAGTGTCCAGGCTTCCATGCCGTACAGCAGAACGGAGAAAACATAGAACCTTAACATTCTCGTTCTTAAGTTTATATTTATGTTCCGACTGCATATGAACTTTTTCATTTTGACAAACGATTGTCTCGCTATCTCAATTCGTCTTTTGATTTCTCTTGTCTGGTCATTAGTATCAGTGAAGCAAACCCCTAAATATTTGTAGGACGTAAGTCTTTCAACTGGCTAATTATTTATGGTTAAATTCACATAGCCATATAGCTTCTTTGTTACAATCATGAATTTAGTCTTTTTAATGTTCAGTTTTAGACCATACTTATTGGTATGAGTGTTTATGTTTTCCACCCAAAACTGTAAATTTGCTAGGTTATCTGTTACTATTAGCGTGTCATCAGCGTATCATATATTGTTAATTAACTCGTCGTTAATGTTCATACCAATGTTTTGCTCTAGGAGCGCTTCCTGACATATTGTTTCGCTATATATATTGAACAATAGTGGAGAAAGCACACAACCCTGACGCACACCTCGACGAATCTTAATTTCTTCGGTTAACTCATTATCAACTTTGATTTTTGCTTTTTGTCCCCAGTACAGCCTGGATATGATGTTAATGTCGTGACTGTCGATGTTTTTGCTTCTTAGGATTTCATACAGCTTTTGGTGTCTGACTTTATCGAAGGCCTTCTCAAAATCTATGAAACCTACGTAGAGGTCTTGGTTTACATCCAAACATCTTTGCATTAACACACTCAGACCAAACAAAGCTTCCCGTGTTCCCAGTCCACCTCTGAATCCAAACTGTGTGGCGCTTATGTCCACTTCTAATTTATTAAATATTCTTTTGTGAATTATTTTTAAAAATACTTTTAGTGTACCGTCTCACAAAACTTGTTTATTGGAAGCGAAAGAAAGTCCTCACGGACTTCCTATTCGTTACGTCTTGAGTTTACTTCTTCTGTTATTGAGAACTGAGAATCGCTATAATTAGTTTCAGTTCAGTGGTCTTTCTGAAGTTAAAATCATCCAAAAGTCTTATTAGAGCTCAGGGTCTAATAGACGAAGATTGAGCATTTTTACACGCATTGTGGCGTTTTTGTACTATGTTTGTACTAACTTTGTAAGCCGGTCATCTGTTATATTCTATCGATTTTTTATTAAGGTTTCACTAGATTCGGTTTCACTACCTATACTGTACAATATATGCCCTGATTTTAGTGTTGTCATGTTTTCTCCATGTTGCCTTACTTCACTGACTCCAATGATATCCCATTTTACTTTTGACATCTCGATTTCCATTTCGGTGCTTTTTCTTCAGATAATAATAATCTGGCATTGTAGGTACAGAGTGTTAAAGGTTTTTCGTCTTTCGCGTTGTCAGTTTTTTGTACCCCTCCCCCATAATCCTTGGAACAGATTGATAAATCAGTGTGACTTTCGATTTCTCGCTATATTCACCCGGGGTACATTCGTTTTTGTTTTAAAATCTCAAATTTAATTGAAAAGTATTTGCCTTAAAACACCACAATGTCAAGGCGGGTTGGTGTGTTTTTAAGTTGCGGATATATGAGAATAAACCAGAAATCAAAGTGGACCTCAAAGCCAACATAAACCATTTCATCTGTCAAATTCGGCCTGATTTAGGCACCAGGGTCATGGAATTTCACCGCCAACAGAATAATTTTGACTCCCAATAATTATATACTATTCTAAATTCCACCCTTTAATTGAAATTCAATTAAGTGCTAATTGGTGCACAATATGTTTCGTTAATTTGTTTTTTGATAAAGGTAATGTAACATTGTAAGAAATAAAATTAGAACAAATTTGGGTAATGTTATTAGCAATATAAAAAATACTATGTAAGAAACCAAACACACACGTTGTTGTGCCTTAAATTTGTGGAACACTTACAATAATTATATATACCACACATCAAATGCTTAACCAAACTAGATTTAAGTAAAACTGTAGAACATTTACCGCTATCTATTGAAATCTTAATTATTTTGAAAAAAAAAAAAATTAGCGCCATCTTTGTAGCTTAAAAGTAATTACAATCATTTTGCTATAAAAAATTTTGAATTTATAATTGAAAAGAGTCATTTATCGAGATAAAAATAACCCTATCTTTTAAATTGGACCAAAAATTACACTATTACAAAATTTCATTGGAATGGGTTCAGTGGTTTCGGAGATTAGCGTAAATGAACATCGTGAAACGAGATTTTTTATGTATAAAGATATAAATGTTGTTTATTACACAGGAAAAATGTTCATACTCTTCATAAGCTTACCTTAGGATCAAATATAGGCGATTTTCCAGTAATACACTCCGAAATAGGAATGTATGGACTAGTACTAACAGGAGATACTGGTGGTGTATCATTAAAATTATTCAATAACGTAATTCTCTTCTCACTAGGTTCTTCAGTAACTTCCACATAAGGACATGGATCTGTAGTTTGTCCTTAAAAAAATCATGTAATTAAATATTTGCATTTATTCTTGCATTTATCATTTTAAAGGTATTAATTTTTATTATATCACTAAATGTACAACTAAAAAAATCAATATGTAAAGAACGTCAAGTATTAACTCTAAGCTAAATCGGAAACTTGCTTTTATATTTACAATATTTTATGAATCCAAGTTAAGAAGTAACATTGCTGCCGGCATGATATATATTTTTGAAGTTTTTGCTCTGCATTGTTGCCAATGTGTCTTAAAGAGTTAAATGTTCAAATTAAACAAACAATTGAGTAATTTTTGTGTAACAATATTTTATTATTGCATATACATTTGCTCATAATATAAAAAACTAAGAGGATTAAATAATATTTATGAACATAGAAGAAAGTTAAATAATACTTATAAAATGAATAACTAGAAGCTGCATACCATTCATGTCCAAAGAATGACATCAAAATTATTTATGGTGATCTCAATGCAAAAATAGGAAAAGAGCAACAATACCTACCAACATAGGTAAGCACAGCCTTCATGGGGTATCCAATGACAATGGATATATAATATAAATCTAGCAACTTCCCTTAACATGGTCATTGCCAGCAAATGCGTCCAGCGAAAAAATATTCATAAGGGAACATGGAGATCTCCAGATGGGGCTACAGTAAACATGATCGACCATGTTATTATTGACTCATTACTCAGACGTAATAAATGTATGCAGCAGACGAGGGACAAATGAAGACTCGGATTACTACCTAGTGGAAAGTAGAATAAGAGCCAGAATCTCAAACATTAAAAAAGAAAAGGGATTCGAAATTGAAAAATATGAAATAAAAAACTAAAAAAGCAAAAAACAGCAAAAAGGCAAAATACAAAAAATATATAAAAGGAAGGCTAGAAAACAGACAAAAGCACGAGGATATAAACAGAATGGGAAGCGTGTAAAAACATCATACAAGACGCGGCCAAAGAGACGCTGCGTTTACAAAAAAAAGCTCAAATCAACTGAAGAACAGTGGTTAAATGAAGAGTGTCGTAACATAACAGAGAGGAATAATAATGCATATAAACAAATTAAAAATATGGTTATATGTTAACTTACCCTCTTCTTCTTCACTTGTAGATTTTAAGCCACATACTTTACAGATACATGTCACCCAGGACCTCATTTCATTATCTGTATCGGCCGCTAAGTAGTAAGTACGAGTTGGTGTTTTTATATCAAAAACGTGATCAAATTTTAATTTTCTTTCATCTAATTTTAGCCCTAAGTCAACTTGTTCACATTGATCTAAATTGATGACTCCTTTAAGCTTCCTACAATTTCTATCAGTGTAATATGTGAGAATATATTGACCAGGTAGCTCTCCAGAATGTGTCAGTAAAAACCACCTTCTTCTCCACCTCTAAAATTACAAAATTAATATTATAAAGTATAATATAAGCTGGGCTGTGTAATTTATCAGTTAAATCAATGAGACAGTAACTAATAAATTTTTCACTATATATATATATATATATATATATATATATATATATATATATATATATATATATATATATATATATATATATATATATATAATATATATATATATATATATGTTGAACAATTATTCCGGGAAAATATCCGTTGGTCATTTTTTAATTGCAGACGTTTGATTGACCAACGGATATTTTCCCGGAATAATTGTTCAACATATTACTCCATCCGTGAAACACTTCAAACTAACATATATATATATATATATATATATATATATATATATATATATATATATACATTTTGCTATTTATTAATATTACAATTTGGACCTAAAATTTTACATAATTTGTTAGATGATAAGTTTGTGTGTCTTTCTTTATTAAATTTAGGGCAGTCTATTAAAATATGATGTATGGTTATTTCACTGTTCACACAAATCACACAATTTTTGTGTATTGGTTTGTTTTAGCTATTAAGTAACTATGCATCAATCTCTTGTGACCTATATGCAACCGAGTTAACTTCACAAACAGTTGTCAGTTAAGATCAATATCACACCAAGATGTTGTCTGAGGTTTAATTTTGCGTAGCACTGATTGCGAATCTTATCAAGCACTTTACCCACTTAGTTAACAACTTTTGTTTAAAAAATTATTTGAAGTCCACTGCTCAAAGGAGTTGTTCTTTTGCTGGTAAGAGCAAACATTAAATTCTCCAGTATATTCGTCAATATCACCTGATATTGACGAATAGGTCACAGCTGATCTAAAAAGTTATCCAGCTCTATCAACGAATCCTACCTCCTATATCCACTAAGACATAATAATGCCTGCCGTAATCCCCAGGCAATATACGGCGTATTATGGGAGTAAGTTATATAGCAGAAGGAGGGTGAAAGACAGGTTTCAGCACTTTATAATCAGAACACACCAGCGGACCCTTACCTACCCCACTGAGGCTTGTAGGTACGCCTCACAACTCCTAACATTAAAGACACACTCAGTGAAGCAGTGAATACGTGAAGCATGACAGAAAGATGAAGAGCTATTAAATTGGCGTCAGGAAACACATCCTCCTATCAAGGAAATGAATGGAAAAGAGGAGTAGTAGAAACAATTAGTATCTTGGATAAAGTAGCTAATCTTACAACTACAAAAATACAATATACAAATTATATAAATATATGCTCCAATGAAAGTCACTTCAAGCACTTAATTGGTAAGTGGGAAAGAGAAACGGCAAGGAACAAGTCATGAGAATATATAGAGTCGGTGAGAGAAATCAAAAGAGAGAAAGACTGGTTCAGTTTGCACACTGAGAAACACACATACATTCTTTAAGAAAAAAAAACTAATAGAAAACGGACTTGGGTATCACCCATTGGAACCGCTGCGAACGAAATTGACTTTACTTTAACCAACAAGATTGCTACAATGAAAAATGTCAGTGTAATAAATAAATAATTTCAAACAGGCAGCGACCATAGACCAATCAGAGCAAAAACTGTTCTAGATCTAAAACTAGAAAGAATAAAATTAATCGTAAAACCAACAATAACTGGTATAAATATTAACCATCTAAAAGAAAACTAGATCACCACCAATGGACAATTGATGAAAGATTATATAACCACATCGACAGCTCTCAATTAATGGAAATCATCCTTGATAGCGCCAAAGAAATCGGAAGCTAGCAACAACAAAATGAACATAGCAAACTATATAATAAAACGAAAATAATACTAAAACAAAGAAGAGAAATGAAAGTAAGTAGCAACATACAGAGAATACAATACACAGAACTTTGTAAGACAATAAGAAAAAGTATTAAGCAAGACATAAGAAAATACAATGAAAGAATCATAGAAAATTTAATTGAAAATTGCTCTAACAAACGCAAACACCAGAATTACAGTCAAAAATGAAATATTACAACTCATAATCTCACTAAATTCTACAGCAAACTATACAAAGCCCCTGAAAAACTTAAACAAGCAATCAGTAACCAAGAATATGTACCAGAATTGATTCCGGAAGAATTGAAAATTGCAAAAATTAAAAGCAGTAAAGCAGCTGAAATAGATGTTATCATAGTGGAACTGCTTAAATATGCTGGCAAAAAACCTGGAAAATCTTAGCAGGCATATTTACGAACTGCATAACATCAAGATGAATACCAGACCACTGAAATACAGCAAATTTAATTCCTGTACATAAGAAAGGTAGCAAGAGTATATCAAAAACTGTAGACCTATAAGCCTACTATCAATCATATACAAGATATTCACAAAGATGATCACTAACAGATTAATAAATGCATTATATACTTCACAACCAAGAGAGCAAGCTGGCTTCAGAAGTGGGTTCAGTACCATAGATCATATCCATACACTTCGAAAACTGATGAGTAGAGCCAAATATGAAATTATGAAATACTGCTAGTATTAACTTTCATAGATTTTGAGAAGGCTTTCGATTCTATATATCCCAATGCTTTGACCAAACAATTCATTGACAAACTATACATAGAGACTTAAGCAATTATTTACAGACAAGCAAAAGCTAAGGTAAAAATTTATGAAAACACACCAGAATTTCTCACAGAGGTGTCTGACAAGGAGACGCAATATAACCAAAGCTCTTCACTGCAACTCTAGAAAATATAAATGAACTGACAGAACAAAGGCCTATCTATTGATGGAGAATAACTCAGGCATCTAAAAAACGATAATACAAGTGAATAACAAAAAAAGTTCAGTTCAATAAATTCAAGAATCTATTATAATTGTCAAAAAACCTACAAAAAACTATATATGGAGCTGCTGCATCAATACATTAGCAAAGTGTATCCAAAAAGGAGACTCAATCAGCTGGAATTCCAACAGTGACTCAAAAAACATTCTATGAAAAATTCAAAAATATGATTGTAAGTATGTATATATAAACCATGGAAAGATCAGTGTGCTGTCTGTGACACAGAACAAAATAATTTTTGCAAAAAAAATGTTGTAGCTAAGACTTATTGACTGACGTAGCATATCACAATGATTTTGATATTGTTTATGAGAATAGAATTTACTTCTGTTTACTTCATATCTACCTCTTATTAGAATGAGGTTTATGAGAATAGTACCTCAAAAACATAGCTATTACTGTATAGCTGATTAGACTGTAGCTTGAAAAATATAGAAGTTTATTTTTCAACAATTTAAACAATTATAGAAATTGTTTATAAGTAAAAAAACATACCCCTTTTTCAAATGTTTATTTTGTAAATAATTTTGATGAAAACGCAATATGCATTTAACTTCTGAGATAGTTTAGGTCTTAAAGAATCCTATGAAATATGCTTTATGTGTCTAGCATCATTAATAGAGCAAGTTCGATAGTTCTGCCTCAGGGATAAATAAATTAAATAACTTTTAAACTATTTGACTGATCGGAGGCAAATTTCGCACAAATTTAAAAGACAGTAATTACTTGATGTTCAAATGTATTAATAACATTTTATTTTGTTGATAAAAAAAATTAATAAAATCTATAAATTAGTGTGGCAAACAAAATCTTGGCAAGAATATTGAGAAATAAACTAAATTGCTACAAGGAAAAATCCTGCATGAATATCAGGCTGGCTTTAGAAAAGACATATCTACTGTAGACCAAATCTTCTCATTAAAGGGGATACAAACGACTTGTTATGAAAGTAAAGTTCCCCTGCATGTTTTGTTTGTGGATTTTAGACAAGCATATGATAGAGTCGATAGAGTCAAAATGTATCGAGCAATGGAACATTTGGGTATACCAAAGAAACTGATCCGGCTAGTTAAAATGACACTTAATAACTCTATGTATGAAATTGCTTGGCAGGGTCACATATCAGATCAATTTAGGGTTGCAAAAGGCTTGAGACAGGGAGATCCTTTATAAACTACATTATTCAACTTAGTGTTAGAAATTGTAATCAGAAAATGCAGCATGAATGTGGAAGAAACGATCATTAAAAATGAGCACCAGTGCTTGGCATTTGCTGATGATCTATCGATCCTAGCAAAAACCAAGAAAGAATTAAGAAGAGTTGTGAAGAAAATCATTGAAGAAGCACAGAAATTCGGATTGGAACTAAATGAATACAAAACCAATTATGATCATGGGAGGGGCAGAAGGGAAGAAAGAGACTTAAGTGTGAGGTCAGTAAGTGGTAAAAGCTATAGTTTAAAAAGGATGGACAAATTTAAATACCTGGGTATAGTTTTCAATGAAAATGGAAAAGAGAATTGGGAGCTCAAGCCAGAATAGCAAAAGGGAATAAAAAATTAGGTAGTTTAAGAGCCCTACTGAACTCAAACTACGTTTCTCGACAAGGTAAACTCAGAATATATAAAATAGTAATTTGACCCACAGTAACATATGCCGGTGAAACATGGACATTAAATAAGAAGGAAGAGGATATTCTGGAAAGATGGAAAAGGAAAATATTGAGACACATATTCAGAGGCCAGAAGACAGAAGATGGTCAGGAGAGAAGAACCAACAATGAATTAATGGCTTTATACAAAGAACCGACCATTACCAAGTTTGCCAAGAATCAGATGGTTGGGACATATGGAAAGAATGGCAGCAAACAGAATTTTGTTCTAGTAATAACTAGAAAATTAATCGGCCCAAAACAATAGGTAGACCCAGAATGAGGCGGATTAGTAAAGCAGAGGAAGACCTTAAACACGTGAAGGTGAGGGGCTGGAAAAAAAAAGCACAAAATAGAAGCGAATGGAGAAATATTGTACACCAGGTCCTTCAGACCAGTTAAAAGAATGTTATATATACATATTTAAGTTAAAGCTGTGTTTAAAATAATTGTAATTAGTTAATATTGGGATTACTTTGTAAAAAAATGCCCTAGGCCAAAAAAAAATCAATTAGTGCAAAAAGTTGCTTTTTTGCAAATATCTCCGTAAATTATTTATCAATTTTAATTTAAAAACAACTGGGAAAATAAAGATATTCTTGATATAAATATTCTTTATGTAAAATATAAGGGAACAAACTTATAGACGAAAAATCGAATTGTGACCATAAATTATTGTTTAAAAAAATGCAAGGTGAAAATACCAGTACTTTTTCATCAATTTGTCATCTAGTAACCCCACCTATGTCTTCAGATATCTGCGAAAAATTTTAGTGTGAAATCAATGATTTTTACATAACTAGACTGGGCTATAAATAAAGACAGTATAAAATATCAGATTGTTTTCCCAATCAATTTTCTGATAATGCCTTGTCCTGGTGAGATTATTCATCTAAATGAAAAATATTATTTTTTAATATGTATAATTCCTATAAACACAATTATGATTATACATTTTAAAATACATCATTAATGTTTTCATACCTTTTCTTTGTTCCTATGTGCTTGTTGTTTTGTGATATAATCAATAGTATCATAAACACTTGTTAATAAATACTGATCTAAGTAATTCTGTAATTACAAAGTTCTTAGTTACTGATTTATACATAAAGGTCAAATTTTAATTAAGGTACTTATGTGATTTATCCTTTGCCATAAGTGAAATACCTCTTGATATCTATTAGAGTTAATTAAAATATAAATTATAGCCAGAGTGATGATTAATTTTTAAATACAATGAAGATGTAATATAAACTTAAATGACAACAATAACATTGAAAATACCAATATCTTATAAAAAGTAACTGTTTTTAAGATGTGTAGGACTAATAATTCAGCTCTTACCTGTATCAACACACATCAGTTTTTGTTCACTACCTTTCAGGATATACTTGTTATTAGAAACTCTGTACAACAATATAGTAAATAGACTCATTATCTTAAAGTATGAATCATTAATTTTTAGATAAACAATACAAACAAGGTGTGCTAATTGAAATGTCAAAAGTAGTATTACTTACAGCCCTCCAGATTCGTTTTGTTGGTGGTGATTTTGTCAGCCAGCCTTCAAACACCACTTCTTGTGGATTCTTGGCCATCTTTTACAAAAATAACTTCACGTATTGGTATTGTCCTCGTTACCTTTTAATCATCAATTGATGACTAATAATAAGCATTATCACTTGTCAAAATATTACACTTTCCCTTTAATCGAAGACGTTCACTAATGTCTGAGGTCGTTCTTGGTCGTATTCGTATGAACGTTACTAAGAAAAATAAAAGATAAAATGTTATTAGTTATGTTTTTTAATCGTTTTCGTTTGGCCAGCTGCCATTTTCATCGGTATCTATTTTATTTTTGTCTTCTTCTTTTTTGAAAATATCAGAAATCAAAGTTTTATGAATTCAAGGATTAATCAATTAATTTTATCATACTAAATACATGTCTTTCTCCGTGTTCTGTGGCACGCAAATAAAATATGATTCTGTGAAGTAAACTTAGTTTTCTGTGGTATTTGCTGTAAAATTTAAATTGATGTATGTAATATAAAATGTGGTGTTTTTTGGATTTTTATGGATGACAAATCTATAATCAAACTTCTCGTTTACAATTTCCGGGCATTTCGCAATTGCGGGCACTCTAACCTAACCAAGCATTTATATGACATTTAACGTTGGCTTAAATGGTGTCAGAGTTGCCAAGTCTCCAGTTTTTTCATACTCTCACATAATATTATACAAATGTTGATTAAAGTGATATATAAAAAATTAATAGTATAGATTTTAGTTAAATTAAAGATGATAATCAAATGCATATACAATAAAATTAGTTAAAATTATATAAAAAATTAATAGTACTAATTAAATTACCGTATATAATAGAAATGCATTGAAATTATATAAAAATTCAAAGATTTTAGTTAAATTAAAGATAATAATCAAATGCATATACAATACAACTGATTAAAATGATATAAAAAATTTATAGTAATAATTAAATTACCGTATATAATAGAAATGCATTATAATTATAATTTCGTAAAAGTAACTTATATTTTAAACCTTCATATACATTTTACAAAAAAAATACGGCAAGTTTTATGCTTATTTAAAATTTGTAGCTTCTCATAACACAAATTATTATTTCGTAAAAGTAAATTTATATTTGTAGCATTCATATACATATTTTACTAAAATAAATACGGCAACACTGTGACGCAGTGCCTTGAGGAAAATATATTTGGTTAGGTTAGAGTGCCCGCAATTGAGAAATGCCCCAATTTCCTTAATAAACATTTATATATAAACAAAATATACAGGGTAAATTTTAAATGATCTTACGGTGGTATGTCCATTGTTGTCAGATTTTCCATTTTCTGTAAATAAACTACATATTTGAATTCCGGAAAGTTAAATTAAATCTCTCCAAATTCAAATAATACATTAACACAGTCATACAGCTGTGCTTGTAACAATAACAACTTTGATGTTTGATTAAACTATTAATTCTGGTTTTCATTGAAATACCCCAGTCATCAAAGACGAAAATACCACTGAATCTGTAAATCTCTAAAAGACAATGAATCAGTTATCTGAAAAATAACGATTTAAGATTTTAATGATAACCGAATATAGTAATATGTAAAGAAGTAAACTACAAACGTGTAATACCTTTAATAATCTATATCCTAATCGAAATCCTATAACAAGATCTACTTTAAGTTGGTAAAACAAAACGATTTAACTGAACTGGTGCAATAATATAAATTTCAATATTAACATTCCATTAGGAAGATGAATATTCTATAAATATTTATTTCTATCCTTCTATCTTAAAAAAGGTACGAGGTTTTTTGAATTTTCAAGTAGTTCGAGTGCAATACAACGAACGTACCTACGAATGACGTGGTGAACTGAGACATGACCCAAATTGTCATCATGGCCACTTGTCTTCCTTCTTATCTGTCACTGTCATTACAAATCCCCAAAAAATCCAAAGTTCTTAAATTATCTTCTAACCAATTTAGTTACATTTTTTACTGACTCACGTTATTGTTATACTTTTAAAAAGTCTAAACCGTCATATATTATCATTGTGACATGATATTAGTGTAAAGTTTTACTTTAATATAATTACAATGAGTGCAGCTCAGAAAGAGGTTAATGGGGCTCCTCCTGGCGAGATAACAGCAAGCAATGAAGAACCTGGAGTTGCAGTAAGTATCTTTTATAAATCTAGTATTGTGGTCGTGTAGTTTTATTACATATACTTAAACTACTAAGTAATTAAAAGCATTAAACTTCAATAATTTATAATATGTATATAACCCACACTGAGCTTTAAATTATTTATGAACTGTGTATATAATAATGATATAAAAATAGGTAGTATTTAAATTATATAGGGGTATATAAAATTTAAATATTTGATAAAAATTCTATTTTAAAATGTCTGAAGGTGTAATATTGCCCTTGAACTAGTTGTTGAGCTATTGCTGAGAATGATGTGAATTGCAAGTATTGTCCAAAATTAATTTCAGAAAAGTACTTATATGCCAAATGAAATTCATTTAAATTAATGAAAGAATTAGTGTTCTCTGAATTTTACTAATATTTTTCTGAAACATTTATTTACCCTTAGTTCTTCTGCCAAGTTTACAATGACCATGTCGTCAATTTTCACTCCCATTTGTTCACATTTATTGTTCCATTTCAGTTTTTCATCTATGTTGGTGAAAAGCACCATCCTTTTTGAAGTCCTTTATTGATTTTAAACAATTGTTTAAAGTGTTTTAGCTGTTCTACGGGTATGTATCCAGGGCAAGTTGCTTCTGCTTTTTGTTTCATCCTTTTTAGTTGACTTTCTTGTTTCATTTTCGGATATCTCTGTTTATGTTTTCACCCCCACTACATACATATTTTTATTAAACTGTTTTGATCTTTATTTCTTATGTATCTTCTTGATCTCACCAAATGGTGATCCACAGTTGGCTTGTGCACATACTCTCTTGTCTTCAACCTTGATCATTGACTCTTTTCTAACATTTACATAGTATATTATTGATTTTTAATTACAAGCTGGTTTTGTATATGAATATTTATGTATAAAAGAAACCATTACATATTCTTAATGAATACTGGTCAGATAGATCACTCAGTCTTGTTCCATTCTCATCCAAGATTTTCTCCATGTTGTGTTACTAATAACATACACAACCATTTTGTTACTAATCCTTTCTTTCAGTTTTTGTGCATTAAGGTCTGGCATCAATATAATTTCTTTCTGACTGTTTACAATTTCTAGCGTTTCTTAGTGAATTTCTTTAAACTAATCTAAACAACATATTTTCTTGAAGCTTCACAACAAATGAGAAAGTTAAGACAACAAATTAGAAAAAGATATAATAAATTAATTGAAGGGTAAAACTGTGTGTGGACTAGAGAAGTTATCAGTTGATACTATTTTTGTTTTATTAGCAGTATACAGTTTTATTGGCAATGTACTAGCAATTTTGTTGATATTAAAGTAACAAGTTGTCATTTAATAGATGGGAAAATAAATGCACGTTACTATCAATTTTTCTCTTTCATTCTCATGTGTATTTATCACTGCTCCAATGTATGTATCACTGCTCCAATGACATATAGAGCCTCATTCGAGACTGTCCTATATCCCTTTCAGGCCTGACTTCTTTTTTATAAAAATATTGGTTTTTAATGTTAGTGCCGTTAAAGGGACCTTATATTAAGGCCACAAAAAATATTGAAAAAAATACTTCCCCCTCCACGGGGCAGATATTCACCCTGCACGAAAGTGACGTTCAGGCTTAAAATGTGTTTGTGCACTATCGTGACTTCTAGGTATTGAATAGGTTAGTGGTTTCGATTAAATAATAAAAATGCATAAATAGATGCAAGCTATATTAATTTAAAGAGTTTGAAAGTAAAGGTAAATAATTTTCAAACATTTCTCCTAAAAACAAATGTTGCCTTACATTTATTTCTTATGATACATCGCAAAACAGTTTTGTTTTCGTGATAAGCAAAGGTATACATTACATTTTTCACAGCGTATTTTTGACCGACTGTGACAATTTTCCATTCTACATGCACGAGGATTATCGATTTCATCGAAAAAATGATTATATCCATCGTACCTTTTAACCTCCGAGGGTTTAGTTGATCGTCTGTATTTAGGAGAGGAATTGGGGTTCTCGTTTTCATTACCTTCTGTTTCTTCGTGATTTCTTTTTCGGTTAGGTGGTTCGTTAACAAGCCCTTCAGCTACTTGCATCCTGAACTCCAAAAGATCCATGATTTTGTTTTTAGGAACTGCAGAAGATTCAGATTCTATTTTATACAATCTCCAAGAATTTGCTACTGCTAAATCGAAAAAATGGAGCATCACTTTAAGAGTCCATTTGGTAGTTTTCATAAAAGTCCGGTAATACTCTAATGATTGATCTAGTATGTCTACCCCACCCATATGTTTGTTGTAGTTAGCAATCACTTTAGGCGCAGTAACATCAATATATTTTGCTCCCTGTTTATCCCAGCGTTTCACGTTAATAGTTTCATCTGAAGATGTACAATTGGATGAAATAAGAACAGACTTATTGTCCTTCCACTTCACAACAACTATATTGTCGCATACAAACTGTTGACATTCACCACGTTTCATGTCTCGATCTGCTTTAAAATCCATACTATTCCGCTCTGGCAATCGGTTCATCATTATCGTACATGTACCATGCAATCCCATTACATCTAAACGTTCCAATAGTGGTACGGAAGCAAAATAGCGGTCAAAGTAAATGCAGCTTCCTGGAGGAATGGATTTTGAAAGATGGAGGACCACTGAAGCTCCGACACCTAAAGACTTATCCTCTAATGGAGTTCTTATACCTTGGTATATCTCGAAATCAATCATTAGTCCATCATGAGTAGTGGCTACAAATGCTTTCAAACCTTGAGGCCTAGGTTTAGTTTTGATAACTTGTCGCAATCCCCGAGGGCACGTACCGCTAAATGGGATCATCTGTTCGTCGATAGAGTAGTATCCTGGCATTCTTTCTAATCTGTAGCACGTTCTCTTAACTTGATCCAATACTGGTTGTACTTTCCAAAGCGAATTCGTATTTCCTGGCAAAGCTGAGTCACTATCTACGACATGAAATGCCGTACGTAAAATTTTGAATCTTTCTCTTGAAATTACGTTTGCAACTAAAGGCAAACGCATTTCGTCACGCCAGTACATGTATAATCGTGGATAAGGGATACAACCCATAATGATATGTACCCCAATGAGTTTTTTTAATTCTGTTGCCTTAGTGTTCAGCACACGACCAGTTTTTCGAAGGTGGTAATTATTAGTACACATAGCAGCATTCTCAAAAAAATCATCATCAAAATAATCTTTGAAATATTCCAGTGGATTTCTAATGTTGATGTCTGATGACCGTCTTACTGAATAACTGTGATCTTTTTGAATAAATGGCACTTGCCTCCAGAGCCCTCTTCGACTGATCACGCCGCTGTTCTGTTTTAATTTAGTAGGTTTTTGACTACTATTGTCTCCTAATACAACAGTATTTGGATTACCAGAAGAACAAGAAGGTTCTTCGGTGTGAATAATATTTTTCAACGGTTTATTACTTTCTATTACTTCTTCAATGTCACCTATACTTTCTACTTCTGAATTATCTCCATCACCAATAAGCTGCAGAACTAATTCATCTGTTAACTCGAGTTCTGCAACAATAAAAAATTAAATTAAATAAAAAAAAATTAAAAACCTCATTTTAAATACATGTAACTAATAACTTTTAAAAAGTGAATACGAGACGGACACGCACGATCGTGCTTATTTACTTTTGATCAAGAAAATGTGTTCTTGAAAATAGATATTTGTATGTAATTACTATTTCCATACATTATCTATTCCTTTACAAACATTAACAACTCAATTATTAAATCTTTCTACAATGAAAATGAGTGAAAAATGGTACTTACTGCGACCACTGCCATCATCAAAGTACACCGACATTTTTGCTCGCCGATAAACAACATTTAACTGTCTATTAACGTGAAGATGCGTTAGTATACACTTAGTATGATTCATGTACTATCATTTGGAGCTGCTATGACCCTGAAACGATCAGTTTCTAATGCGCGGGAATTTTTGAAATGAAACGTCACGATCGTGTAGGGGCGGCCTGAAAGGGATATGCACTAGACACCCTGAGGAGCATTCGCTTTTGTGAAGTCTCCATCAGCTTAGCATATTTCGTAGTGTTTAGTACACTATACCACACAGGGGCAGCGTAGGTTACTACTGACTGGAAAACTCCATTTAGCACCTTTTTTTTGATGCTTCCTGGGCCTCCAATGTTTGGCATCAACCGTATCAACGCTTCCAGATTTCGGTTTGCCTTCTCTACTGTCTTTTGGATGTGTACTCCGAACCTTAGACCTTCCGATACTCCCAGATATTTAATTTAATTAACTGGTGCAACCTCCACACCTTCCACTATAAAGCGAAGAGAGGATCTTTTCCGGGTCCCTTTGAGAACTAACACCTCAGTTTTCTGAGGCGCTAGCTGTAGATTGTTCTCTCTGATCCACCTACTAATGCGACGCAGGGCTGTATTAGCCGCATTAGCCATGTCAGTTTTCTGACTCGCCTTTGCAACCAGTGCGAGATCATCAGCATAAGCTACAAGAGTGCATCCCCTTGGCATCTGTAACCTCAACACCCCGTCGTACAGGACATTCCACAGGATGGGACGTAGTACTGAACCCTGTGGAACACCCTGCGACAAACTGATGCTGGTATCTTTTTCTCTTATGGATCTGTCAGTGAAGTATCTGTCAATTACGTTGACCAGGTATTCACTAACTAGGACCTCTTTTATTCAATAACTATGTTAATGACATTGCCTCCTGTTTCCTCTTTGCTTCTTTCCTAATGTTTGCTGACAATTTAAAATTATATTTGAAAATTAAGAATGATGGTGACCATCAAAAACTACAGTCTGATTTGAATTGGTTGAGCTATTGGTGTGACAGCAACGGAATGGAACTTAATGTTAAAAAGTGTCATTTAATAGTTTTTGGTCGGATAAAACTCCTACAAATCATATCTATACTATTAATGGTTGCCCTTTAGACTCTGTATCTTAGATAAAAGACCTAGGTGTTGTGCTAGATTCCAGCTTATCCTACATCCCCCTCATCTCATCTGTTGTCTCAAAATCACTTTTAGGGTTTATCAAACTTTCAGGGTTTATCAAATGTGCTAAAGACTTTCTAAACATCCAATCCATAAAAATTTTGTATTGTTCACTTATGAGACCCCACCTAGATTACTGTTCATGTGTTTGGTCTCCTCACTATAACACCCATATTCAAGCTATTGATCAAGTTCAACACAAATTCTTAAGATTTGTTGCATTTAAATAAAACAGGAGGATTGAAGAAATTAAATATTTAAATATGGAACAGTCCCTCAACATAATTTCTCTCAAAATTCGATGCATACACAAAGATCTCATTATGTTCTATTATAGTATACTGCACTCTATTATTTTTGGTCCTCAACTATTGGAAAAAATTAATCTTCATGTTCTCAGTACACAAACAAGGCATAATCAACCCTTTTATGTTAGACCCCATCGTTCAAACTACTGACACAATTCCTTCACATCTAGAACATCAAGTTTTGGTAATCAATATTCCCAAAAGGTTGGATTGTTATAGTATTCCAAAAGAATTTAAAGCTCAGCTTAGGAACTGTGTCTCACTTTCCAATGTGTGCCAGGTGTGTTCTGTGTGTGAACCATCGAGCAAAAAGACAGAAGAGGGAATGTAAAGGTAGTGGGGGCAAAAATATTGTTAGACATGAATTGCCATCTTGAGAGGCCACATTAAACAGGGAAAGAGAGTCTCTTTCCTTTTTAGCAACCAAATTAAGTTGCGTTATGTTATTTCTGATGTTATTGTTTGTCCCAACTGTCACATGAGAGATATAAAATATGTAAAATATTATGTAATATAAAATAAATAAATAGATAAATTACAACCCCTACCTACTGTATGATTATTGTGAAGTGTCGTAAAATTTAAATTTGGTGCCTTTGCATTTCCGGATATGTCCGCCATCAGAGGCCACTTTTATTAATTTTGGTCTCCCTTTCACAACGATTAGATTCCTGTTTTTGTCTTTTTGCTCGATGGTGTGAACACACACACAGAATAACTTAAGAACTGATGTCCTTGTGTTTTGTACATTCTTTGTTAATGTTTGTTATTTACTGTTCCTACTTTTATTTTTTGTATGATTAAAGCAAGTATGTACACCTAACCATCTTTCAGCCATCAATTTTCTTTCAGTCTGGCATACTTGCCCACACACATAAACAACCTACCATCTATACTTTACACACATAACCAGTAATTCATGTTCACTTACTTACAACTTAAAAATCTTTTTTTATTTATCTTTACTAGGTACCAAATGTAGTTTTTTGACATAGAGGGCCTTCCATACTTAAGTTTTAAGTTGAGTACTACATGAACACCACATTATGATCACATTCTTGTCATATTTACATTTCAGCTCAATAACATATCCAAACACACCTCCACCCATTACATCAATACTCAATAATATATCTTTTAGGACCCATCTTCCCACATGTGCCTTTTTACCATTTTCTAGGTACCAAATGTCTCACAACACACAGGGCCTTTTGACAAAATCTCTAGCTTAAAATAAATATATCCTTACACATGTATAATTGGTTGCCTATCAATCCTACAAAATTTCATAAATTCTAGTTGACCCACATTAATTTTTAAAAAACCAATTTTCAATGTTACAAATATACCTATCTGATTAATTTACAATACAGATTACAATATTGATGGTTGATATTGTTACATTATTATAATTTTAACTTTTTCAATTTTAAATAAGGCTGACATCTGTCAATTTTAGACAACTAACGTAAGTTACACTGACTGCTCTGACACAACATCCGTCCTAACTTGTCAACAATGTCATTTTGATCAGTTGTTATCAACAGGTCCTCATAGACACTTCGTCTCAGGACCATTTTACTCATGTAGAGTCATACGCCGCCATGTTACCTATCCAACGGTAACTTAACCATCACAAATTAGAAATACTAATAATGTAAAACAACTTCAAATTTATAACATTTAAAGGGTTTTTACCCATATATTTTGGTGGCTACTAGCATGTACAACCGTAAGTATTAACCACATTTTGCTCTAACCTTTGTCAACATTTTCATTTAACGTTCTTTTTAATTAAAGTGGTTATATACTTTCAGGTTTGCACTGATGATGGATTGTTTAATCCGAAAAAGTTTTGCAATGTGTTTGTGATAGCCCATTTGAGGCATTTTTATATACCTTTTATAAAGGATTTTAAACAAAATTTTTTTGTGATATATGGTATACAGCCAGCTACAGGAACTTAGTTTCCTCGTGGAATTTTGAAATTTCTGATTTTAGTTTTTGTTGTTTCAGCAAAATGATGCTGCTCAACAAAGAGCGCCAACAAAAATGGAATCCTTTCTGGCTGTAGTTAAATCTCTCATAATAAGAGCAATGATCATGTATTTTATATTCTCATTCTTTAGAAGTCCGCAACCGCAAAAGCCAACAAATGATCAAGGAGTAAAAATGCCACAAACTGCAGCCAGAAACATATTTCCAGATGGCACAATAATGAATCTGTATATTTATTTATCAGAAAATGAAACAATGGATAATTATAGTCCTTCCAATGTTTTCTGGTACAAAGAAGGGCTTAAATATGGAGACTGGACATCAGGAAAGGATAAAGATGGATCTTATACAATAGAAAAACAAGTCCCAATCACTGCACATATGAAAAACAATGGTTCCTTATTCATACATGCATATCTAGTCAGGTCTGGATACAGTCCTGATCCTGAAGCTAAAAATTTTGCAAAAAATCAAATGTCATCAGTCATGAAGCAATTAAATAGGTATGTATTATATTTTCTGTGTATGTATTGAACAAAGTTCAGATGTATTTTGACAATTTTAACTGTAAAAATATATATCAATATCCACTTCTTAGTTAAGAAAAATTTTTTGCATCAGGTTTATCAAAAAATAAAAAATCACTTTTATGATTTTTATTTAAATCAGCACATCATTTAAATCACACATCAGCAAATTTCATCGAGTTAGAATCTAAGGAGAAGTCATGAGCATATTAACGTGTATATAGAAAATGGCGTCAGAATGTGTGGTTAACGATCATACCAATATGGCGGCGGTGGGAACAGGGCCGGACTAAAAATATTAAAACTACTATACAATCATGACTACAGTTCATCCGTTTTCGAGTTGAGCGGCAACCAAACATAAAAACGCTTATGACCGTGATAGGAATTTGAAGATTTGTTGCACAGAGTTGCAATAAGCCAAAGCGTTCATATTTTAATTAAAGCCTAAATTATGTTTTCGTTACATTTCGTAGTACATTTTTTGGAGTTATGTGTAATAAATGTTGTTTCAATAATTAATAGTAATTTATAGTAAAGAATTTTCTAATTTAAACAGTTGATAGTTAATAGTAAACAACTTTTTATAAAATATAAATATAATTTTGTATATTTCGAAAAAAAAAACTGAACTTATCTTAAAAAACAGTTATTTAATATTTTACAATATAATAATTAGTATTGTAATACTAATTTCAAAATTGAATCTATATACAGGGCCATACAATCTACTTGATTGCAGTGTCATGGCCGATATAAATGGTATAAGCAAACATAATAGTCGAATGTTTATCATTACTTTTGCATGTTTAGTTTGGTTTAAGACGAGTTATTTTTATCATTTAAATATGGAAATTACGCGTTAATGATAGCTTTGAGTATTGTGATGAAGCAAAGAAACCGTTGGTTGAAGGGGAAGCAGTTTTCAGTGCCAACCATATATTTATTTGTAGCATTAAAACAAAAACCAGAACCCCAGTTGAAATATCTTTTGTTGATCTTTAATTGCATTGAGGAACAGAACAATATCAATTTGATTTAAAATACTTTAAAGTAGTCATAATGCTGAAATTTTTTTTTTAAATTCCATAAAGATCAGGAAATTGGAATACTTGGGGCACATCATGAGAGGTGAAAAGTACGAACTACCAAGGAATATAATGCAGGGTAAAATCAAAGGTAGAAGAAGCGTAGGAAGACGTAAAATCTCGTGGCTACGCAATCTCCGTAAGTGGTTTGGATGCAGTTCAATTGAACTATTCAGGCGAGTAACCAATAAAATTATAATTGCCAGAATGATTTCCAATCTCCGATAGGAGTGGAACTTGAAGAAGAAGAAGAATGCTGAAATTTACTAAAAAATTTAATAATTCTATTTAAATCAACAGTTTTCAATGCCAACCATATAATTATTTGTGGCATTAAAACAAAAACCAGAACCACAGTTGAAATATCTTTTGTCGATCTTGAATTGCATTGAGGAACAGAACAATATCGATTTGATTTAAAATACTTTAACGTAGTCATAATGCTGAAATTTACTAAAAAAATTTAATAATTCTATTCAAATCAACAGCTGTCTGGTTTGTTTATACCAGTTTTAGTAGTTTAAATTTATTCCACCATATGTCAGATACTTTGTTTTCAATCGCGAATTCATATTTGCACATAAAATCAATGAAAAAAATATTTTTACATTCTTTCATAGTCTTCCATGCTCAATTTTGTCACGGGAGCTTTCTTTCGAAATGTTTCAGGTCTCAGTCGACTTTCTTCAACATTGTGATTTCTTGTTACTGTAAGGATTTTATTACAAACATCCTGTATCTTATTAGTGACAAAATTGATCACTCATATTTGTAGGAATCTTGTACGTCTTAGAATTGAATGATGAATATACCACAGATTATTTTGGAAATACCCTGTACATTGACCAGCCCATTTTATTTCGTTATTCGGTTAATTTGAATACGAAATAGTTTTATAATGTAGAGTTCAATATAATTTTTTGAGATTTTATAAACCATTGTTTCGCTAATAATTAGTAAAACACTGCTAATGATTTTGTCCTTTTCTACTGTTTAAATAGTGATAATGGAAGTTCTTCAAACACTTTGTCAGAACAGATTAGGTAATCATGAAAATACTTTAATATAAATACAGATGTACTGTATTTAGAAACGCAATAGTCATTTTATAATGTTTAAAAAACAAAAGTAATATGTTGAAATTTATTTTACTTATACCGTTTTAGGTCTAGATCGTATTTTGTAATATTATATTAGTTGTTAGTAGCCTAATTCTTTTTTGTTATATTTGAATACTCTTCATATGAACCTATGTGAAGTTTGATTTTAATCTGTCAATTAATTCTTTGTTTACAAGCCATTTAGTATCGACGATACAGTGAACTGCACTGTTTTATATGAGCATATTGACAATGGCTAAAATCCATGAATCATGAATTAAGTTTGAATTGTTGGAGCATCCACCGTATTCGCCAGATTTGGCCCTTAGAGATTATCTGTTTGTAATAATTAATGGAATTCCTGTTGATCTTAAGACTCGCCAAAGGGATGTTTACTTTTTATAAAAAATAATACAATATACTACACTTAAAATATTTTCGTGCTTTTCTGTCCTAATAATCCTCCGTGGTTGACTTAATTTAGTGGATGTCCCAAAATTTACTCAAGATTTGAATTGAATAAAACTCTGTTTTTTTCTTTAGGATGTAATTTTTTATTGAATTATAAAGAACATAAGATAGAGTTATGTATGGAATAATACGTTGGGTTGGGTAAATGACCTGCACGGCTTTGCTGGCAGATACGCACTCTTGTTGGAATTTTCCATCACCATTTTGCATAACTGTCTGATTTTCTCTAATACATCGTTTAATTTCCTCCTTAAATGCACGGGTGATTGAAGGGTGATTTGTAGTGAAAGAATATATATATGCAAGAATTATTCGAAGATGCAGCACTAAGTAAGACTGAAATAAACAATCCCTACGGCCCAGAAATAACAAACGAAGAAGTAACTATGGCCATTAAGCGGATTAAAGATGGGAAATCACCAGGACCTGATGAGGTGCATGATGAAATTTTAAAGCTATTAGAGTCACACCAAATCACAGCTCTTACGAAGCTATTCAACAACATCTACGAGACTGGTTACTTATCAAAAGACTGGCTACTATCAATATTCATTCCACTTTATAAAAAAGCCAACGCTAAAAAATGTGAAGAACAAAGATTAATTAGTTTGATGAGCCGTGTACTTAAAGTACTCTTTACTATCATTCAACTCGCGCATATACACCAAATTAGAAGAACACCTGAGTGAAGTTCAATTTGGATTCAGAGCAGGACTCGAAACGAAGGAAGCACTTTTTAGTTTGCAAGTTCTAATACAGAGAACCAGGGATGTCCACTGCGATGTGTATACATGTTTCATTGATTTCGAGAAGGCATTTGATAAAGTCCCACAGAAGGTTTTTTTAAATGAACAGTCGAAGAAAGATTGTTTCAAAACGAGGAAAAATTTCGAGAATCTTTTAGACTTTACAAGGATTTATTTGGAACTGCCTTACAATTTTTGTTAGACCCACTAGTCTTTCATCTTCATCGGGAGAAAATTTGGTAGACATCACTTAATTATTACAATATTAATAACTATATAAACATACAATTATAATTTCGGTGTAGATGTGTACGCTGTCAGCTCAGCTGAATGTTTGCGTCCAAATCAAATCGCAGTTGATTCCAGCGCACACCGTCGACGTACACGGCTATCGGTCTGCAGTGCGCCAGGTCATCATAACCTAACAAACCTTCATCATAGAGAACCATTTCTTTGATTTTGACGAACGTGCGCGGCGTTCGACTGACTGTGAGTTATGCGTCGCTCACTGTTTTAACAAACCATAGCTTTAGGAAATGGACTGGTCTAACGTCAACTGATCTATTTCGAGCTTCTTTGAATAGAATAAGATGGGCCAATGTGGTCGCCAACATCTCTAGAAGATAGGCACATTTAGAAGAAGATTGTAGACTTGTTGGCATAGACCTCTTACTTCAAACACTCCCATAAAAAGCAATCCAATGCTGTTATCACCAAAACGAGACAGTACACGAGCAGAAAATGTCTTACGCAGTCATTGAATTGTTTCACGGTCTATATGGCATGTGACACGGTCTGTATGGCATGTGACACGGTCTTGTTGAAACCAAATGTCGTCTCCTTGAATATAATCCAATTTACGCAGAAAGAACTCTGTTATCATGTTGCGATATCGAGCACCAGTGCTTGACCGGCCTCATTTTCAAAGACGTGTGGTCCAAATCTGGAGTCCATTTCTCTTGGTCTGATTGGTCTCTAGTCTTCTGGTTCTTATGTATCTATCATTGGGGTACAACAATGGGAAATGGAAGCACATGGCTATAATGGATGCGGCGAAGATTAGCTCTGAGTTGTAAAGCCAGTTAAGAAGAGGAACCCCAAATTCGGCAAATTTGTCGATTAACAAGTTAAAAATGTGCTTTATCGCTTGGGATGATTCTGCTCAAAAAATCAGCATCTTCTTGTTGATGTTCAATAATCCATTCAACTAACTCTCTTCGCTGTGCATGGTCATTAGACTTTAGTTCTTGTATCAATTGAATTTAGTAAGCATACAAATGCAGATCTTCAGTGAGTATACGCTGTATAGTTTCTTAAAATTTGTAATTCTTGTTCACGGCGCCAAATTGATGTTCCTGGACTTTCACCAAGACTCTCACGCACTGCTTCGATATTGACATTTGAGCTGCTTATTTTTGAACGAACAGTGTGTTTAGCATCACCAACTGATCCAGTCTTCCTGAATTTTTCAATTACTCACTTCATAGATGACGAAGTTTAATAAATATTCCGACCATATTTTGTATGAGTTTTTCGAACTGTGCACAAATGGCGGAAAATTCTTGCGTGAATTTAGGGACATTATTTACAAGTTTAATTCAATAAAGATATTTATTACAGGTAAAATTTAAAAATTCTAAATATATGATTGTTATTTTTCAGATATAAGAAGCTCAAAGCAAGTGGTACAAAAAATCTCTTGACCGGCGAAACCGAAAAGGAAATAGTTGAAGATGGAAAAATAATATCCCACTGGCATCCAAACTTTACATTAAATCTGGTGACTGATCAAACTTTGTGGAATTATGGTGGAGTGCCGGTCCCTCTAGATCAGTTTATCCGGTTCACAGATGATGGAAAGCAATATAAACCAGTGTTATTTGCGAACGACTTTTGGAACATGGCTCGTGATTATAAACCTTTAAATGACACTTATTCACTTCAAATTACATTCCAGCCATTGAGCTTGTTCAAATGGCAACTTTACGCCGCACAACATATGAGACAGAGTTGGAATGTGTGGGGTGATGAACAGACACAGTCCGACGAAGAACAAGACACGCTTAAAGAAACCTTGATGGATACTAATCCTTATCTTTTAGGCATCACTATCGCGGTGTCGATCGTTCACTCTGTTTTCGAACTTCTTGCTTTTAAGAATGATATTCAATTTTGGAACAACAGAAATTCTTTGGAAGGTTTGTCTGTTAGGTCCGTATTCTTTGGAGTGTTTCAATCTCTAGTTGTTTTGCTGTACGTTTTAGACAACGAAACAAACACATTGATACGAGTTTCCTGTTTAGTAGGTTTGGGTATAGAATTTTGGAAGATATGGAAAGTAGTAGATATAAAATTCGAAAATGGTAGATTAACATTTAAAGATAAGAGTTCTTATGTCCAATCTAGTACAAAAGTATATGATAAGTTAGCATTTAAATACCTATCGTGGGTTTGCTTTCCATTATTCGCGTGCTATAGTGGATACGCACTTATTTATCTCGAACATAAAGGTTGGTACTCTTTTGTATTAGATCTTCTCTATGGATACTTGTTAACGTTTGGTTTTATAATGATGACTCCCCAATTGTTTATAAACTATAAACTGAAATCAGTAGCCCATTTACCATGGAGAATGTTAACTTACAAGTTTTTGAATACTTTTATAGATGATATGTTTGCTTTCGTTATTAAAATGCCAACTATGTACAGGATTGGTTGTTTCAGAGACGACATTATATTCTTGATATATTTATATCAAAGATACATATATCCTGTAGATAAAACTCGTGTTAATGAGTACGGCTATAAGGCAGAACAAGAAGAAAACCAAAAGAGTATTACCGAGAATTCAGACCAAAGTGTGAGTGAAGCAAAGAAAGATAAATAGGTTGTTTGTGTAAAGTAGCGTGTACTACTTGTCTTCTTATTTTAGGCTTAAAAGAACTGTTGTTTAAATTAATTGTATCTAATGCAAATATTTAAAATAAATGTGATAAACAGTTTGCTCTTATCTTTTACTATTATTTACCTTTACAAATACCTCTCGAATAAATGCGGTGAGCAATTTATTTATACTTTTTAATCATCTCATAATTGCATTACATAATTCCAATAAATATTGTGACTAAGAGGAGCTGTTTTATAAATGAATGAAAAAGATTTTTTAAGGCGTTGGTGGACATGAATAAAAATATTGACTTTTAATAATGCATATGCGTTTTAATTAAAAATATCAGGACATATATGCTTGCTTCATAGATTTTAAAAAAAGCTTTTGACAGAGTTCCAATATGAAAAGCTTTTAAGTATTAGGTAAAGAAATAATAAATAAGACTTACTCACAATCAATTTAATTTAACTATCAGACGACCGGTTTCGCTTTCTACAATATGCAAAGCATCTTCAGGTCTCGATACAAAGTTAAACAAATGATGCCGGTACTCTATTAATAGATGGATGGTAGAACATGTTTGAAACTACTTTATTATGTTGAATGGATAACTCAATACTATTATTGCAGTTGTTTCACAGTAAACGGGAAGTTCTTGAGGAGATAGATTTGATCCAATGAATTTGAGATATGTGTGAGATTGTTTGTTAAATGTAAGTGATGTAATATACTATTGTGTTATTAAAGGTTATTTATACTTATTCCAGAGATATATTTTTGAAATGTGTGTTATTTATTGAGTAATTGTTTTATGAAGGTGACAGTTTTATGACAATGAATAAGTGTAGATGTAAAAATTGTATGGATGTGCAATTATTTTCCAACTTGTAGTTATCAAATTAATTTGATAAAGTTCTATTGGCAATGAGTTAATTATTGGAATAGTCAAGTAAATAAAATGGTAAAATACAAACAATTAAGGATAATTTAAACACACTAAAACAGAAAACACTTAGAAGGGACGAAACAAACATTGAATTTAAAAGGGGGAAAGACTTTAATGCACTACAATCATAGTCTTGGGCACAATGAGTTTTTATCGAATCTGTATCAAAATCAGAAAGCATGAATAAGAGTCGAAGGAGGAGTGGCAGAGGAAGTAAGTATACTTAAAGGAGTTCGACAAGTGTGCATACTTTCACCACTCTTATTCAACGTCTACAGTGAAGTGATATTTCAAGCTTTATTGGATATTGTGGAAGGTATTTTTGTCAACGGAAATAGCATTAATAATATTAGATAAAAAATGAAATTGACTTTATACTCTCCTAACTTCAAAAACATTGCTAAAGATCTTACTGTACTAAATTCTTTCAACATTGGTAGTGATCATCGATTAGTTAGGACGCGAATAGAAATAAATACGAAATTAGATAGAAGAAAATTATTAACACAGGATAAATTGCCAAACATAGAAGCACTCGAAATGCATCAAGAGGAATATCAAAGTGAACTAAAAAAAAAACTAGGACCTCTAGCAGTATTCAACACGAAAGATATAAATGAAATAACACAAAAATTAACGAACGACAAAACATCAACTGCAAAAAAGTTCTGTGATAAAAATAAAAATCCCAGAAAAACGAAACTGAAACAAACAACACTTAATTTAATGGAAGAAAGAAGAACATCGAAAGAATTACCAGAGTATAAAGCTATGAACAATAAAGTTAAAAAGAGCATAAGGTCAGACTTGCGGGCTTATAAAACAAAACAAATATTGCAAACCATCGAAAACAATAGAAACATGAGAGTATTGAAATCAAATTTAACTAAAGGAAAATCAAATATAACTAAAATCAAAAATCAACAGGGGAATACGGTGACCGAAAAAACTCAAATAATCAAGGAAATACAAACGTTCTATAAGAATCTTTATACATCTACTATACAGAACCCCGAAACAGACCACAGAACAATTCTAAACGTCGGCTCGGAAACCCTCCCTAAAATAACCTCTTCGGAAATTAGACATGCCTTACAGCAATTGAAAAACAAAAAAGGAGGATCGTATAACGTCTGAAATGTTAAAAATGGGCGGCAACATCGTTGTAGAAGTTGTGGAAGTCTTACTGAATAAGTGTCTAACAGAAAAAAGAATACCCAGCCTATGGGAAAACGCCGAAATAATACTTTTACACAAGAAAGGAGACACTACTAATATTGAAAACTACAGACCTATAAGTTTGTTGTCACACTTATACAAATTGTTAACAAGAATAATAACCAACCGCATAACACAAAAACTTGATTTACATCAACCGGTTGAACAGGCGGGATTTAGAAAAGAGTTTGGCGCTAATGATCACTTACAAACCATCAGAACACTAGTAGAAAAAACCACAGAATATAATGTACCTTTACATATGGCATTTATCGACTTTCACAAGGCTTTCGATAGTATTGAGACTTGGTCCTTTTTGTCAGCCCTGAAGGATGCTCGAATAGACTCACGGTACACTACACTCATTAAAAACATTTATGAACAGGCCACATTCCACATCAAAATCAATGAAGACAAAAAAACTGAAAAAATGCGTCTTGATAAAGGTATTAGACAAGGTGATACTATTTCACTAAAGCTTTTTACCTTAGCATTGGAAAATGTATTCAAACAGCTTGACTGGGAGGAAAAAGGTCTAAACATTAATGGTGTACGTTTGAGTCATTTGAGGTTTGCGGATGACATAGTATTATTTAGTACAGATATCAAGGAACTGGAGCAAATATTGAATGAATTAAACCAGCAGTCAAATAAAATAGGTCTCAAAATGAACCTTCAGAAAACAAAAATAATGAGTAATTTACAAACTAATCTTGTTATTGACAACGTCAGTCTTGAAAATGTAGACCACTATATATATCTTGGACATACCATTAAAATCGGCAAAGAAAATCAAATAGCCGAAATAAAAAGACGCATACAACTGTCTTGGGGAGCAAATTAAGCTTTATTTTCAAGAATAAAGATATACCAATGTGTCTAAAACGTAGAGTTTATGACAAATGTATCTTGCCTGTAACTACATATGGACTGGAGACCATGGCCTTCACAAAGAAAACCTTAGAGCAGCTCAGTACAACCCAAAGAGCAATGGAGAGGGCCATGCTAGGGATTAGTTTGAGAGACAGGATTCGAAATAACGTCATTCGTGAAAGAACAAAAATTACTGATGTCTCAGAACGTATTGCAAGGCTCAAGTGGCAATGGGTCGGACACGTTGCCCGAGATAATCCCGAAAAATGGACACAAAGATTAACAAACTGGAGACCAAGAGAGAACAGGCGAGGAGTAGGCAGACCGCAGAAGAGGTGGACAGATGATATCAAACAAGTCGCGGGCAAGCAGTGGATGAGAATTGCCAAAAGTAGAAATCGATGGAAGCAAATGGAAGAGGCCTATGTCCAGCAGTGGACGAACACAGGCTGAAGAAGAAGAAGAAGAAAATATTAGATATGCGGACGATGCGGTCATTTTGATGCGGAATCTCAAGAAAACGAAATCAATGATATTCTCAAAAAAAAACCACAAAATGTAGATAACCTGATCATAAGTAATACAAGGATCGAAAGAGAAACAACATATGAATATTTAGGAATGTAGCTAACCAAATATGGCAAGAAACACGTTCATAAAATTGAAGAACTTTGCAACCGTTACCTTAATCTAGAGACCTGCACAAGAATGCTACGTTGTTACGTTTTTTCTACTTTACTATACGGCATCGAAGCGGGGACAATTAAACAGTCTGAAATCAAAAAATTAAACTCCTTTGAGATGTGGTGTTACAGAAGAATCCACAGAATATCGTGGACTGAAAAAGTTACTAATATAGAGGTGTTACAAAAAATGAAGCAAGAATGTGAAGTCATAAAAACTTAAAATTAGAAAGATTTAATATCTGGGTCATATAATAAGGGGCGAGAAGTACGTATTACTTAGGTTAATTATGCAAGGGAAGAGAAACCCAGGATAACGCAAAATATCCTGGCTAAGAAACTTGAGAGAGTGGTTCGGTTGCAGCTCATTAGAATTATTTAGAAGCGCGGCCAATAAAATTAAAATAGCGATGATGACTTCCAACCTCTGATAGGAAGAGGAACCAGAAGAAGAGTTGCTACATACGCCCATGGATGTAGTGCGGTTATGGCAAACATATGCGATCAATGTAACGTCGGCAATATTCCGAATAGAATAAAATTTGGTAGGCATGAACATTATACTAAACATCTGTGATGCTGGTTGCTGACAGCAAAGGCTCAGAGAAGGATATCATGTAAGTTGGCTTCTGGCACCCTAACTGCCGTACTTGTGTGCGTTAAGTCATAATGTAAACAGACAAATGTCCGTTTTTTGTGTTTAAGTATACTTCATCTAACACATCCAACACGCGATATTTAAGGCGGTAGGTGTGTTCTTTTTTAGAATCACTTTGCCGAGAACACTGGCATTACAGCCACTAGACATATTTTATTATATACGTGTAGAAATAATATTTAAAGATTTCTGTTAATGTTAACTTAAAGAAATACACAATATGTTTCATTTTTTTTATTAAATGAATTATAAAGCCTTTTTATGAACATTTGTTCGGAACACACTGTAACTGTAATCGAACGAATGTGATATTTTGGCATAAATTGGTAACACTTATTTGACTTTGTACTTTATTATTTTGAATTTTAAAGTGAATACCTCTTGTTTTATATTTTTACCTATTTAATAAAATCTGTTCTTTTTAAAACACATTTAGTTTGTTTTATTTCAAAAATGTCACGTAAGAATTTAAATAGTCGTTGTAAAGGAGATGGTGGCTTTTGCAATAATTATGTTACCTATTTGATTTAAAATGGAGTCAGGATTTTTTTATGCTTTGGCAACTATGTCAACTTCGATCTCTGTCAATGATAATGACGTGCAACGGTAAGTAAATTAGATGAAGTATAGTATTACTATATTAATAACGTTGATGCCATTTTTTGTTATAGGGGAAAGGTAGGTAAAGTGGAATGGGTGGGTAAAGCTTAAAATTTAATTTCAAAATTGGCGGTTTTTGTTGTAACTCCTACCACAATATACCTTTTGACATTTGGCAATATTTACTTCAATATGGCGCACTTTCATTGATATGTTCATGTGAGTTAAACAAGATCATTGTTTTTTAACAAAAAGTTGTAATATTTGGTGACTAAGACGAAATTTCTTATCAGCAACAGGTAAGTTTTTCTAACCGTATTTATTATCTATTGTATAAAATGGTTATTTGTGGACATAAATACTCTTTCTTTAACTTATTAGCACGTTTGGTTAGTAGCTATCGTGTTTGTACAGAAAAAATGTTGATGCGGGTAAAGCGGAATGACGTTCCACTTTACCTCCTAAAAGTTTAACAATGTTATTAAGTGACATTTTTTTAGCATGCCTAATTTTTACAAACGAAAGACTTCGCAGCAGAGTTGGGACGAGAAGGCAATGGCTGAGGCTCTAACTGCATGTCAAGGTGGTTTATCAATTCATTCTTCTGCCAAACAGTATAACATTCCATCGACAACTCTTTTTAGAAGATTAAAGCGACCACCAGAAGAACGTTTAGTGAAGCAACTTGGACGATTCCGTTGCGTGTTCACGGTAGATCAAGAGAGGATGTTGGTAGACTATATTCTTAAAACGGAAGAACGCCTGTTTGGGCTAACTATTTCTGACTTAAAATATCTTACCTACGAGTTTGCCATACGAAATAACATTGAACATAGATTCAATAATGAGAAGAAAGAAGCTGGTAAAGTATGGTTGCTTGGTTTCATGAAACGGCACCCAGTTCTTTCACTTCGACTTCCAGAAAAAACGTCAGCAGCGCGAGCGTCAGCATTTAACGCAGTTAGTGTCGGAAAGTTCTTTGATTTATTGGAAGACTTATACCAAAAACACAACTACAAACCTAACCGCATCTATAATTGTGACGAAACCGGAATCTCTACCGTGCCAAATAAGCCTTCAAAGATTATTTCAAAAAAGGGGAAAAAGCAAGTAGGAGTTTTATCATCAGCTGAAAGAGGTACGCTTACAACTGCAGAAATTTGCTTCAACGCTGCAGAGGAATACATCCCTCCTGCTCTTATTTTTCCACGGGTGAGACATCACTTGACATTCGACATTGGAGTTCCTCTGAATACCAAAATTTTCACGCATGCTTCTGGATGGATGCAGACCGAAATCTTTACGGCTTGGTTTCACCATTTTATTAAATTTGCGAAGCCTACCTCCGAGGACAGGGTTTTACTAATTTTAGATGGCCATTCAACCCACATAAAAAACATTGAAGTCTTAGAGCTTGCTAAGAAAAACTTTGTAGACATCCTGGTGCTACCACCACATTGCACACATCGACTTCAGCCACTGGACGTATCATTTATGTATCCCATGTCGACCTTCTATGAACAGGCAGTGCGAGTTTGGCTGCGAACCCACCCGGGGAAAGTTGTGACGATTCATGATGTCGGTCCTCTCTTCGGAGAAGCTTACTTGAAGGCAGCTAGTATGGCAACAGCTATCTCAGGATTTAAGAAGACGGGTATTTGGCCGTTTGAGAGACCTGATCCAAAGGTTTTCGTGGCTGCAGATACAACTGATCGTCCTGGGCCTCTACTCGCTACATCTAACCTGCCATCAGCGTCCACTCCAGTGTCAAATGACATTCTCCTCCATAAGACTATTGTTAGTCCTGCGGATATTTTACCTATCCCACGGGTCGCTTCAAATATCGAAAATCCAACGGAGAAAAGGGCTCGATCAGGAAAAACTGTAGTAGCAACTTCTACCCCTTTTATTGAAGAGTTAAAGAATTTGAAGGCTCCGACCCCAAAAAATCCAACCAAGAAAGTTACGAAGCAACTATTTCAAAGCGACAGCGAAGAAGAAGATGATGCAAACATCAGCATTTATAGTGACACCGACAGCGGTTCAGAGTTGGACCTACCAGTTCAAATTCCTACCATAAAAACAGAAGATATTAAGGAAGGGATATATGTAGCTGTAGAGTACAACGGACAAACATTTCCCGGTTTAGTAATTTCAAAATCAGGTGAATCAGCGTCTGTAAAGTGTATGGAAAGGACGCAAAAATATTTCAAATGGCCTAATAAAGATGATGTATTAGATTACAACATTAAGGACATTAAAATGATTATTAATGAACCAAAACAGTTAAGACGAGGGTTTTTCAATGTTCCTGAGCTCTGTTTATATGCTTAGTTGAATAAATAATATTAATCCATTTTAAGTTTTTGTATTCCGCTTTACCTCCAATATGGCGGGTAAAGTGGAATATTACACCACTTTTACTTTTGACGTTTTTCTCCGAAGTGGTGATATATTAGTTTAATTTCTTAACAGTACTACGTAGGGCTATAACGTAAGTGGCTTCTTCCATAAACTCAAACTTTTAAGACGAATACTTCTACCGGGATACAAGCTTGAATCGGTAATTATTCCACTTTACCTACCATTCCCCTACTACTACGATTACTATCGGTTTACAGCGTTCTCCGACTCCTAACCGCCATTCTTCTCTATTCAACCATGGGGCTGGAGGGATTTCTCTTTCCTCTAGTTCTTTTTCAATTCCCTGTCTCCAGCTTCTTCTCGGCCTTCCTCTTTTCCTTCTCCCTTGTGGTGTCCACGTCAAAATCTGTTTTGGAATCCTGTCATCTGGCATTCTCTGTACATGGCCGTACCATATTAACTGTTTTGTTTTTATGTCATCAACTATTGTATGCTTGACTCCCATCATTTCTCGTATTCTCTCATTTGGTATCCGATCTCTTCTTGATTTGCCTGCTGCTCTTCTCCAGAAGTCCATTTCTGTTGCTAAAATCGTAAAGACATTACTAAAATATGAGCGCAAGCGTCCTTTAAAATATGATGAATTGCGACAAATTTTAGAATCTGAAGAGTAGGATGAATATATGCCTGCAGGATGCAGTGGTAAAGATTATTCAGACAACAGTGATGAGTGGTGTACTGATGGCAATTATGAATTGGAACATTTGACGGAAGAATTAGCAAATCAAACAACTCCGCAAGTTGAAATGTCCGGTGTCAGTACTACTGGTAGAAATTCTCCTACGTAGGTAGATATAGAAGAACTACAAACATTTAAATTTCAGAGCCGTCGATCATTCTTGGCAATCGATGGCAATCAAACTGGGACTTCTCCAAACAAACCATCTCCCATTTTATCAATACAGAATGACAACTACAAGCTATACTGGGCCGCACTGTGCTCACAGACCAAACAGTGGCACATAATAAACCAGTTCTCATACTAGTTAATAATCTTTAAAGACAAACAACACTAATTGATGTGGCGATACCCAACAACAATAATCTTCGTGTTAAATAGAACGAAAAGATCGCCAAGTACGGAAATTCAAATACGAAGACAGTGAAGAATGGAAATTATCCAGACAATATCTATTATTCTAGAGTTATTCTGAACCTATTACTAGAGTTATTCTGAAGAATCTCCTAGAAAACATAAAAAAGCTAGGTCTGAATAAATATCTCTACAAGACCATGCAGAAAGCTGTACTACTCTCAACTTTCAAATGAGCGCCCTTACCGGCTTTAGTTTTGTATGTATTGTTATGCTAGAATTTTTCCAAATTGCTACCAGTTTCATCATAACTGTTCTAGCACTAGTCAACCTTCTACGTATCTCTCTGTCACACCCTCTGTCATTTGTTATTAGGGACCCCAGGTATATGAAACTATTTACTACTTCAAAGCCCCCAATTTCTTTAATGTGTTGAAGATTATTCCGAACTCTGTCTACTATCATGATCTTTGTCTTACTTCTATTTAGCTTTAGTCCATATGTTTTGCTTTTCTCCTTCAGACATTAATCTCATTATGTCTTCCATTTCTTATTGATTTGCCGCGATTATTAAAGTATCATCAGCGTATCTCAAGTTATTGATTTTTTGACCTACTGATATTCCGCGCTTCCATCCGTCTAGTACCTTTCACATAATGTATTCGTTGTAGATATTAAACAGAGTTGGCGAGATTATGCATCCCTGCCTGACACCTGCCTCTGTTCTGAAATGATTGGAATGGGTGTTGTTTATTTTTACTTTGCACTTATTATTTTCATATAGACTTCTAATTAGTTGAATTAAGTGGTGGGGTGTTCCCATTTCCGCTAGTATGGACCATAGCTGCTGCCATTTGACTTTATCGAAGGCCTTTGTGTAATCCACAAAGCACATACGCATAGGAGTGTTGAATTCACGAGTTGTTTCGATTAGCTGTCTGACATTAAGGATGTGTTTCTCTTGTGCCTTTTCCTGGGACAAATCCCGCTTGTTTTTCTGATATCTGAGCCAATAGAAAAGCTTTTAGTCTTTCATGTAGTACATGAAGTAGAACCTTGCTTGCATGGGATATTAGGGTTACCGTTCTGTAGTTGCTGCCATCTAGCGGATGTCCTTTTTTGAATATAGGGATGAAAGTGGATGTTGCCCAGTCGTTGGGCCACTCTCCAGTTTCTTTGCCGATCATATGCATAACATTTACTCGGTAACATTTAAAACTTCTCCGGTGATCTGGTCTGCGTCAGGAGATTTCTGATCTGACTTTAGTATGTTTGTTTCTTTCTCTGCAGTGAACTCATCGTGATTTGCATTCTGGGGATTATCTGCATATAGACTTTGACTGACAATATTTTCTCCATACCCCCGCAATCCCTTTCCCGCCATTTATATGTTGGTTTTGATCCATTATTGTTTGTATGATTGGTTTAAATTCCTTGGATAGATATCAGACTTTGTTATATAGCTCATAGGATTCATGCCGGTCTGCATGTCTCTCTAGTTCTTCGCATTCTTTATTTATATGTCTATTTTTATCACCCCTACATGCTTTTTTAATTTCTATATTTAACCTTGCTAATTTGTTTTTGTTGCTGTCGTTTTGATATATGAGAGATTTGATTCTCCTTTTCTCTTCGAGAAGTTGCAGCGTTCTGTCTGTCATCAAGTGTTTTCCTTTGATGCTCTTTTTTTCGGTTCTGGTTCTTTCTACAGAGGTTTCTATGGCATTTCTGAAACCTTTCCACATTTCTTCTGGGTTGTCTTGCGTGTTCAACATACTAGTTTCCTTTAATGCATCTAATGCATAATATAAATTAATAAAGTTAATAAGAATGGATAACAGTTATTCCAGATTTCAGCGCATCGTATTGGTTAAAAAAAACACAGGATAAAATCGACAGAAATATTTTATTAATTCTCTGAATAATGTAAACATATGAAAGATTTTATTCAAAAACATAAAGAAAAAGTTAAGAATTATAACAATGTAGAATTTAACTTTATAAAGGTAACAATAAGTTGCAATGATAACAATGTAGGTTTCTAACTTTATTTCGTACCCTATATAACTGATTTTTAATCAAAAATTCTTCTAATTCTACTTACACATATATACAAAGGCGATCTGATGTCGGTTAGCTCGATTGTTTATTTTGTAGATTATTAAGTGGGATTTAATTCATTTATATAAGTGGCACCTTTAAGTCTTATTGGTGGACAATACTTCACGGTATATTAAGTCTATGTTGTAAAATTATTCAATAGACATATGTATTAATATTCCTATTCTATTCTGATAAAAGTTAGTTTTCTTGTGGAAAATGACATCTATATTTAAACTTAATATTAACTTTACATTAAAAATATTAATCATAAATATTTTCCTCAATTATATAAAATATAATAAATTTGTGCTCTGAAGATGGTTTTGGTTTTTTTAAGTGTCAGATTAAAATATCTTAAATTAAGTATACCATTTTTCAAAGTAAAACACTTACACGTCACGATTTCTACAAAGTGACGTCACTTGTATTTAAAATTTCCAGAACATCAACCTTAGAGTTCAAATTTTACTAACACAACTAATACTACGAAACCCACACGGAACTGCTCGATCTTTCATAGAAAAATGTAATCATCATTATATTGGAAATTTTAGAATTATATTGATTAAATAACCAAAAATATTTGTTATTATTAATAATATAAATTTTATGAAATAACTCTTTATGTCTAATATTCCACAAAATAATAATTTTAATTAAATATATTAGACAATTGTACGCAACTGATACGGAAATACTTTAAATATTATTAAATATTATTGACAGTTCAGCGGGTGGCAAAAGTGTATTAAGTGTTGCCGCTTTTTTAGAGTAGGAATTCTGTTTATATTTTGATTTCTTACACAATTTGATCATAAGCCAAAACAAATAAATAGTTTGTAGAAAGCTGATAAGCTTTCATATAAGGTAGATTATTTTGAACAAAAAATAATGGAGGGACGTTTTTAATTTTGTATTAAATTGTTTTCCTATGTATTTTAATGTGTTGCAGTAGTCTTAAAACTAAGTGTATTTACTGTTAATATAATAGTTTTACCATGGACGATACGTCCATGAGTTTGACAAATAGTTGACATTTTAAAAATTCCTCACTTACTAACTGTTCTGATGTTTTGGCAACGCTGTGAGGTTCTGACGACGTAAATCTTGAATGACGTGCAAGCTTTTTTATATGAAAAATGCTATATTCATTTTTACGATTTTGGATTAAATATATAATACCCTAGACTACTAATCCAAATATTTAGAATTAACCAATCTCTGAGGTACATTCTCAAAGCTTGGAGAAGAGCGAGAATGGCTTTTATTCCTAAACCAGAAAAATAAATTATAACTTAGCAAAATTGTACAGACAAGTGAGTCTGACTTCATTCATATTGAAAACCATGGAAAAAATCTTGAATGCATACATCAAGAAAAAAAATTCTAATAAAAACCCACTGAGTTCAGACCAGAAAGAAGTCGCTCTTGTTACATTTTTATACATCGAAAGTTCATTTGATAATACCTACTTCTATTCCGAATAGTGTATCGAGTCAATAGTGTGCTGATGAAGAGGAAAATTAATAACACATCATGTAAGTGGATTATTCGGATGCTTCAGAGCAGATTAATATCCACAGATACGTATGAAGATGCTACAAACCTGAGGGCAACTAAGTGGGTGCCCTCTAGGAGGAATATTGTCACTAACATTAAGAAAAATAGTAGTTAATTACCTGATTATCGTAACCACCATCAAGTCTCTGATCGCTTTCCAAAAGTACAAAAACAAGAATTGGATGACTGATATAATATTATCAATGATGGACTACCGCAGATCATTTAAAAACAAAGACCGAACCAAACATCAGCAGATGAACCGACAAATACGAAAAGAGTGTCGCAAAGCTAAAGAACAGTGGCTGCTGCACAGGTGTGCAGAAATGGAGGAATTGAAAGAAAAACATGACCACTTCAATATACATAAACTCGTTAAAAAAGTGACAGGTCATACAAAACCTTGCAGTTTTAACAGTATTGTGAAGGACAATAAATTAATTACTGATCCCAAGGATCTACTTCAACCTTAGAGAAACTACACTCAGCAACTCTACTCAGACAACATTAAAAGAAACTCTGAAAGTGAATATAAAAGTGAACCCTCTCCCAAAATATTGAAGTCAGAAGTTGTAAGGGTAATCAAACAGCAAATGGGGAAAAGCACCAGGCCCAGACGACATATGCATTGAGGTTCTAACAATGAGTGAAGACAATATAGACGCCTTGGTAGATCTTTTTAATGACATTATCTGACAGAATATATTATTCAATTTTATCTGATAGAATTACTGTATCGTCTGCATATCTAATCACATTAAGTAGTTCCCCGTCGATTTTTATTCCACATGGGTGTCTCTCAAGAGCCTTTTTAAATAACTGCTCCGAGTAAACATTGAACAATGTTGGCGACAAAATGCAACCGTGTCTGACTCCTGGTTGTATGGAGAATTCATCGGTGTAGTTATCTCAAATTTTTACGAGAGCTGTTTGATTCCAGTACAAATTTTTAATGACACAAATATCCTTGTCATCTATTTCGATATTTTTCAGTATTTGCATTATTTTACATGCTATACTTTATCGAATATCTTTTCGAAGTCCACGAAACATGCAAATACATTTTTTCTTTGGTCACGTCATTTTTGTAATAGGATGTTAAGCGCAAAAAGTGCCTCCCTGGTTCTCATAGCATTTCTAAAACCCATTGGGTATCTTTCAGACCTTCTTTGCATTTGCGTCTAATTCTGTTGTGAAGTATTCTTAGGAAAATTTTAAGAGTGTGTCCCATTAGGCTAATTAATCTATATTCTGAGAATTTGCTCGCATTGTGTTTTTTAGGTATTACGACAAAGATGGATTTGAGCTAATCTGTGGGAATCACCCCAGTACTATATATTGAATTAAAAAGTCTTACTACTACTTTTTGCTATCATCCTCTATTAGTTTCAGCAACTCAGTTGTTGTATCATCTGGACCACAAGCTTTTCTAATTTTAGCATTATTTATAGCGTGTCCTACCTCGTATTTCATAATTTCTGGGCTCTCAGTACAGTTTTGTTAAAATTCGGCAATATTCCTGTCATATTTAAACAACTCTGATATATACAGCTGCCTTTCTTTTCTTATTTCGTGCTCATTTACAATAATTTTGTTATTATTGTCAACGAGTACAGAGGGAACTCGTTTTTTAAATATGTTACTTATTTCTTTTAGTTTTTTGTGCACATTAAATAAGTCGTGTTTAGATATTACATCCTCCATTTCTCCGCACCTTTCTCTTATCCATTTTTCTTTTGCTAATTTGATCTTTTTTTTATTATTCTCTGCAGGTGTCTATATTTTGTTTCATTAGATTTTATTAGTCGACGTTGATCCATTAATTCATTAATTTCAAGCTCTCCTCTGTCATCCATTTATTTTTCTTGATTAAGTTTTTTCTATAATCATTGTTTATGGGGATAACTTGGTTTTTAAATTCACTTCATAGTTCTTATGGATCTTCTAGTTGTTTTCCGATGCTTTTTATTCTATTGTTAAATTCTTTTTTAATGTTTTTAATTTGTAATGTCTTTAATATCTGCTACAAGTGGTTGATGATCAGATACGATATCTGCCACAGGAAAAGTAGCGACTTTTTTGACGGCATTTCGGAAACGCTAATTTACAAGTATATAATTTATTTGATTTCTTGAGGACTCAGGATAATTGCCATCATCAAATGGGACTTTCCAAGTGTATAGTCGTCGCTTGGGTAGTTTATACCAGGTGTTTGCAATAATCATATCGTTTTCTTTACAAAATCATACAATCTCTGTCCTCGATCGTTAGATTAGACTATAAGGAACTAAAGTCTGATCTCGTCGACCTTCCCCAATTTTTGCATTGAAGTCGCCTATAATATATAAAATTTCGTGTTTATTAAGTTTCTGTAAGCTGTTTTGGATCTGATCATACAACTTCTCGACTTCATCGTCATATTTTCTAAGTGCAGTCGGGGCATAGATTTGAAGTATGTTAGTTTTAAATATATATATATATATATATATATATATATATATATATATATATATATATATATATATATATATATTATATATATATATATATATATATATATATATATTATATATATATATATATATAAATATATATATTATATATATATATATATATATATATATATATATATATATATATATTTATATATTATATATAATATATATAATATATATAATATATATAATATATATATATATATATATATATATATATATATATATATATATATATATATATAATCCTAAACCCATTTACCCTAAGCTGTCGGGTGTAATGTCTTTAGTTAATTTCATGTACAATTTTTCTCCATTCGTTCTTATTCTTTGCTTGGCTTCTTACTTGTTCTTTGCTGATTCTTCGTGTCTCTAGGATAAAGGTTATATTATCATCCCATGTCTTCATTGACCTGTCCCTTGGTCTCTTGGTTTGTCTTCTGGCTTCCCATACTTTTTAACTAGTCTTTCTTGATTCTTTCTAACCATGTGTCCATACCATTTCAGTTGGGCCTCTTCAGTTTGTTTAACAATTGGTTGGAGCTTAAGATTTTCTCTGACTGCCTCATTTCTAATCATGTCTAACCTGGTTATATTCATTATTCTTCTAAGAAACTTCATTTCTATGCTCTGTATTTTCAATTTTAACTTATGTTGCGTCCAACTTTCACTACCAAAAGTTAAAATCAGCACAAACACCGTCTTGTATATTTTTTTTTGTTGAGGTAACTCAACAGTTTTCGAGATAATCGCATTTTAGAAATCAACTGCATAATTCTGATTTATCGCAATTACTCCAGGCAACGAATGAAAAATAGACAAAAACATTAATACTTCTGAATTTTGGTATAAAATACTTTTAATAAAGTTAATAGTTAACGAATTAGTTTCTGTAAGATGTCTTGGATCTGATCATACAACTTCTCGACTTCATCGTCATATTTTCTATCTGCTGTCGGGGCATAGATTTGAAGTATGTTAGTTTTAAATGGTTGAGTATTTATTTAAAGTAATATTATTCTATCCTAGACTGGTACGAAATTGGTCACATATTTCTTGTTTACAAATAAAAAATCAACGTTGTACCTATATAAATTTGAACAATATACTTAGCACTATTGAATATTGTGATCAGCTGAACTTAATATATAATTTCATTTTCCATGCAGGTTTAAACTTAAATTTTTAATTTTAGTGACTCCACTTCCTCCGGTATACCTTACAAGTAGAACCTTGGACATTTTTTGTTCATTTTAAATTTTAATTTTAATTTTTTCAATGAAAAATACATGCCAATTTTTAAAAAAACAATATTTTTCTTGGATTTCCTTAAGTTTTAGTAAAAATATGCTAAAAAATAATTTTGGCCGCGTAAATCCATTATAGGTATTATTAAATCGACGTGAGTCGGCGTATGCCATTTACTGAAGGGGGAGACCAACGCCTTTCAAGATGTGTGTCTGTTTCTACAACTTCCAAATATATGTTTTAACAAGTAATAGTTACCACCTTTGATTTTAGTTTAGTATACCTGTATACCTAGTTGGAATTTTTTGATAAAATATTTACATCTTTAATACTACAATTATTTTAGTTTTTTAAACCTATATCAAAAAATACTATTATGTAAATTCTCCAACGTTTTTGAGATGTAGATATACATACAATATTAAATTATACTGATATATTTATTTAAGTGTATCAGAAGTATGGTTACTCGTAAAATAACTCTTAAAATGAATTAAATCCGACTTAATTTGAAACTTAGTTCCAATCTAGGGCATCTAACACTTCGTAACAACAATTGTTCGAATTAATAACGAAGTACTGACGACATATTTCTTGTTCTATAGGTAAATAAAAACGACCACAGAAAAATATCTTCAAATATGGTGGAGTACTACTAAATTTAAGAAATTCTTGGAAAGGCATTTGGCGAATCAGGAGACTGGTGATCATCCTGCAAAAAATATAATGTATAAGTAATGTTATTCATAATGAAATGAATAAACAATTTGCAAAAAAAAAATTTAAATTTAAATAAAACAGATATTTTAAATCAAATTTGTGTAATCGTAACGGAGTTTTAAATTCAGCGTTTTTTATGCATCTCTTTGCCAACCATTTTCCATCCACTCCTGAATGTAGGTTTCTCCCAATTGCTTCCATCTTTCTCTATCTTGCGCCAATCTAATCCACTGTTTGATTGCCACTGCTCTTATATAATCTACCTATCTTTTTTGAGGTCTTCCCATGCTTGTTGTCGTCCTTGGTCTCCATTCTAGAATTCTTCTTGTACACCTGTTGTTATGATATCGGGCTACGTAACCTGCCCAGCGCCATTTCATTTTTGTAATTTCTTCCACAATATCCCTAATCTTCGTTGTACGTTTGATCTCGGTGTTTCTAATCTTGTCTCTCAGTGGTATTCCAAGCATGATTCGTTCCATTGCTCTTTGCGTTGTTTCTAATTTTTTAGCAGATTTTTGGTAAGGGCTACTGTCTCCAAGCCGTAGGTTAAAAGTGGTAGTATGCATGTGTTATATACTTTTTCTTTAAGTTTACAGGAAAGGAGGTGTTTTTCAAGATATATGCTAGTTTGCCGAAAGCGCCCCATGCCAGTTGTGTTCTTTAAATTTCAGCATCTTGATTTGGTTTTCCTAGTTTGATGACATGACATAGATATACATAATGTTCAACATTTTCTATGGTATGATTTTGTATTGTTATATTTGTCTGGTCTCGGCTCAGTATTTTTGTTTTCCTGTAGTTTATTTTTAAGTCTACCGCTCCTGAAACTGCATTTAATTGTTGTAACATATCATTTAGTTCTTGGATAATATCGGCTATTAAAACTATGTCATCTGCGAATCTTAAGTGGTTTAAGTATGATCCGTCGACGTTGATACCCTTGTTGTTCCATTCTAGTTTCTTAAAAATGTCTTCTAGATTAAGGCAATCTTTGCATTAAAATCTCCTGTGATTATTACGAAGTGTGATTTTTCTTGGTTCCTTGCTGTTGTCAGATCCTCGTAAAATGATTCAGCTTCCTCGTCTGTTGAGTTTCCTGTCGGTGCATATGCATGTATTATCTGTAAGCTGTATCTGCTATTCAAAGCGATGACAAGATATATTATGACTCTGTTTGGTGCTGCACCTGATAGGACTATCAGAGGAGTTCATATTCGCTACCCGATTTCTAGGCATACATATTTCAAATATCTCATATTTGTTGCCAAAACTCAAAATCGAAATTTCATATTAAAGGTTTTGAATATTAGGCTCCTACAATGGAAATTCCATAGTGACAGGTGAATGCAAATGATACATTTTATCGATCTCATAACCACAACCTTGATGGCTCAGTGTGGCACTACTCTTTGATGGCACAGTGTGGCAAAGTCCACGAGACCAAATCAACTTTTTATCTAAAATCTACTTTACGTTAATCTTCCCCCGCAGTTATTTTTTTCGTCTGGATAAGTTGAGTACTTGAGTTACCGTAACCAATACCCGGTTCTGAACAGGCAATTTATACGTTTAAAAAATTATTAAGATGCATTTTTAGTTAATACAGCCTCAAGCAAATCAGTAAGGAACTTCATGGCATACTCAGATAGGGCAGCACTACTATAAGTCCAAGCCGATCCTGCTGACCTTAACATTATACAAATCTATGCACTAACCTTGGACAAGTCTGAAAATGAAGTAAAACAATTGTAAATAGAGATTAAGGAGTTAATGAAACTGATCAAGAAGAACCAGACTCTTATAATCATGGGAGATTCCAATGCGAAGGTAGGGCGAGGACGTGTTGAAGATGTCGTGGGTGACTTGGGTTTGGGAGATCAAATCGAAAGAGGTGATATGCTAATCCAGTTCTGTCAAGAAGAAAACTTAGTCATTGCGAATACCTGGTACAAACTACCACCTCGGAGACTCTACATCTAGCAGTCTTCACAACATACGCATGACAACATCGTAAGAAATCAAATTGATTTTTTATTGATTAATCAGAGATGCAGAAATGAATTGCAAGAAGTCTCTCTCTCTTCAATCCTACCCCCCAGGGGGAGTGTAGTGGTCGACGTGATGTCGTGTATTGTCCGTCTCCAGAGATCTCTGTCTCTGGTCATTTCTTTTAATTCATGCATAGGTCTTTGGTATATTCCTGTAATTTGATCTATCCATCTTGTTGGGGATCTTCCTCGTGGTCTGCGGCCTTCTACCTTTCCTTGTATTATGAGTCTTTCCATGTTTTCTGTGTTTGCTCTCATAACATGCCCAAAATATTTTAACTGTTGGAGATGGACTTTACTAGAGAGTCGTTGGCTAACTTTTAGCTCTCTTAAAATTGAATTATTTGTTCTACGGTCGGTCCAAGGAATTCGTAACATTCGTCTCCAACAGAGCATTTCAGTGGCGTCTATCTTTCTTCTCTTCGATTGTCTCAGAGTCCAAGATTCACATCCGTAGGTCAGTATTGGTAATATTAAGCAGTCGATCAACCTCATCTTTATCGCTCTTGAAATTTGACAGTCCTTCCATATTTTGGTCATTTTTGCTGTGGAAACTTTTGCTAGATCACATCTACGTTTATTCTCTTCTTGTAATGACCTTGTGTTTGTGATTAATGATCCCAGATATAATTATGAGTTCACAACCTCGAACCGGTCAATTGTGGTTATGCGTGGATGATTGTTGTGTAGTCGATCCACTATCATGATCTTTGTCTTTGATATGCTCAATTGCAGACCAAATATTTGACTTTCGTTTTCGATCAGTCGTATAAGTTCCATCAGTTCTGCTTGACTATTTGCAAGAAGGGCTGTGTCATCTGCGAAACGTAGGTTTTTTAGTTTATGACCATTTATTGAGATGCCCTTTTCCCATCCTTCAAGTGCTCTTCACATAATATACTTCCCATATATGTTGAATAGTTGTGGAGATAGTATACATCCTTGTCTGACACCCCTTTCTTAATGAAACTCGTTCGAAAGTGTGTCAAGTACTTTAACTGATCCAGTAGTGTGTTCATATAGTTCGGTTATAAGCGTAATTAGATGTTGTGGTACGCCTACTTCTTTTAGTATTCGCCATAAGTGTCTCCACTTGACCCTGTCGAACGCTTTAGGGTAATCTATAAATCAGATGTATAGTGGGATGTTGAATTCCCTAGATTTCTCAATTATCTATCTTATATTCAGCAGGTGTTCTCGAATGCCTCTACCTTTGGTAAATGCAGTTTGCTCTTGTGGAATTTCTCTTTGAAGGAATGCATTCAGTCTCTCATTGATTATATGTAGCATTATCTTGCTGGCATGGGATATAAGAGAGATAGTTCTATAATTGTCGCATTTATGGAAGCTGCCTTTTTTATGTATGGTCCCAAAAGTACAAAAAGAAGAATTGGATGACCGACGAAATATTATCAATGATGGACGACCGCAGATCATTTAAAAACAAAGACCGAACCAAACATCAGCAGATTAACCGACAAATACGAAAAGAGTGTCGCAAAGCTAATGAACAGTGGCTGCTAAACAGGTGTGCAGAAATGGAGGAATTGTAAGAAAAACCAGACCACTTTAAAATACATAAACTCGTTAAAGAAGTGACAGGTCATACAAAACCTTCCAGTTTTAACAATATTGTGAAGGACAATAAATTAATTACTGATCCCAAAGATCTACTTCAACATTATGGAAACTATACTCAGACAACACTGGAAGAAACTCTGAAAGTAAATATAAAAGTGAACCATTCCCCAAAATATTGAAGTCGAAAGTTGTAAGGGCAATCAAACAGAGTAAATGGGGAATAGCATCAGGCCCAGATGACATATACATAGAGGTGCTAACAATGTTGAGTGAAGACAATATAGACGCCTTAGTAGATCTTTTTAATGACATTTATGGGTCCGGTCAAAACCACAGGATTGGCTTCAATCAACCCTTATACCAATCCCAAAAAAGCCAAACGCTAATAGTTGCGACCAATTCCGAATGATCAGCGTATTGAGCCAGGTCTTACAACTCTTCTTAAAGATAATTCACACAAGAATATACAACAGATGTGAAAGAGACATTAGCCCCACACAGTTTGGTTTCAGACAAGGATTGGCACAAGAGAAGCACTTTATAGCTTAACTGTCCTACTTGAGAAATGCAGAGATCAGCAAAAATACAGCTTCCTATGCTTTATAGATTACTCGAAAACGTTCGATTGTGTTAATCATTCAGAATTAGTAAGATTGCTCCAGAAACGCTCGATAGATAAGGTTGACCATAAAATCATAAAGAACCCTTATATAAATCAAGTGGTAGCTGTGAGAGTAGGACTGGAATCTACATCATATTTCTCAATCAAAAAGGGTATACGACAGGGTTATGTTCTGTCACCCCTCCTTTTTAATCTTTACTCTGAAACGATTTTCGATAGAGCCTTAAATGACACTGAAGATGGAATCAAAATCAACGGACAGACTATTAGTAATTTTCGCTATGCTGATGATACAGTCATAATAGCTGATAGCCAAGAAATGCTACAATGACTAATAGATAGAATAAACACTGAAGGAGAACGACTGGGCTTGAAGATTAATATAGACAAGACGAAGGTAATGGTAGTTAGTAGAACATAAAATATGCAATTAAATATAAGAGTAAACAATAAGAAAGTCCAAAAGGTCCCCGAGATCAGATATCTCGGTAGTTGGAAAACTGAAGATCTAGATCCAGACATAGAGATACGTAGCAGAATTGAGCAAGCCAGAACAGCATTTACTAATATAAGAACCTTCCTAAGCAACAGCAGCCTTAACTTAACGCTTCGATATCGCTTTGTAAAATGTTACATTTACTCCATACTGCTATATGGTGTAGAAACCTGGACCATAAAGGCCAATGTGATGAACCGATTGGAGGCGTTTGAAAGGTTGTTATTTAGAAGACTACTTAAAATTCCCTGGACAGATCACACAACAAATGTCGAAGTATTAAATCGAATGGGCAGAGAACGAGAATTGCTGCCAATAATAAAAAGAAGAGAAGCATCCACTAATTGGATAGGCCACCATAAGAAGAAGAAGATGCATCCAAACATGGGTCAGAACTGGGTCCAAACTGGAAGACGAGTACTTGATAATAATTATGATATAATAGTTATGTTAAAAAAATTATGCAACAAAACGAAGATTTTGATTTTTATAATATCTACAACTTTCACATTTGAAATTTATTGATAGGATATCAAATTTCGCCGGAATTAAAAAAAAAAATCACCTTCCTTTAACCCCTCTCCCCCAATTGTGTATTATACCACCACCTACTACTTTTCATTATAAAACTTTAAATAACATTTTTTTGCTTGTTAGCCTGGTTCAAAGAGTAAAACAAGATATTATTTCTTATAAATTAACTAGTGCATCAACTTTTTTTAGTATAAGTTGGTTTAATATCTTTTAGTCATCTTAATAGAGATCACAAGCGAGAATAAAGTCAGTAAATACACGTTTAAATTTCGACATAGTGACGAATCCAAATGACCACAAAGACACTTATCAGTGATTCTTTTATCCTGAAAGTTGGAACCCAAAGGAGATTCAGCAGCGATTATAAAATTTAATACAAAGGTTCTGAGCTAGAATGTGCAATTGATCTTACAGGAAGGCATCAATCAGCAGCAACAAGTTTATTGTTGACAATTCACACAGTCGATTTCAGCGAATTGCACAAAAATTTACATATAGAAAGTTTTGACTTCTAAATTTAGGTCTAGGGTCTAGAAATAGATTTAACCGTGTCTCAATCGTGAATTACGAGTCTGGGTCATAATTTCCATGAGTTCCTATTAAACCCTCATTTGCACATAAAGAAGAATAAATACAGTACGTTTATTCTAAATAAAAAAATATATTTTATAGCTTATTTCTATATTACTAAATTATTCTAAATCGTTTTTACCTGGGACACAACGCTAGATCTATTACTGGATAATCCTAAATCACTTGTGAACGGCGTACGCAGGGTAGGTTCGGTTCCACTAGCTTCGTGTGGATCAATACTTGTGCTGAGGTCCACTGAAGAATCACTAAAAGTTGCAATTGTTTAGTCTACAAATAGTAGGTTTAATGCTTTTCTATTTTTTTTTGTAAAAATGCTAATACACTATCTAAAGCTCACAGCTCCAAAATATTAACGCACCCAAAGTATATAAATAATTTATAACTATATAATAATAATATAATCTACGGAGTGGTACAGCCGAATGTAATAAATTCGATAAAAAATAAATGGGGGCGCTTAAAAAAAGAATATTTCGAAATCGGTGGATAGGGAGGCAAGGACCGATGGAAAGGCCATCACGATCTCCTGATTTGACTCCATTAGACTTATTTTTATGAGGATACGTCAAAAATATTGTACGTATTGTAAATTAAACTTGGCGATGGCGATTAGATCAGTGACGCATAAGATGTGGAGTGGAGTAAGTTAGATGAAATTTCTATTTAAATTTAGGATGTTTCCAAGCGTTCGCGGCGAGCATTTTGAACATCTCCTACATTCATATTAATATTTTTTTTGTTCTTTACATTATCAAGAAATAAACAGTATCACTTATTGGTTTTCAGCGTGTTGTAACAAGTTTCTGTACTCTTTTCTTTTAATGTTACTTTTTGCAATAATGTTTTTCCAAAACAGTTAAAGATAGGTATAGAATAGTGTATAGAAGATTTAGGTAAAGAAATAATAAATAAAACTTACTCACAATCAATTTAAGTTAACTATCAGACGACCGGTTTCGCTTTCTACTATATGCAAAGCATCCTCAGGTCTCGATACAAAGTTAAACAAATGCTGAAATGATAAAAACCCATATTAGGGTATTGTCTAATAAAGATAAACAAAGTAGAAGTTGTAAATTACAATAATTATGCCAATATTACATGTCTGTGGTTTTATTTAAAAAAGTAAGTTGAATAAAAAGTATAAAAGTTTTAAAAGTTTAAACAGACAAGGTAAGGCCCACAAATTGTTATAAAATAGTCTATTAGATTGTAATAAATTAATAAATGAGCAAATAAATAAAATAAACATTACTTACATGCCGGTACTCTATTAATTGATGGATGGTAGAACATGGTTGAAACTACTATGTATTGTTGAATGGAGAACTCAATTCTGTTATTGCAGTTGTTTGACAGTAAACGGGAAGTTCTTGAGGAGATAGATTTGATCCAATGAAGAAGAGATATGTGTGTGATTGTTTGTTAAATGAAAGTGATGTAATATACCATTGTATTATTAAAAGTTATTTATACTTATTCGAGAGATATATTTATGAATTGTGTGTTATTTATTGAGTAATTGTTTTATGAAAGTGACAGTTTTATGACAATGAATAAGTTTAGATGTAAAAATTGTGTGGGTGTGCAATTATTTTTCAACTTGTAATTTACATTTTACATTTTACATCTTTACATTTTACATCTAAACTTATTCATTGTCATAAAACTGTCACCTTCATAAAACAATTACTCAATAAATAACACACATTTCATAAATATATCTCTCGAATAAGTATAAATAACTTTTAATAATACAATGGTATATTACATCACTTTCATTTAACAAACAATCACAAACACATCTCTTCTTCATTGGATCAAATCTATCTCCTCAAGAACTTCCCGTTTGCTGTCAAACAACTGCAATAACAGAATTGAGTTCTCCATTCAACAATACACTGTAGTTTCAACCATGTTCTACCGTCCATCAATTAATAGAGTACCGGCATGTAAGTAATGTTTATTTTATTTATTTGCTCATTTATTATTATTAATTTATTATTAATTTATTACAATCTAATAGACTATTTTATAACAATTTGTGGGCCTTACCTTGTCTGTTTAAACTTTTAAAACTTTTATACTTTTTATTCAACTTACTCTTTTAAATAAAACCACAGTAATTTACAACATCTACTTTTAGACAACAACCTAATATGGGTTTTTATCATTTCAGCATTTGTTTAACTTTGTATCGAGACCTGAGGATGCTTTGCATATTGTAGAAAGTGAAACCGGTCGTCTGATAGTTAAATTAAATTGATTGTAAGTCTTATTTATTATTTCTTTACCTATTTGAAATGGACTCACACAAGCAACACATTCATGATTTTTATAAAAGATTTGTCTAGAATATTCTGAGGAATCCAAAAATAGAATAATATACAGGGTGTTGTATTTGGAATAAGAAAGATGGTATTGGCCACTGTTACAGAACACACCCTGTATGAAGTTTTTATTACAAAAATATACAACGAAAAATTCTAATCAACGTGTTCGAGCATTTTCTTGAGCACGTACCAATTTATTCATTATCGAATTTGTTCCATTTGGCTGTTCCACTCTGTAACATATATAACAAGGAAAGTAGTTTGGTGAAATTAAAAGTAATATATATTATAATTATTGAATTATAATTGATAAATTTGATAATATATTTATAAATCATTAATGCATTAAATTGTCTATTGTTGGTACCAACATCTTACAAGGAATTTTGACAATTGTCAAAAACGTCTTATATATGCTGGTCAACGTTAAAACCTAAAAGACTGTTTGACGATTTCCTGCTTGAATTTGGTTATGGATATTTTTTCATTGACTAATCTATCTACCTAATTAGCCTTCTTCGGTCCATCTTTGAACATAGGCCTCCCCAATCCTTTTCCATTCTTCTCTGTCTGTCGCTACAGTCATCCATCTAGATCCCACGTGCTTCTTGATATCATCTGCCCATCTCATTTGGGGCCTTCCTCTGCTTCGTTTATATTCCCACGGTCTCCAACTTATAAGAATTTTGTTCCATCGGTCTTCTTTTTGTCTTATATTGTGTCCGGCAAATCTTCATTTCAATTTTGCAACTTCTTGTCTAACATCCCTCACTTTTGTTTTCTCTCTTATCCACTCGTTTCTCTTCTTATCCATTAGTCTTATGTGCAACATTGACTAATGACATCTTTTCATTGCTCTTTGGGTTTTTATGATTTTGTCCATGTTTGCTTTTGTAGATGTCCACGTTTGGGAACCATAAGTAAGAACAGGGAGTACGCATTGATTATATACTTTGGTCTTAAGATGCTGTGGATATCTTTTGTTTTTAAGAATGTAGCTTAGTTTGCCAAATGCCGCCCATGCCAGTCTAACTCGTCTCTTGATCTCTGCTGTTTGGTTCTCTTTGTTAAGTTTTATAATTTGACCAAGATATATATAATCCTTTTGTTCTATCTCATCTTGTCCGATTTTCATTGTGATGTCTTCATCTGTATTTGTTATAGTTTTGGTCTTGCTGTAATTCATATTAAGGCCTATCTTTCCAGCTTCTACGTCCAGTTCTTTCATCATTTCAAATAATTCTTCTTTTTTATCGGTTATCAATACGATGTCATCAGCGTACCTTAGATGGTTCAAGCGTTGTCCACAAATTTTTTTAGCTTTTTTTTTCCCATTACAATCTTTTAAAAGTATCTTCAAGAGCCTGATTAAAAAGTTCCGGTGATATTGTATCACCCTGTCTCACGCCTCTACTTATTTGTAATGATTTTGTTCCTTCATATACTTTAATTGTTGTTTTGGCTTCCTTATATATATATTGGTTATTAGTTCCGTATATCTGTGGTCAATTCGGCTTTAATCAAAGAACTTTTCACTGCCCAATGTTCGACACTGTCGAAAGCTTTTTCGAAATCTATGAACGCCATATATAGAGGAATGTGGTATTCATTTGCTCGTTCTATTTTTAGCACAAGTGACCATTTACTAAGTATTTTCATACTTAGTAAATGGTCACTTGTGCTGAATCCCTTTCTAAAACCATCATTGACTAATACTTAATGCCAAATATGTGCATCGAATAATGCAAAACCAATAAGAAACTCAATGGCCAGCTTGCGTTACTACTTAACTTATCTGCATAATGAGGTGCTATATAACTTCATTTGATCTGAAAGGATCAATGTAGGCTTTATGCTTATTGTAGTCAACTACATCAGCAGATTTTGCAATTCTTTATTATTGCTAGTTCTCAGTAACCCTCCAGTGTATGTTTTGTGGATAAGGTAAGCACCTATCTTTTGTCTTTCTATTTTTGGATAATGCATAAAATTTTAACTATAGAGAACAACTTAAACTATGAAAGAGAATACAATGATATAGAACAGCTATGGGAAACTACTGCCGAAATAATAACCAAGACAGCGGACAAGATCTTTGGAAGGAGTAGGCAGAAGAGGGCAAAAACATGGTATGACGAGGAATGTCGGAAACAGCTGAAAAAAAGACAAACACTAAGGAAGACTTGGATACAACTGTAAATAGACCAAAGTAAAAAGGAATATGACGACTGCCGAAAAGAAACAAGATAAATAATACGCACAAAGAAAAGAAACTATGAATAACAAAAATATGAAGCTATGGAAAGAGACCGGCCCAAACAAGGCTCCAGAGAATTCTATAAAGCAATTTCATCTGAGAAAAGAGAACCAATTCCATCCATACACTGAGAGACAATCAAGGCCGTATGATAAGCGACGGTAAAGAAGTAACTGAAGAATGAAAAGAGTATTTTAGGGACCTTCTAAACATCATACAGGAAGAACAGCACAAAGAAGAGATCCATATCACAGCGGACATACCCGTCAAAAATCCCTCCTTTGAAGAAACCCAAAAGACCTTAAATAAGCTAAAAAATCACAAAGCGCCGGGTACGGACGAGATACCAGTAGAACTTCTAAAATATGGGGGAGACGCACTACATCGCCAAATCTACCAGCTAATAATGTAAATATGGTTAGAAGAAAGAATATCAGCACAATGGAAAGAAAACATAATAGTGCCTATCCACAAAAAAGGGGACAAGACAAAATGCGCGAATTATAGAGGAATTTCACTCGTAAACACGGCATATAAAACCCTCTCAAACATCATTCTTAGTAGACTAATCCCTTATGCTGAAAATGTCCTAGGCGAATATCAAGCCGGTTTTAGGTCAAACAGATCAACAATAGATCAACTATTCACGCTAAGACAACTTCTAGAAAAGGGATGGGAGTATAACAGACCCATACACAATCTTTTCATAGACTTTCGACAGTCATATAATAGCGTAGAAAGAAGCCAAGTATGGAATGCCATGGCGGAGTTCCCAATACCAAAGAAACTCATTCGGATGACCAAAGTCTGTATGAAGGGTGGAATTTATAAACTGTCTGGAAGCTTCGAAATCAACAGTAGACTCGCATATGCAGATGACATAGATCTCGTTGGAGACTCCATCCTATCCACGAAAGACATCTTCAACAAGGTGGAAGGAGCAACAAGTGAAGTAGGACTAATATAAATAGAACGGTTAGTGTTCTGAGCTGTTGGACGTGAATCCCTGTCCTGGCATTTGGTTTTCACCTCTGGCTGCGTTAAGTAGTTGAGTTACTGTGACCAAATGCCCATCTTGGTAGTTAGTATTCGCCTCTGGTTGCGTTGAGTAACTGAGTTACCGTTGCTAACTACCCATCTTCCTGTCTTTTGATTTTTTTTCTTTGTTTTCCTGAAGAAGCTACATACAATTGTAGCGAAACGTCGAGATGAACCCACTTTTGGGTCACTCACAAATGACACGGTCCAAACCCGAAAGACGAATAAACTATAATTCTGACTCTGGCCGTGGAAGCCTACGATTTCATTTTACATTGTGGCTTATAGTTGTCTTCCTCAAACTGGTCTAGAACAACGGAGTGATATTATTCTAGGTCTAATTGATCACATGCAATTTAAAAAAATTAATAAACTTTATTTTAAAAATCTTTTTACGTCGGTTCCATTGTTGCAAGAATTGAGTTTTGCATTGTTGCAAGAATTGAGTTACTATACTGATAAGATTTTGGGTATTATTTTTACATTTAAAATACCATAGAAGTTTCGTGATTAAAATAATACACGAAAAAAATCACTAGGGAATTTTGAAGGGCATCACCAGGGAAGGGAATCACTAAGGTATGAATGAGTTAGTGTGAAACATACATATCGAATTTTATTTCATTTAAATCACAAATTATTAAATCTTTTATTAAGTTCATTCTAGTGATAAAGTTTTAGATAATTAAAAAAATTGTTAACATTTGGTGCATTAATTTCTTGGGAGTGGTTATAAATTAGTCTACATAATGCGATAATAAATTCGATAAGATATTTTGAGAAAGCACTTTTGGAAGCAATCCTAATAATAAACCACTAAAAAAATACACATTCCTTTCAGTTAATAAAGAAAGAATACTACGAATAAAAAATTAGTGATATGATGTATCATTAAATGGAAGAAAATTTAAAAAAATATGATAGTGCTGAGATAAATTAAAGTTTTAAATTAAACGAGATACTATTGACTAATAATGCGTTCAGAAATATGAAGACTTACTTATTTAAGTGAAGCATCTACGACCTATAAAAGGATATAAAATAACTAAAACCCAATGAACAAAAAAAAAAAAACAAAAGAAAAAAATAATTCAAATTCACTAAAGTAGGAGATATAAAATATGGAAATATTTTAAGAGTTTGTATCTGAAAAGTAACGTTAGATACAAATTAAATTTTTACTTTTAATGTACCGATTTTCACCAAACAAAATTTCAAGTTTAAGATACCGAATATTAATAGTAATAATAAACTGTATTGAGATAATTGGCACTTACCTAATAATACTTCTACAATCTGAAACAGCGACATCAAGCTTAATCCTATCTGAACAATCCGGAGCAGTTTTATCTTCTTCTGGATTTTCATCTTCCAGTAGCGGAAGTTCATCTTCTTGAACTTGTTCCTGAACTGCTTCTTGGGATTCCTTTGTTCGTCTTTCTTTGTCTTTAGCATTCATCTCGTGACATTCGCATTTACATTCATCAGGATTAACGTAATTGTACACGACACTTTCTTGTAACACGCTTTCTGGTACTTCAATATAACTCCTTGAAGGAAGAGTTTGTATCCTTTTTGGAGTTTTTCTTTTTTCCGGAATATCTTCGAAGTTTATCCAGCTCTTTTGGATTCCTTTAGGCGGCAAAGGAGGTGGAGTCTCGCTTGGAGTTGATTTTGTTATACCCTTTTCAGCAAATTCAAACCAATTTGTATTTGAATCCTTTTTTCTTGGAGATTTAACCTTACTCGTTTTGTCAAAAGATTCATTTCTTGGTAGTGATATTTTAAGCTTCTCTATAGTTTTTGTTACACTTTCGATATTAAAGGAACCCATTACTTCTTCACAGTATTCATCTAAACAACTAGGGTTAATAGGTGTGGTAGACCTTGGCCTTTCTATGGGGCAAGTCTTAATCTCAAAAGTCGATCGTTGCTTTATTGGAACTATTGGTATTGCAGCAGATCTTTCCTGTGGCAGTGTAGTTGGAATGTAAGGTAGTTCATCTTCAAACGAGTCTTGCTGCAGAACTATGGCTTTTCGTTCGGGCTCTGAGACATCAAGATCAAGTTTTAAGTCGACATCTCGTTTACTCTTGACAGAAGAATCTTCTGTCTCATGTTCAGATTCGGATGAATTGTGATCATCGGCTGTTGAACTTACTACCGAGCTGACGGAGCTCATTGCACCTACAAAATCAAGGTTACAAATTAAACATATAATATAAACTGACAAATAAAGTTATTTGACAGAATCTATTATGAACTATCTTGTAAACTGTCATAGGTACTTTTTGTTGACTGCAGTTAAGTTTCTCGATACTTTCCTAACAAATCTCTACTGCTTCCTTAGTAGGTACAAAATCATAAGAACTGTATAAAATGAAAAAGAATATGTACAAGAAATATTTTCTCATTATAGGTTAGTAAAAAGGATACGTATCGAGATAGTAATTAGGGAAAGCGGAATACGTACGAAAGGAATGATCTATCGTAACAAATACCAGGTACTGGCGTTTACCGATAATGTAATACTAGTAGCAAGAACAAAGAGGAAATAACTGAGAATATTCAAATTATTTGAGAAAAATGCAAAACAATATGGTATTGTTATTAACGAGTAGAAAGCAGAGTATATGAAAATGTTAACGAAATGTTAATGAGGACGCTTCCCTCTTCTTTGTCAACCATGTTCCATCCATTCCTGAATATAGATATCTCCCAATTGCTTCCATCTCTCTATCTTGCGCTTCAATCTAATTCACTGTTTGCCTGCCACTGCTCTTATGTCATCTACCCATCTTTTTGACGATTTCCCATGCTTCTTATTATCGTCCTTGGTCTCCATTCTAGAATTCTTCGTGTCCACCTGTTGTCTTTATATCGAGCTACGTGACCTGCCCAGCGCCATTTCATTTTTTTAATTTCCAGCATAACATCCCTAACCTTTGTTCTACGTCTTATCTCGGTGTTTGAAATTTAAGTGATATACCAAGTATGATTCGTTCCAATGCTCTGCGTTGTTTCTATTTTTTTAGCAGATTTTTTGGTAAGGGCTACTGTCTCCAAGCCGAAGGTACAAACTGGTAGTATGCATGTGTTATACAACTTTTTCTTTAAGTTTACAGAAATGAAGGTGTTTTTCAAGATATATGCTAGTTTGCCGAAAGCGCCCCATGCCAGTTGTGTTCTTCTTTTAATTTTAGTATCTTGCTTTGGTTTTTCTAGTTTGATGACATAACCTAGATATACATAATGTTCAATATTTTCTATGGTATGATTTTATATTGTTATGTTTGTCTGGTCTCGGCTCATTATTTTTGTTTTACTGTAGTTCATTTTTAAGCCTACCGCTCCTGAAACTGCATTTAATTGTTGTAACACATCATTTAGTTCTTGGATATTATCGGCTATTAAAACTATGTCATCTGCAAAACTCAAGTGGTTTAAGTATGATCCGTCGACGTTGATATCCTTGTTGTTCCATTCTAGTTTCTTAAAAATGTCGTCTAGAGCAAGGGTAAATAGTTTGGGAGAGATAATGTCTCCTTGTCTTACTCCCCGTTGTAGTCTTATAGGATTAGTTTTTGTGCTTTCGTCCAGCTTTATCTGCATGCTGGCATTTTCATATATGTTTTTAATTATGTTAGTGTATCTTGAATCTATATGTGCATTTTCTAGAGATTCAAGCACTGCCCATAATTCGTTGGAATCGAATGCTTTATGGAAATCAACGAACGCCATATGAATTGAAACATACTCAGTGCATTTTTCTATTCTATTCTATTCTATTCTTAACGAGGACACAGGTTACAAATACTAAATACTACCATCAATAATGAGGGGAAAGAGTATAGTTTTAAAGAGGTGAGAGAGTGTTACATTTTAAAAGGATTAACGCCTTATATGATATTAAAGGTCTGTACATCTATGTATAAATAGTTGCATATCTATTAAGCCTGTTTAAGGTTTCGTGGTTTCACTATTGAAACATTTTTGGTTCTGTGTATTGACAGGTAATGGGTTAAGTATCAGAGAGTTCCATTTTAGCTTGTCTTTCGTCGGCATTTGAAATATACAAACCACACTTCGGTAATGAGCCAGATAGAGCTGCGAATTATATTTTTGGATTCTTTTAAGAATAATTTCATTTTTTGGACTATGCATAGTATGTATTAAGTTATTCGATTATTTGTGAATGAAGCAAAAGAATTGAGTATATAACACTAGGAGCCTTTTTGTGTGTTGCAGCTTTAATGAAATATAGAGCACAAGTTGCTTCATAAGATGGTATAAAATGGCGTAGCTTCCTATCTTATAATATAGAATAGCAGATTGTAGCCAGAAGTTTTAACTTTACCAGTTTGGATTTGGATCTCCAGGTTAGTTTCGAGTTAGTTTATAATTACATGGAATATACTACCATAGTTTTTCTTCATCTTCTTTAATTTCTTGTTTTTTAGAGAAAATTTAATATCTTCCTTTCCATCATATTTTTATATAAAATAGTAACATTTTTTATTTTGCTTATTCCTATTAAAATGGTACAAATTGTGATTTTTAAAATTTGTTAAAAAAAAATTGTTTAAACAATTTTTGGCCAAACATTTCGCCCTGCACCCTTCAGATTTGTTTAAAGGGGACATTTTAAACAGAAATCCGCAAAGAAACCGATCAGAAACATTTTTTCTACAAGAGCGGTCTCACAACATGGACGTTGTGCTTAATGTTCAAAGGCGTTTTTCAAGTTTATTAAATGTTTTTCGTTTGAAGTGAACCACCAGCAGCTAGACAATAGAAATTTGTTTAAACACGTCTTACTGTTACTGGAAGTAGAAGTAACATTAACAAGTATATGTTAAAGTATATCTTTTAAACAAACATGTAACACATAATAAATTTTGTACTATTTTAACGGTTCTATCCAGATATTTAGTGGCTTGACTCATGCATACCTGGTAATAATACATTGATGATGTACTTTTAGTCCTAAAATGTTATGTGATGTAGCCTGAAAGGATCTTCTTAATTATATACCTTTCATAAAGGATTTTTAAATTAAACTTTTGTGATTCATGGTATATAGCCAACTACAGGAATTTCATTTTCCTTGTGGATTTCTATTAATGTTGCAAATTTCGTTTTATTGTAGTTTTTAATGTGACAGGCAAACATTGAAATTGACATTAGCAAAACATAGGCGTTAAGTAGTTTCTAAGAAGTGTAACACTTTCAATAAACTGATACTTCTTTTCAAGAATCGAGTTAATATGAAAAAAATCATCCCTATGGCATATGCCTTATTTAAAATTAAAGCTTTGTTACTGGAAGAGAGGAGTTGACAAATGACAGACATCTAGAGGAAAGTCACCTAATATTGGATAGTTGCCTAATATTGGATGTTTCTAACAAAATGGTTCTGTGTAAATCATATAATTCCATTGTATAGCACTAGATGGAAACATATAATTATATATTTTCTTGTGATAAGAGTTTGTTGTTTATCCAACTGAAAACTGTTATAAAAAGGTAAGTACTGACAGTATTAAAGTGAAATTTGGCAGGTATATTCTTAAATAGTTGTAGAATAAGATTCAATATTTAAATTGAACATATCTGCCAAATAGTTTTTTCTTTTAATCACATAACCTTGAACATGAAGGTTGCTTAATTTTGGATACGAAAGGTATCTTAAAATTGGATATCCAAAATTAGGAACCTATTTATATGTGATTCAAAACATGTTTATCTACACTTTTTTTTCAGTAAAATGCCTACAAAACTACTACCACATAAAAAATGAAATCCAGAAGATATGAAAAATGATATTGATGTTGTTTAAAGTAAACAAATGGGATACTTAAAGGCGTCAAAATGCTTCAACGTTCCCAAATCAACCATCGAGCTATATGTCAAACATGGCAAAGACTCAAAAGAACAATGCGCCCTACGAATGGGCCGAAAACAAGTTTTATCAGCAGAAATTGAGGAAGATTTGGTACAGTACTGTTTGGGAATGGACAGAAGATATTATGGTCTAGTACTTGTAGACGTTGGCAGATTAGCATACCAGCTTGCTATCAGAAATAACCTTTCCCATCTCTTTTCGGAAAGAGAAGGTAATGCCGGTAAAAAGTGGCTCCGAAATCTATCTGTAAGAAAACCGCAGGGGATTTCAAAAAACAGAATAAAATGTTTTACTCCACAAAATATCAACCATTTTTTTGATATTCTATAACCAGCTATGGAGAAGATAAATTTCAACCCCCTAAGAGTGTATTGTGTTGATGAAACAGGTATCACCACTGTACAATCCAAGATTGTTAGGGTCATCATCCTACAAGTAAAAAAAACAAGTAATAGCCGTAACTGTTGCAGAAAGAGGGACATTGGTAACTATAGCTACGTGCATGAAAGCTGCCGGAAGATTCGTTCCTTCGTTATTTGTATTTCCACGCAAAAATATGAATTCGCTTCAGGATTGATACAAAGCCACATCTTTACGCGATGGATGTAACAATTTATCAATCATGTAAAACCTTAAAACCCTAAAAATACGATCCCGTGTTACTCATTCTTGACGGCCATTATAGTCATACACGGAACCTGGACGTTATAGACTTAGCTAGAAAAAAATTATATTTCTATTGTATGCATCTCTCCCCACTCTTGTCGTTTCCTCATTGCTGAGGATCGTGATTCCCTACAATGCGGGCTGTCAATTCTCTCCATCTCTTGCGATTTTGGGCTGCTCTCATGGACTCGGAAAACGTCTCTCCAGTGGCTTTCTGTACTTGATCTGACCATCGGATAGGTGAGCGTCCTCGGCCTCTACGTCCTTCTACGTTTCCGCACACAATTAGTCTTTCTAAGTTGTCATTGTCTCTTCTCGCAATGTGGCCAAAAAACTTTAAAACATTTGCAAGACACTGAGAGGAGAGTCTGGTCTGAATGTTTAGCTCTTCGAGAATCGACTGATTGGATCTGTGCTCCGTCCACGAGACGCGTAGCATTCGTCTCCAGCACCACATTTCGAATGCGTCAATCCTTTTCCTATCCTCTGATTGTCCATGTTTCGGCACCGTAATTAAAGATTGAAAAAACGAGTGTCCGTACCAGTCTCATTTTGAGTTTTTTGGACAAAGATCGGTCCTTCCATATTTTTGACAGTCGACTCATCGCGTTCTTGGCCATTCCTATTCTTCTGCGAATTTCCGTATGGCAGGAGGCTGCATTGCTTAAGGAAGATCCTAGATACGTGAACTCGTCTACTTTCTCGAATTGATTTAGGGCGCCTGTTGTTTGGAGGATATTCGCGTGGTCCACAATCATGATTTTTGTTTTCTGATTATTAATCTTGAGCCCACACTTGTTGCTTTCGGTTTCTACTCTCTTTATCAGTCTCGACATCTCCTCTTCAGATGTTGCTATCAGTGTTGTATCGTCTGCGAATCTTAAGTTTGAGATCTTTTTCCCTGCAATGGAGATGCCGCCTCTCCATCCATCAAGTGCGTTCCTCATTATGTATTCTCCATATAAATTGAACAGGTCTGGAGATAGTATGCAGCCTTGTCGTACACCTCTGCTGGTTTTGAAGGTATCAGATTGCTGGTTTTCAATTCTTATTTTAACTGAGTTATCTTCGTATAAGTTTTTAATTAATATTGCCAAATAATCTGGAACTCCCATCTCATGAAGAACTGTCCAGAGAACTTCCCACTTTACACAATCAAATGCCTTTTGGTAATCTAGAAAACAGATTATTATTGGAATTTTAAATTAGCGGGCCTTTTCTATGAGCTGCCGCATATTAAGGATTTGCTCTCTCGTACCCTTCCCTTTGACAAAGCCTGCTTGTTCTTGGGGAATTTGGTTGTCTAAGTACTGTTGCAAACGGCGTTTAATGATTCTTAGTATTATTTTGCTTGGATGGGAAATCAGTGAGATGGTACGCTAATTACTACACTTTGTAGTTGTTCATTTTTTATAAATTGGTATGCACAATGATGTGCGCCATTCTCTGGGCCACTTTCCGCATCTCCAAATTTTATTACAAAGTTTCCACATTATGTAACATCCTTTGTCTCCCATGTTCTGAAGGAGCTCTCCCGTGATATCATCGCAGCCAGGGGATTTATTCTTCTTGAGGTGAGTTACAGCTTCTTCAATCTCGGACAGCAGAATTTCAGGTTCAGGGTTGTATTCAGTGTTTTCGAGGGCTGAAGTGTGGCCTAGATTTACGTGTTCTTCCCTGTAGAGCTCTGAACAATAGTTTTTCCATGTTTCCAACACTCTGTCGATATCACTTATGATAATACCATGTTTGTCCTCTATTGCATAGTTCTTGGGTTTAAATTCTCTCGCAAGAATTTTCACTTTCCGGAAGAGGTCTTTGGTTTCATTTAGATATCCGTGATTTTCTATTTCTTGGCAGATTTCAGAGATGTATTCTTGTTTGTCTTTTCGGCATCTTCGTTGAATATCTCTGGAGAGAGCTTTATATGTCTGTTGATCACAGGGGCCAACTTTAAGTTGCTTTCTTTGTTCAATCACTTTCCACGTGTTTTTGCTGATCCATGGTTTAATACTATTATTTATAGATGGTTGGCGACAATGGTTCACTGTTGTTACGATGGTTTCTTTAATATCTGTCCAGGCTTCATCCACGCTTTGTTCTGACTGATTGTTCCCTATTCTGGTTAGTGCTGGTTCAATTCTCTCTTTAAAGGTAGCTAATTCGGGGTCCGTTAGCCCAAAAGAACGGGGAGAAGCTTTGCGTATGTTCTTGAAACGCATTCTGTAATCTGCCATCAAGAGCTGGTGATCGCTTCCGCATTCTGCTCCTGGAAATGTTTTTGCGTTGGTAATTGAAGACTTCCATCTCGAACTGATCAGAATAAAGTCTATTTGATTTCTTGTTCTATCTCCAGGTGATTTCCAGGTATAGAGTCTACGCGGATGATGTTTGAAATGCGTGTTCATTACAGAAAATTTCCTTTGGTTGCAGAATTCTAGTAGTCGGTCTCCTCGCTCATTCTTATCTCATTCTTATCTCCTAGACCATATGGCCCTACAATCATCTTCATGTGGTCATCTAGATTCGTTCTTCCAAGTTTGGCATTAAAGTCGCCTAGTATCACCACTATGTCTTTGTTTGGTATTTTATCAAGTACACCTTCGAGAGCCATATAAAAGTCTTCTAGTGTTGCTTGTTCTGCCGTGGATGTCGGGGCATATATTTGTATGATGTGGAGAATGGATTTTGAGCACTTTAGTCTCAGATGTATAATTCTGTCATTAACTGCATCATATCCATTTACGTAGTTCTGGAATGTGGGTGGTATTATAATTGCAACCCCATTGATGCTCTCTGTTTGGTGACCTGAGAAATAAATGGTATTGCCAGAGGAGCTTCGGAAATGCCCCTTACCCTTCCAATGAGTTTCACTGATGCCAAGCATAGAAATTCGATAATCAGCCATTTCTCTCTCTATTATATGTAACTTTCCAGGATGTTGGATCAAACCTCGTATATTCCAAGTTCCAAATCTGTTGGTTTTCCGAAGAGAGATTTTATTTAGTGTTCCAGTAGTCCTTTGTGCACCTGCGACCTGGTTCCCTGTCGCATTGAGCCCGGTAGCCCATTTCACATCTCCCACCCCGGACGTGGAAAGACGCCGATTGTCAATCGGTTCGCCTGACTGACCTAATCTAATTTTGTAACACTCCATATTGTAGAAATCTCTGCCCACACGTCACATAAAATTCAACCGTTAGATTTGTGTTTATGTCGTCATTCAAGACATACTATTTAAGAGAAATCCAAAATTGGTTAAAGAATAATCCTTCCCGAAATGTAGGACCCTTTCAGATAAGTTCATTATTCTGTCCTGCTTATCAGAAATCTGCTACTGCTGAGATATCAGTTAATGGGTTTCGTAAAGCAAGTATTTTTCCATTCAATCAAAATATCTTTTCAGAAGCAGATTTTATTTTGGAAAAACAAAGAGAAAGAACTCCGCCTGGACAACATACTTCTGATAAGACTTTGTCATTGAAACTAAATCACACCACTAGCTCAATTCAACTGTATATTGAAAAAACGCCCCCGAGACACCAAATTGGTAGCAGTGTGGAAATTAATCAGTTATCGAACATTGTAAAAGTTCGAGTCTTTTCACCTTTACCATCCTGCAGTTCATCGACATTTACTTCAAATAGGGGACGTAAAATCGGATCTGCGGCTTTAATTACAAGTACGCCGTACAAAAATGATTTAGAAGCTAACATTAAAGAAAAACAAAGAAAAGAATCACTTAAAAATAAAGAACAGTTGCCAAAATTTAAGGTTTTAAAGAAAACTAAAAAGAAGACGATGGTCAAAATTAAAAATATGAAGAAAATAACAGAAGAAAGTGAATCTTCAGATTCCTCAAACGTTCCTTATGATTCAGATATGGATACCGATCAAGAAAGTGACGAAGAGTGTATTTTCTGCACTGAACATTATTCAAAGGACCAACATGGCTGTCATATCAGTAGGTTATGATTACGGTCACGGGGCTCTAGGCACAATGTATGGAGACTCATTGTCAGTTGTCACTACTTGTCAGGATTGTTAGATCATAGGTTTTTGGACATTGTTGATTCCTAGAGACTTTGTTAATAAGTATGTTTAAATAAATGTATTAACTGCAATGAAATATTATTACTTGGCGCAGTCTAGTGGAAATTAATCGAAAATCATGGAAGCAAGGTTACCAAATCCATTATCATTTGAAGGCAATGTGGCCGAAAATTTTAAAAGATTTAAGCAAAGTTTTGAAATATATCTGATGGCATCAGGAAAAAGTGGTAAAAGTGATGAAGTTAAGGTAGCAATTTTACTCAATTTAATTGGAGAAGAAGGCATTGAGATTTATAACAGTTTGGAATTAACAGAGGTCCAACAAGGAAAGCTAGCAGATGTATTGGAAGCATTCGAGACTTATGTCACTCCTAGAAAAAACGTGGTTTATGAAAGATATTTGTTTTATAAGCGCAGTCAAGAAGAAGGAGAGCCTTTTGACCACTTTTTAACAGATTTAAAAAATAAAGTAAGAAATTGTGAGTTTGGTGTTGAAGCATTTTCAATGGTAAGAGATAGAATAGTATTAGGCACCAATAGTAAGGATGCACAACAAAGCATGTTAAAAACAATTAATTTAGATCTGACTAAAGCTATTGAAATATGTAAAATGCATGAAGTATCCCAAGCTCAAATAAAAGAAGTTCAGAACAGCTTAGAGAAGGTGAAAATTGAATCAATTGGAAGTAAAGTCAAGCAGGGGCATAATTCAGTCCAAACAGTCAGGGGTGCAAGTTCTTCTAGAAGTGAATTTAACTGCAGAAACTGTGGGAGTGTCCATGGACCAAGGAGGTGCCCAGCATATGGAAAAAAGTGTAGAAAGTGTGGTAAATATGGACATTTTGATAAAGTGTGTTATCATGGTAGGTTAGTAAGAGAGGTACAAGTGGAAGAAAGTGAAAGTAATGAAGTAGACAATTTCATGATTTCATCAATCACTGTTAATGAAATTAAGAATAAAAATAATAAAGACTGGATGGAAAATTTAAAAATTAATAACATTGATATACCTTTTAAAATAGATACAGGGGCACAGGTTAACATTTTACCCAAGGTTTTTGTTGAAAAAGTTTGCAAAATTAATGAATTAAAAGAAACTAAGGTCATACTTGAGACATATGGTGGTTTTAAGATCATTCCTTTGGGTATAATAAAACTTGTCTGTAAATATAAAAATATTGATCATTTATTAGATTTTGTTGTTGTAAAGGAGAGATCAACACCTATCTTGGGTTTATGTTCTACCATAGAGCTTGATTTAATTAATAAAATTGATAACATAACACTGCATTCTAAAGAAAAATTTGTAGAAATGAATAAAGATGTTTTTTTAGGTTTAGGTAAATTTCAGAAAAAATGTAGTTTAAAGCTTAAAGAAAATGCAGTGCCAGTGGCTAGGCCACCTCGTAGAGTCCCACTTACAATCAAGCCTAAACTTAAGAATCAACTAATTGATCTTGAAAAGCGAGGAATCATAGCAAAGGTTGATGGTCCTACGCAGTTATCTATGGAAGAAAAGTGCAAATTGATTCTGACCACAAGCCTTTGGAGGCATTAATGCATAAAGGCATTGCAGACATAATGTCGCCGAGATTACAAAGGATTAGGGTAAGATTATCTAAATATGACATAGAGGTAAAATTTAAGCCAGGCAAGTTCATGCATGTGGCAGATTTATTATCGAGGAATTTTATAAAAGATGCAGTGGATGATGATAAATTTATTATAGAAATAGTTCATACTATTGACATGACTGATGAGAAGAGAGAGCAATTTAGGACTGAAGTGGATGCTGATGAGGATCTGAAACTAGTAAAGAAATATTGTATACAAGGGTGGCCCAAAACCCTGTCAAGAGTAAGCGATTCAATTAGGTATTATTATTATATAAGAAATGAACTATATTTACTTGACGGACTAATATTTTACAAAGACAGAGTTGTAGTCCCAAAAATATTGAGAGAGAGCATGCTAAGATTATTGCATTCTAGTCATTTTGGCATTCAGAAAACCCAACAGAGAGCAAGACAGATATTACATTGGCCACAAATGAACAAAAGTATAGAAGACTGGGTAAGAAATTGTAGCAAGTGTGAGATATTTAAAAGTCACAATGCTAAAGAGCCACTATTACTTAGAGATTTGCCTCAAGCACCTTTTGAAAAGGTAGCAAGTGATATATTAGATTATGGTGGACAGTCGTATCTAGTTCTGATCGATTATTTTTCTAAATGGCTCGATATAGTGAAAATTAATTCAAAAACTTCTCAGGTGGTCATCAAGGAGTTAAAGAAAATTTTTTCAACACACGGAATACCTTACGAAGTCATATCAGATAACATGCCTTATAATTCGTGGCATTGTCAGCAATTTGCTAAAGACTGGGATTTTCGGTTTGCAACGTCCAGTCCCCGCTATCCACGGTCTAATGGGCAGGCAGAACGAGTCGTTCAAATTGCAAAAAACATGCTTAGAAAGTGTGACGACTTAGATATGGCACTCCTGGAGTATCGCAATACTCCAATAAATGGAACAGATAAAACACCGGCCCAATTAGTAACTAACAGGGTTCTTAGATCGAAGCTACCATCGAATAAAAAGCACAAAGACATAAATCTAAAGGATGAGTGGGAGAAACTAGAGGCGAAAAGAAACGAATATAAAAATTATTATGATAGAAATACCAAGGTAAGAAGAGAAATAGTGCCAGGAGAGAATGTAGGTGTCAGAGAGGGTAGAGAATGGAGACCAGGTAAAGTTCTGGAAAAAGTGGATGAGGCACCCAGATCTTATTTAGTGCAGAAAGAAAATGGGGAAGTCATCAGGCGAAACAGTTATAACTTAAGGCCTTCCCTAGTTAAAGCGGAAATTAAGAAGAATACTGATTTTGCACATAATGATAGATCATTAAACTCCTCATCTGGGAATCAATGTTGTGGAGTAGAGGAACCTTCAACCTCCCAAATGAATGCTGAAAATAGAACTAGCGCTAGGCTCAAAAGGGCTCCAGTGCGTTTTAAGGATTATCAAATGTAAGGGGAAAGATGTCATATCAGTAGGTTATGATTACGGTCACGGGGCTCTAGGCACAATGTATGGAGACTCATTGTCAGTTGTCACTACTTGTCAGGATTGTTAGATCATAGGTTTTTGGACATTGTTGATTCCTAGAGACTTTGTTAATAAGTATGTTTAAATAAATGTATTAACTGCAATGAAATATTATTACTATGGCATAATATTAGGCAACTTTCCTCTATATCGTTAAAATATGTCACTGAATTTGATTATAAAAAATATATTAATAATAAATATTTATACATACCTATGGATACTTGTGATATTCTTTTATCTACAGCAGTCTCAATTTCTGTGTGTTTTTGTTCTACTTCTTTTAAGCTACTGATACTTTTGAGTTTTTGTGATTTATTTACATCTTGCAGTCTTGTAGATATTATTTCTTTAGACGATTCCCTACTAATATGATGTGAATCTGCAACCTCTGCAGTTTCTGATTTCATTTCTAGGATTCCGTTAATTTCTACCTTAACGTTTTCTGAGGGTTGTTTGTCTTTGGGTAAATTCTTGGGTAGTTTTGTTGTAAATATCTCGTTTTCACCTCCTAAGTTCGTTGAAAAAACCACGTTTTCACTACTGGTACTACTTTGACGACTAGGTTTACTGGTAGCCTTAGCTAGTGGTTGCTTTTTTTCCACAACTTCTTCTGGTTGAGAAACTTTTTCTGGAACAACGTCAACACTTCGGTTAGGATTCTCAATCACAGTGTCTTGGGAATCTTGACTTGAAGTTTTCCAGTCACTAATAGATCTATTATCATAATAAGTAGGAGAATGAAGTGGTATACGTACAGTAGCACACTCTAATGGATTTTCATAATGAGTTGGTTTTGACTCGTTAAATTTGAATTCTAATTTACCTATGCCTTCACTACTACGGACTGTTTCTTGTGAGCTAGTTTCAGATTCAGACTTAACTTTATCTTTTTTACCTGATTTAAATAGTGATAGAACAGACTTATGCTTCGATTTACTATCAATACTCTCTGTGGAAGATGGTGCTGTGGAAAGGGACGATTTATGACTTTCTCTATCTCGACTTTTGGATCTACTTCTGCTTCTGGTGCGCAAATTGTCACCAGCATCTTTTAATATACCGGATATATGATTTTTCCTTCGACTACTGCCAGGTACAGAAGGAGATTCGGGACTTATAACCGCTTCTTTACTTTTAAATAACGAGGCAAAAGATGATCTTCTCGAAACGGAAGGAGAAGGAGTAACACTTTCTACTGGAGCATCAATAACACCAGTGGAAATTTTTGGACTGCCGTTGGTAGCTGCAGAAAACATTTTATCACTTTCTTTAACGTATTTTATAGTTTTATCAACTTTTAGAGGTTCGCTAAAAGTCGAGACACTTTCAATTTTGTCTAGATCTAAAAAATCTGGTTTGTGAACATCTCCTGTTGGTGATTCCTCGGAGTAACATTTCTCTGGTTTTAGTTTTATTCGGATATACTTTGGTTCTTCTTCTCTCTTTGTAATAGATGGGGAAGGTGTAGGAGTTGCCGATTTACATCTCGGCTTTGCTTCAGGTACTTTGGATTTACTGGTGGTTGCGGTTTTTGACTGGTAATTAGCAGATTTAACTTCTCTCAGTTTAGGTTTTCCCTTTAATACAGGACCAGTTTGAGGCGTAGGAAGATCTGGAGGCAATGGTCCTTTAAGAGGAATGTAAAAATATTCGACACCACTTTGAGAGACAAACCGGCTTTTTATTTCAGAATTTGTATTATTGCTTTCGGAACTTGGTTTGTCAACTGTTATGGTTATCTCACTTTTGCTGTCTTCTTTTATTTCTCGCTTCCTGGCTGGCTTCTCAGGTTGAGTTTTTGGAACTAGAGGTTGTGCCATTTCTACTGAAATTCCTAAAAAAAAGTAGGTTAAGCTTTATTTGTTACTTCATTCAGTTCAATTTTACAAGATTGTAATATATTTGTTTACACCATATTTCATATTGATTTTATAATGGCGTTGGCTATTTGTGATAGGTTAGTTTATAAATTTACTGACATATTATATTCTAAAAATTAAGTGTGTGTAAAAAACCATAATCCCTATTGGGACGCCTATTGTGGTATAAGGGATGTCATAGCGATCACAAGTTAGCAGATTTTATGGCCAACCAGAAACCGATAATGAACAAAATAGCAAAGAGACAAATGAATTGGTATGGGCATCTGATGAGGATGCAGTCCAATAGAATAACATGAGAAGTTTATGAAGCAAAAAATATCGGAAAAAGAAAAAGAGGCACATCAAGAAAAAAATGGATACAGCAAGTAGTAGAGGCGGGGAAACAAAAATCACTCGAGGAATTGAAAATAATGGCAGGAAACAACAAAGAATGGAAGAGGTGGGTAAATGGAAATTAAAATAGCTAGCCTAAATCCGACACCTTGATAGGGTAAAAGAAAAAAGAGAAAGAAAGAAAGAAAGAAACATGGTAAAAAATGGTTGTTTTTTGTTGACAAAAGCCTATCGATTACTAAATCTACAAAACTAATAAATATATAAAATAATCAAGATATAACTGACCTTCAGCTAAAATTGCAGCTGTTGGATCGTGTTTTCTAGAAAGTAAAATTTTTTCCATAACTTCGGTTTCAACTTTGGTCCCTGTGTGATCCTCATCTACTTTAGTCACCTCGTTAGCGTTTTTTGTACCACAAAAAGACGTTTCTAAAAGCATCTTATGCGGAGAAGAACATCTGGATAAGCCCGACTGTCCAGATAACATTGAAATATGACTGGCATTGGATAAACGACTTTGATTAGAACCTTGGCTGCCTATGCTTGATAATCTCGATGTTCTACCTGATATCGACAGAAGTACAATATCAGAACATTGTGAATCTTTTCTGGCTGTTACAGGCTCTTCTAGAATGGATGGAGATTGAGGTCTTCCTTTGCTGCTTCTTCTCCTTTCCACTGACATATCTTGAAAGTCCAACTCTTCCGTAGACGATCGCAGATCTAGTGCACCATCTTCTTTAAAGCCTAAATTTATAAAAAATAAATCGATAAAACAAACACGTTAGTAAATATAATTAATAACATTTTTTTAACCTTAACTAGAAAACTGTTTAAACGGAAAATTAGAATATTTAAAGTACTTCTAAGGTTTGATTCTGTCATCCAGTGTTTTTTTAGCCTCTGACCTATGTTGTATCATTTAAATGTAAAAAATGTATATGTAAAAAAAAACACTGGATGACAGAAGTAATACTATTACTGATGGAAGAAAAAAGGAAATATAAAGGAAAAGATCTTCTTCTTCTTCTTCTTCAAGTTCCACTCCTATCGGAGATTGGAAATCATTCTGGCAATTATAATTTTATTGGTTACTCGCCTGAATAGTTCAATTGAACTGCATCCAAACCACTCACGGAGATTGCGTAGCCACGAGATATTACGTCTTCCTAAGCTTCTTCTACCTTTGATTTTTTTACCCTGCATTATGTTCCTTAGTAGTTCGTACTTTTCACCTCTCATGATGTGCCCCAAGTATTCCAATTTCCTGATCTTTATGGAATTTAAAACTTCGCATTGTTTTCCTAGTTGTTCGAGAACTTGTTCGTTTGTTTTGCGATCCATCCATGATATTTTCAAAATGCGTCGGTAACACCACATTTCGAATGCTTCTAGGTTTTTAATGTTGGATTTTTTAAGTGTCCAAGCTTCAACTCCATACAAGAGGGTAGAGAAAATATAACATCGAAGCATTCTTATCCGGAGCGATATATTGATATCGCGATTACAAAAAAGTTTTCTCATTCTATTAAAAGTTGACCGCGCAATTTCAATGCGGCATCTTATTTCTTTTGTCTGATCAGTATCTTCTGTGATCCATGCTCCAAGGTATTTGTACGAAGATATTTGTTCAATTTCTGTATTATCTAGTACTAGCTTAACTTTGATGTTTTGTGCTTTTGTAAATACCATGAACTTGGTTTTCTTCAAATTGATTTTTAGTCCATAATCGTTGCAATATATATTTAGTTGTTCAGCAAGGTGTTGCAGTTCTTCTAGTGTTCCTGCCAAAAGATCTACAGAAGTATAAAGAAATACAACAAATAATTTAAAAAAATCAAAACAGCTAAGGAAATCTATTTGATGAAACAATGTAAAGAGATAGAAGAACTAGAAACAATATATGATATGAGAAATATGCACAAAAAAATTAGAGAAGTGACTGGAATGGGTCGAAATAGACAGCAAGGACACATAATAGACAAAAAAGGAGTACTACTAATAGATTTACTAGGAGGAGTACGTTAGAGAACTTTTCCAAGATGAAAGAGGTGAAATGGAAAAAATACAAGAATTAAATCCTTTATAGAGACAGAAGATCACGACAGATGAAATCAAATATGCTATCAAAAGCTCTAAAGACAATAAGGTAGCTGGATTAGATGAAATTCCAGTAGAACTGTTAAAACTAGTGAAAGACGATAACTTGGAAGTATTGGCAGATTTATTCAACACGGTGTACGATACGGGAATAATACCACAAGAGTGGCTGAAGTCAGCATTTATAACCATCCCTAAAAAACAAGCAGCAAAAGAGTGCTCTGATTATCGAACACTGAGCCTCATGAGTCATACTTTAAAAGTTCTGCTAAAAATAATACATAAGAGAATATACGAAAGGCTAGAGGAGGATATTAGTGAGACGCAGTTTGGGTTCCGAAATGGAATGGGTACTCGAGAAAGACTATTTGCCATCAACATATTGATTCAGCGATGTCGGGATGTAAATGTTGATCTACACTTGTGCTTCGTTGACTACGAAAAAGCTTTCGATAAATTAAGACATGAAAAACTAATATCATTACTTATGAACAAGCGCATTAACAGTAACATCATAAATATAGTACAAGTATTATATTGAAACCAAAGTGCCATAGTTCAAATTAATGGGCAACACTCAGAAGAAATGAAGATCTGTAGAGGAGTTAGACAGGGATGTGTTTTATCGCCACCTTTGTTTAACTTATATTCTAAAGGAATTTTCCAAAACACGTTCAATAATATCGAAGCGGGAGTCACCCTTAACGTAAAATTAATTAACAACTTAAAATATGCAGACGACACTGTGATCATAGCAACGAGTATAGAGGATTTACAACATCTTATCGAAAGCTTGAGTATGAATAGTGCCGAAATGGGAATTACTATAAACGCTAAAAAACGAAGTACATGCTAATTACAAAAAGACCATAAAATATACATCACCTATTGACAATCAATGGTAAGGTGATACAACAAGTAGAAAAATATCAGTACTTGGTAACTTTGATCGATGAAACCAATGATCATACTGTAAAAATAAACAGGCGAATAGAGATTGCCAGATCAGCATTTATACGAATGAAGCCACTCCTAACGTGCAAAAATGTAAATTTGGAGCTCAGACTACGTACCATTCGCTGATATATATTTTCAATATTATTATATGGAGCTGAGACTTGAACATTAAAAAAATGTAATTTAAAAAGAATCGAGGCCTTCGAACTCTGATTATACAGCAGAGTATTGAAAATATCATGGACTGATAGAATTACAAATGAAGAAGTACTGGAGAGGGTTGGTAAAGAAACAGAACTAATCACCACTATACAAACTAGAAAACTGAAATACCTAGGCAACGTGATGAGTAGACCAAAATATGAAATTTTGAGACTCATAATACAGGGAAAGATTCAAGAAAGAAGATCTGTTGGCCGAAGGCAGAACTTATGGTTAAAGACTCTACGTGATTGGTATCAATGTAGATCGATTGATTTGTTTACAGCAGCAAGTTCTAAAATAAAAATAGCCATTATGATTGCCAACCTCCCTTGAGAGACGGTACTCTAAGAAGAAGGTTTGATTTTTTAAAAAAATCTGTTTAAAAATGGTTCTGTAGATAAGAAAATTTATAAAAAAACATTTGAAATTAAATCATGGTTGAATACGTAAAAACAATCTCCTACACTTTCTTTAAATTCATGACAATTTCCTAACCGTTCGTTCATTCACTCAATTTCCTAATCTTCCCATTGAAATCACTATTGGGTGACTATACAAAAAGAATTGAACAGGAACACACGCTTCACGCTAAGGTGCCCTTCATAGCGACTTTTTTTTGCAACACAAACAATACAGGCAATGGTTAAAGGTAAATGACATAAAAGAAAAGACAATGGGAAATACAACAACTAACGTCCTACCATTTCGGATTCACACAACACTGAAAAAGGCAGTTTAGATTTTCCGTTTGGTACGTTTGAAAAATTCCCATAAAATTGAGCTTATGAATTTCGACTACCTAAATAGAGAATGGAAGCAACGTTCTGCGGCAAAATTATTTTTTCTTGAGAGATGGCTTGAAATAAAAATGTTTGGCTTCTTGATTATATCGACATTGAAATATCCAGTGGTTAAGGTCGTCATAACTGCCATTACATTCACATATATCAGTTTCGGAAAGTTTTTTTTATATAGGTAAGCGTTTACTGTAGCATGTCCAAAAAGGCATCTAACGTACATAAAATAAATTTTCCGAGAGGTAGGACTTCTGTCATTTGAACGAGTAGATGGAAGAGTTGGATATATACTGCAGTATGTATTTTTGCTACTGTTAGTAAAGGATTGCCACTCAATTTCCCAATTAAGTCTAACATGTTTCTTCCTAGCTGAAACTATATCCCATTTGCGCAACTCGTTGTACTCTATACCCACTAAAGTAGCGTCTTTAGTCAAATGGTCTACTTTTTCATTGCCTGCATTAGAATACTTAAATATACACTTTTCACCTAATAATTTATTTTTTGGGTAAAATGTTATTTTAAATACATATTGAAATTTAAAAAAATACGTAAAAATACAAAATAAAGTACAATTTTTAAAGAAAACCTAATGCGACAGTGGAAATAGAAATAGTGGAAATAATACATGGAACCAAACATGTGTTTTAAAGTGTAATTTATTATTACATAAGAATACTTAGGAGAAACATGATTGTTTCAGGCATTAATATTTGAATTATTAATACAAAAATTAAATTGTATTACCTAATCCCAATTTGGCACTATTAGGATCATGGGTATCATAAATTTCCCTCTCAGGACTGCTATCCTTACTATCATGATGTGAAGAGCTGCTGGCCCTCGAAATGTCAATTCGAGGTGTGGTCGGTGGCTTAATGTTATTCTTCTTTACCGTAGGATGGCTTGGAATTGGTGTGGCGCTGGACCCTATGAGGCTTATCCCCTTATGTGGAATTGCTGGCGATGGCGATCTATCAGTCATGGCTGGAGTAGTGGGTGTCAGATCCTCTCTTATACCTGGTAATCGGACCACGGAACCGGCCACGTTCTTGTCTTCGGGACTTTCAAGCTACGATACAAAATTGATTGCCATAATATTGATTGCAGATATTATTGTGCAAGTTTTGGGGGAGCTGGTTGTTTTTAACTAGCTGGATCTGCAATTAGCGGGAGCACTAAGTTAAAAACTATACCTATTTGGGGCAATTTGTTTGATGTAAATCACCAGCGCATGTGTGACTTGTATGAAAAGATGGGTGTTCCTGTGAAATGACGTTAGTCTTTGAATACATGTTTAAAAGAGCAAGTTACGAACTTCTACAGTTTCATTCGTTGAGTCATATGTTTTGTTTACGTTTAATATGTTCCGCAAAGTTTTATTTTACTGGTTGAAAAAATTTTTTGACGCCTTGGAACAGGTGAGAAATACAACATCATGTTCTGAAGCAAGTGGGACAAATAATACTAGTGTTAACTTTGGCAACACAGTTACCAGCGAAGTGATACAAACTAGTGGTCAAATTTAAATAATATTATTACAACTGCAATATGAAGGCTGAGGTATTTTCTAACACACTAAAAATATATATCAATATTCTTTCTAATCCATTATTTCCATTTTTTTAATTAAAAGTTTTCATTAATTCTTCTTTTTTTCTCCTTTTTATGTAGACAAAGGCTTGTTAATAAATAAACCACTTTCGATTTTATAATATTAATCGGTGTGGATATTATCGTCATCATCATCAGCAGCTATTCCATCCATCGTCGGATAAAAGCCTCCCTTAGATGTGTCCATTCATTTCTGTTTGTTGTTTTTTGCATCCATTCGTGACCAGTCATTAGCTTTTCTTTATATACTATTTGGTATTGCATATATTGTATGTTTATCTTATCTTGTTGGATTTATTTTATTTTGGTGCAAATTTTACTGCTCGTCCCATTTTTGTATTTGACCAGGCGATATCTGTTTTGGGTTGGGTAAATTGTATATGATCCTATTTTTTTTTTGCTTTAATCGCTTCGAAATATTAGTAGAAAGGATAATTTTACTAAGCAGACACTTCAAAAGGTGAGCTAAATTTTTTATTAAGCAATTTCTGAAAAAAAAAAAATATTTTCATTGCTATATCCCCAGAACTATGCATTTTAGAGAAAAAATTGTAGGAATAAAACAGTTTTACAATAAAATTTAGAGAAGATAGTGTATTCCGAGTTTGAATTTGTATCAGCCCAAGTGTCTGATGAGGCTGGGATAGGCCGAAATGATTCATAACACTTTATGGATACCGATTCGAACACGGGAAGTTTAACGAATTTGTCCTCCTAGGCCATATATTTGGCCATTTAATTCAACAAAGCGATAGCAGCTTTTGCTAAAAGATTTATACTTTTACACATTTCGAATAGCCCAGAGAACACAGAAAACGATATTATTATATCGTTCTCGTTCACGGCCGCCACAGCAGGTGGCGCCTCTGTACGCTAACTACTGTTGTAGTGAAGTTTTGGGAGACATTCGTTGGACTTTCCGACTTTGAATTTGTATCAGCCCAAGTATCTGAGGAGGCTGGGATACGCCAAAATTAATCATAACACTTTATTGATGCCGATTCGAGCACGGAAAATTTAACGAATTTGTCATAGGCCATATATATATATATATATATATATATATATATATATATATATATATATATATATATATATACTGCCCAGCATAAAATCTCTCGATGGTCACCTCGTAATTTACATTTAGTTTATAAATTATTCTTTATTACCTATTTTCGACTGTAACATAGTTTACTAACGGATTGCTTAGAGAAAATAGTTCTCTTAAATTTCTGGGTGCCAGCACATGATTCCGTAAATGTCTCTTTATCTCACCTCAAACGTGTTCTATGAGATTCATATCTGGACTGCTAGCAGGCCTAACAAATAATGTGATTTGAACTTTGTCAAGATACTCGATAATTATCCGAGCAGAGTGGGACCGTAAATTATCATCCATAAATGTTGTGTCGTCTCCAAGAATAACCATGGTAAAACATGGGCTTCTAGAAACTGTGTCAGGTACCTGTGCGTAGTCAATGTCTCATTCTTCATAAAAACTTACTCCGTGCGAGCGTCAAATGGTATGCCTCCATATACCATAACTGACCCTCCCCCAAATGGAAATTGCTTGGCAACACATGCTTGAGCATATCTCTCGCCTAGACATCACCACATTGTTACAAGTTTGACTGAGCTCGTAAGACAGAATCTCGATTCATCGGAAAACAAAACACGAATTATTTATTGTCAAAGCCAAATATTCTCGTGCAACATTCAATCTGGCAATTCGGTGTTCACGGGAAAGCGTAGATCCAGTTAATCTAGTTAGAGCAGATAAACCAGCAGCATAAAGTCGCCTCCTAACTGTCCATTTGCTTACATTTACATTTCTTACTTCTTGCATATTATTTCGAAGGGAAACTTCCGTGACCGTTCGGTCGACAAAGCGGTCATCTCTAGCTGTTGTAATTTTGGGTCGCCCTGAACTAGGTCTTCGAATAAGCAGACCGGTCTGCTTACTTACACCAACGTTTCTAGCAGTTTCACGCCGACCATGGCCATCTTCTCACGCTGCCTCAATTCTTGTCATCACAACAGAACTTATGCTGATTTCAATACACAGACAGTGACAACACTACATAAACAATTTACAATTGAAGTTAAAACCACAGAAACAAAAACTATGCTGATATGCGGTTTTTAGGAATTAGGGTAAGGGATTATTTACATCTCACACGAATATCAAACAGCAACAACAACAGTTTTTTTTAAACAATTTATTAATTTTATGCACTTCAGTGTATATATTTTGATGGCATGGTATATACCTTATTAATCGGGAAATTAATAACTAAAATATGGAGGCCCTGAACTTGCAAGTAAACTGTCACAACTATTTATTAAAATCTTAAACGACACATAAACTCCAGAGGAATGGCATAAGAGCATCACAATCCACATATTTAAAAAAGGACAAAAAACTTGCTCACAGAACAACAGAGGAATAACCCTCTTAAATACAACGATGAAACTTTTCACGAGTATTCTTAAGGACAAATTGAAAAGGCAGAGCATTATTGCTGAAGAACAACAAGGTTTTACAAGACGGCGGTCTATATCAGATGCAGTATTCATAATAAACAAATAAAAGAAAAAGCTATAGAGTTCGGCATGCCAGCGTATATTTGCTTCATATAGTGTCCTTTTGGTAGTCGCTTTATTTGCTTTTTTTCTATCTTAATATATTCTTTATATCCTCCCCTTTTATTTGCTACGTCTCATGTTAGTATTCGATTAGTTATTTATTTTGTACTCAGCAAGAGGCCTTCTTTAAGCCAATAAATCAAAATTTGTCTGATAGTAAATCTGCTTTTATTCATAGTGCCCTATGATATCTCCTCTGTCGCTGTACGTTAATTAATAATGAAGATACTGTGTAGTGCCCTTTTGGTAGCCGCCTTGTTTGTTTTTTTTATCTTTGTATATTCGTTACATCTTCCTCTTTCATTTAACGTATGACGTTTTCCAATCAAATCAAAAACTACGGAGATATGATGTAATGTCCTTTTAACAATATTATGCCGTTTTGTATAATTTTCCTGTCTCAGCATATTCTTTACCCCCACTCTAAAACTTTAAATTATTTTGCTTAATAAATCTTATCTTGCAATTACAGTAACCTATATTTTTAGCAATTTTGCGAAAAAATTAATTACTGATGAAATAGTAAAATTTTAGAGTAAGAATATGTGAATCATCAATTTGTAGAATGAATTAGCAATAAATCAACCGCGTCCTTTCACCACCAGTTGGTGGTTCAGGTTTCTACTACTAGGTGGCGCTAGAAGTTATGGTCCCGGACAAAATGCGTGACGTGTCTTCCTAGACTTTTACATAGATGGATTGTATTGTAATTGAAAATTGACAAAGTTGTATTTGTTTATTAACTTAAAAAATGTATAGTTTTGTAAAAAATTCTCCAAGCCTTCCTATTCAACAGATTTTAATGATTCGAATTATGTTTAAAAGCTTTGGATACCCTTTTTTATCTAAAAAATAAAGTTTTCTTTGTTCGCATTTTTTTGTCGCCTCTGCATAATTTTGAATTGCGGAAATTGAAATTATTTTGCAAAAACTACTTAATCGATTGTGATGAAATTTTGTGTAGTGTTTTTTATATTAATAGTACATTGTTTACCGGGTAGGAAAAGCTTAACATTCCTGGACGACTGTGAAGATTGCTAAGTCGAGGCGCAAGCCGAGACTTAGCAACACAGAGTCCAGGAATGTGGCTTTTCCTACGAGGTAAACATACTATTTTTCCGCAAATCGTTTAAAATTCGACAGATATTGATTGATTTAAAAAAAACGCGATAATTTTATTCCCAAATAAATGGTGCTTTGAAATTCCTAATAAAATTACTTGGGTTACTATGGAAACGTATTGAGGTTGAATTGTCAAACTTATAAATTTAATTGCTGGTGTTCTCGAAAGTAAAATGATAAGTGATGATGAAATTTCCATTCCTGGGACTCCTCCAGAGCTGGTTGAGGCAGTGAATACTGCTTCATTAGAATTATTGCCAAAGAAATCAAGAGAAAAGTAGGAAAATGCATTTTCACAGTACAAAATATTCAACAAAATGACACTTCCACCCTGCATGTTGTCCAAAATGTTTCTCATAGTTCTAAGAGTGTTCCTCCAATGTTCAATAATTGTACTAACTGTCAAATTACTGTAAATATAACAAATTGATCTTAAAAATGTATTCAGCAATGACTTGATGTTTTCAAAATATAAATTAATTCCTTATAAGCAATGTGTTTTCTATCATTTATGTAGAACACTAACAACTGTACGGAAATATCATTTCCTTACAGTAAGGAAGTCCTGACTTTTTCTTCAAGAAAATTTGACAGGAATGTCAAAATTTCCTGGCGATTTGCGGAAAAAAAATTTTTTGGCAAATTTTGAAGTTTCTATGTGACTTTTAAATACCCGGAAAACATTATTGAAAAAAAATTGATTTTTTACCATTTTTTAATGGTTTTTTGCTTTACAATAATTATGATTTTTTCAATTTGTAATCAATTATAATATCTTGTAGGAAATTTAATGGCAAAACTTTTTTGGCTTCACAATTTTTTTCTAAAATACAAAGATGCAGACAGTAGCAAAGAAACTGCGAAAAAAGCTATTTTTTCATAAATTGTTGTCATAAAAAATTTATCCCAGCTTTTGAATTGTCCACATAGTGAAATTATCATTTTTAGCAGTATTTCGAAGCGATTAAATCGAAAAATAGGATCATATATACGATTTACCAAAATGAAAGTGTTTTAAGTAGAATAGATACTGCCTGGTCTATATTTGGAGTATAAGACTTTAGTCTTCTCTTTAGATGAGATTTTAAATACCGTTCTTACTAATGTAATATCTTTAAAGAGCTTTTACCTGTTTTGAAGGCTCTTTTTATACATTTAAATTGTGATACTCTGTTTTTCTCATTTCTGCGCTGAGCTTGTTAGAATGTTTCAGCATTTCAAGTCTTTTTTCTTGCACTTAAACACTTCATTATCATCTCGCGTATTCTGGTTTTTATTTCTGGTAGATATGAATACACCGTTATATTTAATATTGTTTGAATTGAAGTTAATATATAATTTAAATATTATCAATATTTATTGGTAATAACCATTGCAACACAAAATAAGCATGAGCTTTAAAGGCAGTGGCGCACCTAGAGTTTTCCTCTGGGGGGGTTTTGGATGTGCACCGAAATTTTTTATGGTACCTCCACCATTTTGAGTCCTTAAGATTTGTGAGTAACAGTGTCGGAATAGTATCCTGGGGGGGGGTCAACCCCCAAAACCCCTTCCTCTGGGTACGCCACTGTTTAAAAGACATCTATTCTTAGTTTTTATGAGATATTTATTGACACAAATTTTTGTAATAGTGTCTTTTCATATAAAAATTTAAAACAAATAAGTAGGATTGGTGAAATTACCTTTAAAATGCGGTGTATGTACAACAAATATGTATGTAAATATACAGATATAGAAATCAAGAATATTTGTACAAAAGAGCATAATGTAAACAGTATATTAAGAGAATATAAGAAAATGAAAATAATTTATCTGTATTGGTTGTCGTGATTTTATTTTGAATTTTTCTTTGAACATTTTACAGTTTATTATTCTGCAGTAATGTATTTATTTTGTTGTTTTTAATAATGTAGGTATATTTGGAAAAGTAATTAGTGTTTACTTAAATATTTAATTTTTGTGTTTTAATATTCTTAACATATGACCTTATTTAATTACTTATTTCATTATTAATCTTCTATAAATTTCCCACGTTAAAATTGGTTCTATTTATATTTTTTTTATTTATATTTTTATTTATATATTTTTTTAAATATATTTATATTTTTTTATTTATATTTTTTTACGAAAACCAGAAGTAAGAGAACAGATGATACAAGAAATTGATGAAGCAGTAACAAAGATACAACCCATAAAAGACAACACAAAAGTTAACATCAATGAGAATTGGACAGACATTAAAACAGCGTTATTAAAACCAAGCATAAGTTACCTCCATAAAAGTAAAGAATATAAAAAAGAATGGATGACAGATGAGATATGAGAGATGGTACGGGGAAAAATGCGAAGAAGGTACAGCTAAAGAAAACTGGTATGGGGAAAAATGCGAAGAAATCGAACAACTACAAAATAAACACGACAGCTTTAATGCACATCGGAAGATCAAAGAGTTGACAAGGAGACAAAGTAACAGACACAACATATTAGTAGACGAGAGTGGAAACATTATTATGGACACAGAAGAAAAATTAAGAGTCTGGAAACAGTACATAGAACAACTGTTTAAAGATCAAAGAGACAATGTAGATAACGAATACATAAACAGTGACACAGGACCAGAAATAACAAGATATGAAGTGGAATACACAATTAAAGAAATGAGGTCGGGGAAGGCTACAGGCCCAGATGAACTACCAATAGACATAATTAAACTCATTAAAAGCAACAACTTAATAAAGATCGTGGAACTATTTAACAGCATTTACAAATCTGGTATCATACCTAATGAATGGCTAGTAACAACAATAATAGCCATACCCAAAAAGTCTAATGCGAGACAATGCTTGGAACATCGCACCATCAGTCTCATGTGTCATATATTAAAGGTCTTCTTAAAAATCATTCATCGGAGAATATATAAAAAATTTGAAGTTGACATCGGACCCTCTCAATTTGGCTTTAGAGACGGACTAGGAACTAGAGAGGCACTGTTTGCTTTTAATGTTCTAACACAACGATGCTTAGACGTAAATCAGGACATATTTGTGTGTTTCCTAGACTAGAACAAAGCATTTGATACAGTACAACATAGGCCACTGATGCAAATACTGGAAAATAAAAATATTGATACAAGGGACATGCGAGTGATAAGGAATCTATACTACAAACAAGAAGCTACAGTACGAATTAACAGCTCGATATCAGATAGAATACAGATCAAAAGAGGTGTTCGGCAGGGCTGTGTGTTGTCTCCAACCTTGTTCAATGTCTACGCGGAAGAAGTTATTAAAAAAGCTCTTATGAACGAAAAAGCCGGAGTAAAGATCAACGGTCACCCCATTTGCAATATCCGATATGCTGATGATACCACGCTCATAGCAGAAAATATTGACGACCTACAGAGATTACTAAACAAAGTGGTAGAAGCAAGTGAAGAATTTGGTCTGTCACTGAATACAAAGAAGACCAAATTCATGATAATTACAAAGAAACGTATCAATAATATCAACTTACATGTAGGACAGAATCTCATTGAACGAGTACAAAATTACAATTACCTCGGAACAAATATTAACGAGTCAAACTAATACACCAGAGAAATAAGAATAAGAATATAGAAAGCCCGCAGTGCCTTTAACAATATGTTATGTTTTCTCAGTCCTGTTATATGGGGTGCAGGCGTGGACACTAAATAAGCAATGTATGGGTAAGTTGGAGGCATTTGAGATGTGGGCGTACCGAAGAATGTTAAAAATCTCCTGGAAGAATAAGATAACTAACCAAGTTGTATTAGACAGGATGAACAAACAAAAGGAGGTCGTATTGAGTGTTAAAATGAGGAAACTACAATACCTGGGACATATTACACGTGGGAATAAATGTCAACTGTTACAACTAATTATGCAAGGAAAGATTGAAGGTAGGCGCCGCATAGGTAGGAGAAGAATGTCATGGTTGAGAAACCTCAGGGAGTGGTTTGCTTGCACTTCCATACAATTGTTCCGAGCGGCAGTCTCCAGGGTCAAAATTGCCATGATAATAGCCAACCTTCGGAGCGGAGATGGCACGTGAAGAGGAAGATATTTTTTTTCCAACAGGGTACCACTTAGGATTACCCACTCTGTGGTAAAATCATTAATTTATCCTAAAACGCTGGAGATAAGTGCTTTAAAAATTAACTTAAGAATTATCTATTATATTACGTCACTTAAAAAGAGTGCGAACTTGTAAATTTCACACAATTGACCTATTTAACCTCCTCGGATCCCAGGTATCATACGATACTACGGTTCAATATAAATCATTTTTCGAATTCGACGGCAAACGCAGTTATTCTGCCCGTAGTAATTATCGCTCGTGTTAAGCATCTACTATGCGTAGAAAATTGCGCAGTGGCACACTTCTCGATTAAAATGAGTTAGTCTGACTTTTGTTTTGAGTAAGTAGGTAAACACGTCATGACAAACGCTAAAAAAATCATCAATAATAAAAGTAAGTACATAATATTTAGCATGTTTCTGTATATGATCAGTGCATTTTAGTGTTAAAAAGGTACTAAATTGAAATTGTGATAAATTGATGATAGGTACAATAGTTCTTTGGCCCTAAACACAAGGTATCATTGATGATACATTGGGTCCTAAACGGTAGTGTATTTTAAAATATTGTTTTTTACTTTAAAGACCGCTGACTGCGACTGAACTTCATTAAATCGAAGCTAATGTGAATTTAGATGACTCTGATTTGGATCTTTTTCTTTTTCCTGACAGTGATGATGATGGGGATAAATGGGATGAACCTAGAACCTAGACGACGATTCGGATGATGACATACTCTTGGCTGCTCTTGGCAACCCGGCTTTTAAAGAAGAGTACCACGGCAAATTCTATTCCTAAAAAGACAGGAAAGAATGGAAGAGAACACATTTTACACCACAATTTGCCCAATATCAACCCTCTGTGCAAGATCCCTTAAATCACGAAAATATTCCGAGACATATTGACTACTTTAATACATACATTGACAACATTTTTTTTAAATTCATGACGTTGTACACAAATATGAATGAAGTAAAAAAACTGAAAAATCTTTGGAGATTTCTCCAGAAGAATTAAAAACGTTTATTGCATGTTGCTTGCATATTGGTATTTATAATTTATCACGAATCAGAATGTTTTGGCAAATCGATAGCAGGGTACCAATAGTACCAATAGTTTCAGACAACATGTCAAGAAATCGTTTTTTTGCCATTCGAACACGACTTAAAATTATTGACGATGATTCTGTAGCCAATGAGTCTAAACAAAATGATAGATTCTGGAAAGTAAGACCATTGTTGGATTAAATTCAAAGGGTTTTTCTGAATAATGAAGGAACTGAAAAAAGTGTCAATCGATGAGCAAATGATTCCCTTTCATCGAAAAGTATTAATAAGACACTTTGTGCAAGTAAAACCTAACCCTATAGGATTGAAGAATTTCGTCATGACTACGAGAGTGATTCCACTTGATTTTCACATGTATGAAGGTAAAGGCAGATTTATTGAATCCAGCTTGGTAAAACAAATGAAAAATGGAAAAACACCAGGAGAAGATAAAATTACTTCAGAGATGCTACAAATGGGAGGCACTACATTAGAAGAGGCAATAAGAGCATTACTTAATAAATGCCTATTGGAAGGACAAATACCGAAGACGTGGAAAAATGCGAAAGTCATTCTACTCCATAAAAAAGGGGACGCCGCAAATATAGAAAACTACTGACCAATAAGCTTATTGTCACACCTTTACAAACTACTAACCCGAATAATAACAAATAGATTGACAGCTAAACTAGATGCATACCAACCAGTGGAGCAAGCAGGCTTTCGTAAGGGTTTTGCACTATCGATCACTTGCAAACAATTCGGACCATTATTGAAAAAACAATAGAGTACAACATACCACTACATCTGGCATTTGTCGATTATCACAAAGCATTCGACAGTATCGAGAAATGGGCTTTCTTAACAGCATTGGACGACGCCAGAGTAGATTCAAGATATGCTGCCCTCCTTAAGAATATATACGATGATGCTACTTTTCACGTAAAAATACATGATGATCTGGAAACTATGAAAATAGACCTTGGCAAAGGTGTGAGACAGGGCGACACCATCTCACCCAAGTTATTTACTTTGGCATTAGAGAATGTTTTCAAACAACTAAACTGGGCCGAAAATGGATTAAAAATAGATGGAGAATATCTTAACCATTTGCGTTTTGCAGACGACATAGTACTAATAAGCACAGATATCCATGAACTAAAATCAATGCTACAAGATTTAAATCACAAATCGAATCAAATAGGATTAAAAATGAATCTCGACAAAACAAAGATATTAAGCAACAGCCTAGAAAACATCACGATAGATAACATCAATATAGAAAAGGTAGAACAATATATCTATCTAGGACATGCAATTAAAAACGAAAAGGAAAATCAAACCCTAGAAATTAAAAGAAGGACACAATTATCGTGGGCTGCTTTTGGTAAGTTGAGCTTCATTTTAAAAGACAGAAAAATCCCAATTCACTTAAAACGAAAAACCTATGACACATGTATACTACCAGTTGCAACTTATGGATTGGAAACTATGGCAATAACAAGAAAAATGGCAGAACAATTAAGAGTAACTCAACGGGCCATGGAGAGGGCCATGTTAAATATAAGCCTCAGAGACAAAATTTCTAACACCGAAATACGTCGAAGAACTAAAGTAACCGACATCATGGGAAAAATAGCGACATTGAGATTGCAATGGGTAGCACATGTAGCAAGACAAGACACCAACATATGGTCTCATAAAGTGACATTCTGGAGACCTCGAGAAACAAAAAGAAGCGTGGGAAGACCTAAAAAGAGATGGATAGACGATATAACTGCTGTAGCTGGAAAGCAGTGGATGAGAATTGTAAAAGGTAGGGAAGCGTGGAAGCAATTGGAGGAGGCCTATATCCAACATTGGATAAATGAAGGCTGAAGAAGAAGAAGAAAACTTACACCAGAACGGCTGGATATCGGGGGAAGGGTTGTTTTAAAACTTACAGATACTCTGCCAGTAGGAGTATCTATTTTTGTTGACAGATATTTTACGTCAAAAATATTGATTAATGCATTACATTCACAGAAGCTTTATGTAACACTAATGAAAAATTGAATACCAAAAACTGACGTGACATTTTAGACAGATAAAGATCTAAGAAAATCAGGAAGAGGCTCCCACGACGTGCTCGTTAACAAAGACAACAAAATAGTTGTTACAAAATGGTTTGATTCTAAACCAATCTATATGGCTTCATCAGCATTTGGAGCTGAACCCTTGGCATTGTGTATGCGCTGGTCAGTAAAAGATAAAAAATACATAGAAATAAATCGTCTAGCAGTGATTAAGATCTACAATGAAAGCATGGGTGGAGTAGATTTGTTGGATAGGATTATGTCAAAGTACCCTATGAGCAGTAGAACAAATAAATGGACAATACGATGTATTCGCGCCTTTATTGTTTTTTGTGCTGCAGCTAGTTGGCTACAATACAAGAAAGATTCTTTAGCTGCAAAAACAACCAAAAAACATATACAAGATTACCTGTCATTTAAGTTTTCGCTAGGTCGCTATTGTACTTCAAGAACAGAGTGAACCCACATCCGACGAAAGTGACGAATAAAATGAAAATGTAAATAGAAAAAGAAGAAAGACTGCACCAATCCCTTATAAACGCTTACGGTCAAAGGAAGCTAAAGACCTCCTAGTAATGAAAGTCAAAAATCAAGATCAAAATGCAGGTATCCTGAATGCCACAACCTGACGTTTGTCAAATGTGCTCGGTGCAAGGTTTTTTATGTTGTAGTGTCAATAGAAATTATTTTACTAAATTTCATCAATAAAAATGATAAGTAAATATTGTCAGTCCAGACCCAAAGTATCACTAGTGATATTACAATTTTTTAAAAAACCAAAAGAGTTTTTTTTTAAATTTTTTGTTTTTTGTGGTTAGTAATCCCAAATTGTAAATTTCTTACCCCCAAAGAAAAGGGTAAGAAAAGTACTCGCTACAATTTAAAACTCTTGAAAGAGCCCCGTGCACTAGAAAGGTATCAAAATTACCTTGAACATGAAAGCACAACAGATGAGAATTTAACAGCTAGCGAGCAATGGGATATATGTAGAAGAACAATTAAGGAAGCGGCAAACAACGTCCTAGGACCAGAAGAATCCACTCCACGCAACAGTTGGTTCGACGATGAATGTGAAGATATCACTAAAAGAAAAAATTATGCATATAAACTTATGCAACAAAGAAGAACACGGGATAAGGAGCAAATGTACAAAGATCTTAGGAAGGAGGAAAAACGCATACATCGAAGGAAAAAGCGGACCTTCGAAAACCAGATTAGGCAAGAGCTTCAATCATTAAAGGGCAAAATGAAACTAGAAAGTTCTATAATATCCTAAATAAGACAAGAAAAGAATTTAAACCACGGCTGACAATGTGTAGAGACAAAAATGGCCATATAGTCAGTACCGCTGACGCAGTACAAAGCAGATGAGCACTTCAAAGAACTACTTGGTACCGAAGTGGAAAATGATGCGTCACTCCAAAGACCAAGAAATAACACTGACGTAGAACCTCCTTCAACATTTGAAGTGAAAGACGCAATCACACGACTCAAAAATAGCAAGTCCCCAGGAGTGGATTGTATCCCCGCAGAGCTCATCAAACATGGAGGTAACAGCATTATGCACCAAATTCACAACATAATAGTCAAAGTCTGGGAAGAAAAACAAATGCCAGAGGAATGGTGCACTGGAATCATATGTCCACTACACAAAAAGGGAGATTTGTTGGAATGTAAAAATTATAGGGGTATAACTCTTCTGAATACAATGTACAAAATATTCTCCAATACCCTGTACAGCCGTTTAAGTACGTACGTGGAAGAAATCCTTGGTGAGTATCAAAGCGGTTTTAGGCCAGGTAGGTCAACAATCGACCAGATTTTTGTGCTACGTCAAATCTTAGAAAAAACCAATGAATTTAATATTGACACGTTCCATCTCTTTGTGGGCTTTAAGTCAGCGTATGATAGCGTCCTAAGAGGTAAATTATACGAAGCCATGAATGAACTTAACATTCCCCATAAATTAATAAGGCTCGTAAAAACAACTATGAGTAAAGTGATCTGCAGAGTGCAAATACAAGGCGATATGTCACAAGCATTTGAAACATATGCAGGGTTACGGCAGGGAGACGCGCTGGCGTGCCTTCTCTTTAATATAGCGTTAGAAAAGACTATAAGAGATGCCGAGTTACACAATAGGGGAACAATCTTTAATAAATCAACGCAGATTATGGCTTACGCTGACGATCTGGATTTGATTGCACGTACTACACGAGGAATTAAAGAGATGACTTCCGCCTTCTTGACAGCCGCACAAAATATGGGCCTTAAAATAAACGAGGAAAAAACCAAAATGTTAGCATCTATTCCAAATAACAGAGATAGAGCTAGAAACGCCGAACAAAACTTCAGTATAGACCAATATAATTTTAAGGTAGTAAATAAGTTTACATATTTGGGTTCTCTCATAACAAACGATAATGACACATCTGAAGAAGTTAAACGGAGGGTAATGCTAGCAAACAAATGTTATTTTGGACTAAGCAAGCAGCTAAAAAACAGAAATTTAAGCCAGAAAACCAAACTAATAATATATCGAACACTCATCCTACCAGTGCTGACATATGGGTCAGAAACATGGACCATCTCCAAAACAGACGCAAATCTTCTGCTCGTCTTCGAAAGGAAGATACTAAGAAGAATAATGGGCGCATTCTGTGAGAATGGTATTTGGAGAAGGCGATATAACTTCGAATTGTACGAGAAGTATAAAAAAATAGTAAATGGTAGAGATGTAATATCCTTCATAAAAATAGGTAGGCTTAGATGGGCTGGACATGTGTCAAGAGTAAATGAAAATTACCCACCCAGACGAACTCTATTATCGGTCCCAGTGGGAAATAGGAGTAGAGGCAGATCACGACTGAGATGGAGGGACGGTGTGGACGAGGACGCAAGGAAGATCGGCGCGGCAAATTGGCAACGGTTGGCGATGAACAGAAACGACTGGCGAAATAGACTGGGGAAGGTCAAGGCTCAACTAGAGCTGTAGCACCACTGATGATGATGATGAATCCCAAATTGTAACATTCTTTTGATTAGCAACAAAAAAATCACTGCAATTCACGTTTGGGCCCGAGAAGGTTAAATAGAATCAGACTTATCACATGGATAGGTAAATGGTTTGTAAAAGTATCGTTGAACAAGTGAGCTACTTCATTATAAGATCTTTTTCTTATTCGAACAGTCATTAGCTCTTTTTATTAAAAATCATCTTTATTGTAGATCATTTAAAAACACAAAACAACTGTTAGATTTAGATATTTATCATCATCAGCCGGTTTGAGTCCACTGCTGGACATAGGCGTCCCGTAAATACTTCCAATGCATTCTATCTTGAGCACCCTGAATCCAGTTGTGCTGAATGCGCTTTTCCAGAATCCAGAAATGGACTTAAAAATATTGAAAATATCATGGACTGATAGAATTACAAATAAAGAAGTACTGGAGAGGGTTGGTAAAGAAACAGAACTAATCACCACTATACAAACCAGAAAACTGGAATACCTAGGCCACGTGATGAGGGGACCAAAATATGAAATTTTGAGACTGATAATACAGGGAAAGATTCAAGGAAGAATATCTGTTGGCCGAAGGCAGAACTCATGGTTAAAGAATCTACGTGATTGGTACCAATGCAGATTGATTGATTTGTTTAGAGCAGCAAGTTCTAAAATAAAAATAGCCATTATGATTGCCAACCTCCGTAGGGAGACGGCACTCTAAGAAGAAGAAGAATCCAGAATTTTCTTCTTCCACCTTCTATCTTTTAATCTGGCAACATGCCCCGCCCAGTTCCATTTCAATGTTGTAATCCTTTGAATGCGCCAGCAACACCAGTTTTTCTCCTAACTATTGTATTTGATACTTTGTCTCCGAGGGATATATTCAGCATTGACCTCTCCTTCGCTCTCTGTTCCACTTGTATTTTATTAATTACTTTTCTGGTAAGAGTCAATGTTTCTGTTCCGTACGTTATAACTGGGAGTACACATTGATCAAAGACCTTGCTTTTCAAGCACATCGGAATATCTAATCTAAAGACTTCTCTCAGTTTTTCGTACGCCGCCCATGCCAGTCCTATTCTCCTGTCTAGATATGTTTGATTATCTCTTCCTTATTTAATTTCGTGGTCCAGATATTTATAGCTATACATCTGTTCAATTTGCGTGCCGTTAGTTGAGATGTTTTTCGCCAGTACAAGGTTGGTCATATATTGTGTTTTGGAAAAATTAATTTTAAGTCCAAGTCGTGTACACGAGCTCTGAACGTTTTGTAGAAGCTGGCAGGCATGATCTATCCGCTCTGCAATAAGAACTATGTCGTATGCAAATCTCAAGTTGTTCAAAAACTCTCCATTTATGTTGACTCCAATATTCTCAAAATTATTATTTCTTATAGCACCCTGCAACAAAGCGGTGAATAGCTTAGGAGAGGTATGGTTATGGTATCTCCTTGCCTAATACCTCTCTCGAAGGGCATTAGATTAGAAGGGCTTTAGATATTAATACAATTTATTGTACAAAACTTTTTAATAAACGTCAAGCTATTATACGTTGTATGAATTAAAATCACAGAATTCTATGTTTACTGAATTATTTCAAAACTATTTGACACTGAGGAGTTTTAATTACTTAAGACTTTCGTGACTAGATATAATACCAGATGTAACATATGATTGTATTCGTATTGAAGGGAGAATTCCAATACTAGTACAATATATACGGTGTTGTATTTAAAAAACCAAAGTGACTAATGATATCAGAATAATGATAAATTTGGCAGCATTGAATTTAAAATCTACATATTCCAGAATAGACGTATCCCGGTTTTTATACAATGGGTTTGGCGTCACCATAAATCATTGAATTTATTTACGAAGTTAAAAAATATTTAAATTAATATTAATTTTTTTGTTGCCAGTGATTTTATCCTGTAAAAGAATATATTCGTTTTCTCGTATTTTAAGTTGTAATATAACATTCTGTGAAAACCTTTCTATCAAATTGCTATAATGAGTGTTTATAAAACAATGTTTTTTGAATGTTGTAATAGTTTCTGACGTCGTCGTTTAAGTTGCTATCTCTAATTTCCCAGTCTACCCCTTCTCTATAGCTTCTTCTTGTCTTCCACGTTTTCTGCATTCCAGTGGTACCCAATTTAATAGTTGCCTTGGTAGTGTATCTTCTGTTATTCTCTGCATATGGTAGTACCATAAGTTGTTTTATTGTAATGTCGTTTTCAATAATTGGGCGATCTATTTTCAGTTTTTCTCTGATACGGTCATTTGTTATTCGTTCTCCGCTGAAATTTCCTTCGGATCTTTACTAAAAGTCTTCGTCAAAACTTTTCCTTTTATTTATTTATTTCTAGTCGTTTAATTTTTGCTTCTATCTGTTAAAATATTTGGTGCTTATTTTAAAATTTTTTATTCATTGTTGCTAATATCAGATCGTCTACAGGTCCTATAATTTTTCTGGAGCTCTACATAACTAGCTTGCTAATTAGTATTTTCTTAATTACTACGTTTAGTACTGTATTAAAAAGTGTTGTAGGGAGTCTCCTTGTGGCACATCTATATGATAGTTAAGACGAGTAAACTTTTCCTTTTATATGGTAATTTTATGGTAGTATCTATAAAATGTAACAATAAAACACTGAAAACTTTGTTTTCAAACTTCCACAAAATTTATTTTAAATCTTATAACTACAGCTGTTTCGGCTGATTGCCTTTCTCAAGTGATCTATTTTCGGCTTGAGTTTACAAATTTATAGTCTCTAATGAAATAGGTTGAGGAGGGGAGAACTGTTTGTCTCAAGTTGGTCATTCAGAATTATATCTGTGTTTTTTAATTTGTTGATTTCCATAGATTCTAACAAAGATAGCTTAAGGCCTTTATTTTGAATGTGAAGAATTTTAAATTTGTCATTAAAAGAATTATTATGATCTAGAAGGTGAAGTGCGTATGTCGAATCTGTTTTTCTATTCTTGAAAGCCCTTTTATGTTCTGCTATTCGTTTATCAAAGTTTCTACCAGTTTGACCGATGTAAGTTTTTGGGCAGTCGCCACATTGAAGTTTGTACACACCACTATTTAAGTGTTTTTTATTTTGGCTCTTGTTATTTTTAATATATTTGCCTAGGTTGTTATTTGTTTGGAAAGCTGGTGTTATTCCTTTCTTTTTTATGTATTTGGCAATTTTTGTTGTTATTTTGCCTGTATATGCAATCGAGGAGAAGATACTTGGTTTTTTCTCTGGTGGTGGAAATACTAATTTCAGGGCTTTCTTGTGTAGTTTTTGATTTAACATTTTATTAATTGTTTGGTCGTTGTATCCGTTGTTTACTGCTATTTGCTTAATTATATTTAATTCTGTCTCAAAGTTGTATTTTGACATCGGAATTTCTGTTAATCTATATAACATACTATGATAAGCTGCCAGTTTATATTGTGTTGGGTGGGATGATGAATTGTGTAAAGTCGTGTCAGTATGGGTAGGTTTATGAAATATGGAGAAGTCATGTTTATTTTGAAGTCTGCTAATTTTTAAATCTAAAAAATTTATGGATTGATTTTGTTCTGTTTCTGTTGTAAATTCAATATGATTATGAAGTGAATTAATATACGATAAAAATTGGTCGAGTTGCCTTTTAGTTCCTGTGAAACATACCAGTACGTCGTCTACGTATCTCCACCAATATAAAAACTGTTTGAATACGGGATGTTTTGAAATCTTGGTCTCTAGATGATCCATAAAAATATCTGATAGCAATGGGTTTAGAGGATTACCCATTATAAGTCCTGCACTGTTATTTGTATATATTTTATTATTAAATTCAAAGTAGTCCTGGTTTCCTGGTAGTATTTCCACCACCAGAAAAAAAACCCAGTACCTTCTGCTCGATTACATATACAGGCAAAATAACAACAACAATTGCCAAACACATAAAAAAGAAAGGAATAACACCAGCTTTCCGAACAAATAACAACCTAGGCAAATATATTAAAAATAACAAAGCCAAAATAAAAAACACTTAAATAGTGGTGTTTACAAACTTCAATGTGGCGACTGCCCAAAAACTTACATCGGTCAAACTGGTAGAAACTTTGATAAATGAATAGCAGAACATAAAAGGGCTTTCAAGAATAGAAAAACAGATTCGACATACGCACTTCACCTTCTAGATCATAATCATTCTTTTAATGACAAATTTAAAATTCTTCACATTCAAAATAAAGGCCTTAAGCTATCTTTGTTAGAATCTATGAAAACCAACAAATTAAAAAACACAGATATAATTCTGAATGACCAACTTGAGACAAACAGTTCTCCCCTCCTTAACCTATTTCATTAGAGACTATAAATTTGTAAACCCAAGCCAAAAATATATCACTTGAGAAAGGCAATCAGCCGAAACAGCTGTAGTGATAAGATTTAAAATAAATTTTGTGGAAGTTTGAAAACAAAGTTTTCAGTGTTTTATTGTTACATAAAATGAATTTCCATCAAGTAACGGTCGAATCCATCAATTATATCTATAAAAACTTCGTTTCTGGCCGTTCATTATATTTGTCTATTTCTAATACTCCTAAACAATTTTTTGTTCAATTTGCATTCAGTGCGTATATTAATTTTTACGGAGTTTTAAATATTTTTAAATATATTCTAATATTTTCAAGAAACATATCCTTCAAAGTGTTTTTTAGACGTAGATATTTAAGTTTGTGATACTAATATACATTTTAGCACTTCCCCTTACATATTTTTTAAAATACCTTGTTACGCAAAAGTGATGTATCATTCAACACTGTAAGAAAACTTATTTATCTGCAAACCAAAGTTTGTGCAGGTATGTATATTTTACTTCTTTTACCAGTCTATATAGTTTTATATACCCTTTTCTGAGAACTTCTTGAATATATATTTTAAGAAACTACTATTGACATAGAGAATACATGAATAACTATCGCTCAATGACATTTGTCAATGTTTTTCTATCAATCACTCACTAAAATAATAACTACTAGACTAACGATAAAATATTGTGAGTGTGAGTATAAATCAATAGAGCAAGTTGGTTTCAGAAAAAGATTTAGCACTGCTGCTCATTTGCTTATTATATAAATAAAAATGAGAGAATACAGATTATAATACTCTTATTAACTGCTTTTGTTTTTATCGGAAAAACATTCTATTGTATAGAATAATTAGTGGTAACGTATGTAATACAAATATTCAAAATTGAATATACGAGATCTGCTCCAAAAGTATCCGTCAAAACGTTCAAGTTTTACGAAGAATGCTCGCTCAAAAATGAGACTGTTTTCTAAAAATTAGCATAAGCAAAAACAACAAATATCCTCTGGCTACCCTACTGACACTGTATCCCTCAATATTATTGCATACATCAAACGGCTTCTCTGCACACAGTCTATCCATCTGCAGTTTGTTTCATCTATTTCTTTGAGACATCGCTCTTCTGATTGCCTCATAGGAGATGTTGTTGAATGCTCCCTTTATAGCGAGATATGCACCAAACATTATCTCTTGGTTTTCCAGAACGTACTCCATCCTCTGTACGAGATGGTGCAATGCCGTTGTTATAGAGAGACTTATGTACTTGATATGCAGACTCTTCCTGATGTATCAAACTCTCAGCCAATGCACCATTGGCTGAGTGTCAATTGAGCACAGTTATCGGCCTTACACCCTAGTCAATGAACAAAAAATGTTGAAAAAATCTTATACAGATATTTGAAGGTTCTAAAAGATATATAAGAGGTAGCTTATGAAAAATCCATGAAGACTTACAGCTGATATGTTTTGTTTTGTTTATCAATCTTAAAAGTGAAAAACATTTAATAAGTATTTGTATTTTAGGAATTATTCATTTTTACTGATACTTTCCCTTTCCTGTTTCCTTTATTTAGAATTTTTCTGAATTACTATTGAAAAAATCTCCAACAAACAATACAGATAATAAAAGATTAGATTTATAAACAAAAAAAGAGGGCAGGATCTGTTTAATATTTTTTATTGTCATATATATATATATATATATATATATATATATATATATATATATATATATATATATATTATTTCTGAGGTTTTCTGAGTTTCACTCCCGACAAGACTCCGGAGAGAAAAATGGCGTCGTCACGTCTACGATATAAAAGCACAGAAATCCCGAAACAAAATTAAAGATCTGATAAAAGAAAAAAACAAATTATAAAAAACTATCCTGCTCTATATAAAGGACACGACATATAAAATCAGCAAAGTTTAAAAAAAAAACAAAATGAAGACCATATTTAATATTGACTGGAAAATCTAAACCATATTACCACCCTCCAAATAAAAAATTGCATTGCAAATTTAAGGAGTTTACCAGGACGAACTTTGTGAGGACTGCGGTAAATCGTACATCGGACAGACATACCGAAAAATACAGATTAGACCAGAAGAACATTGAAATATCATCAAAAGAAAAAGGAAGATGTTATTCCTGCATAATATGTCATAAACACATTATATGACAAATAAATTTAAATTTAACAATTATACTAGCTAACATTGAAAATAGGACCCAGCATGTAAACAGGAAAGTAATAGAAATTGACAATCATCCAAAACATTTAAATATAAGAGGTGATGGACAAGGATTCTTAACTGCATGGAAATCAATTGTACACTAACGTAGAAATTATATTAGTGAATAATACTCCGCCACTCGCATGCGCACTGGGCGAATCACAAGAAGGCCTGCAAGGTATTTAACCACACCATGTCGTACGAATGGATCATTCTCCATATTGCCTGGAGTTCCAGTATGGTTTTCAACCGCCGTTCTTGAGGAGGAACGAAGATTTTTTATCCTCTAGTTACTTAGGAAGTTATGTATCTTCGACTTACACTTAGCGAGAGGTTCATGGAGGCTCTTTTTTCTTTATACATTTACTTTTGAAGATTGGGCAAACTTTTACATAGGACAAATAGCGAAAATAATCAATGGTTTAAATGCATACTGACGTATTTACAAGAGATAATTTTAACAAAAATACATAAAATCACAGAGAAAAAAAGAGATACCAGTAAATATTGGAAAAATAGAATCTGAAACACACTATAGAGAACTGTTTAAAAAGAAAGACGATGCTGAAAATGCACAAAATGAAGAACAAACAGAAAATAGGAATGGAGAACAATCAGAGCCTCCCTCATACAGCGAACTATTGGCGACTATAAACAGATTAAAGACAAGGAAAGCAGCAGGACCAGACGATATCATAAATGAGTTCTTTAAGAATGGGGGAGAGGAACTAGCCCACAGAATCCACAACCTAATAGAACGAATATGGGAAGAAGAAAGCATGCCGAACGACTGGAATTGTGGTCTGATAACACCAATCCCTAAAAAAGGCGACAAGACGAAATGCACTAACTACAGGGGAATCACGTTATTAAATACAATGTACAAAATATTAACTAATTTGATCAGACAAAGAATAGAAAAAGAAACTAGAACAAAAATAGGTGAATACCAACATGGATTCAGAGAAGGTAAGTCAACAATAGATGCAATACACATTGTAACGCAAATAGTCGAAAAAAGTTACGAGCACGGAATAGATCTACATATACTGTTTATTGACTACAAGCAAGCTTTTGACAGTGTAATAAGGGAGGAGCTAATTAAGGATATGAATCAATTAGGCATCCAAGAAAAATTAATAAGTCTCACGAAAATGACGATGAAGGAATCCAAGGCACGAATCCTAACAAAGGAAGGCCCGTCAGATGAAGTACAAATGGAGGTAGGTGTCAGACAGGGAGACTCCCTGTCAACAACATTATTTAACATTGCCATAGAGGGCGCAGTAAGAGCAGCCAAAATTATGGGAACAATTATCGAATCTTCAGCCCAACTGATTGCGTATGCAGACAATATTGCACTGGTTACTAGAGATTTAAAAACCATGCAGAACATAATATTAATACTAGATAAAGAAGCAAAGAAGAGAGCGCTAGTAATAAACCAAAGCAAAACGAAATACCTTAAGTGTTCAAGAGAGAATACGAACATAGAGAAAGAAATTAAGCTTGGTGCATATACATTTGAAAGAGTACACCGTTTCAAATAGCTGGGAGTGATGGTAAATGACAGAAATGATTGAACAGATGAAATAAATGAACGCATCCTACTGGGTAATAAAACCTACTGGAACTACCAAAACTTCCTGAAAGAAAAACACATTAGTAAGAAAACCAAATTAAAAATTTACAAGACTGCAATCAGGCCAGTGATCATATATGGTGCAGAGACGATGTGCCTAACACAAAAAGATGAAATGAGGTTAGAAATCTTAGAGAGAAAGATAATTCGACGAATAATGGGGCCGGTGAGGATAAGTGTAGGCGAATTTAGAAGAATAACCAATGAAGAAATTAAAGAAGTCATCGAGGGTGAAGACATAATCAAGTTCGTTAAGACGCAAAGGCTCAGGTGGCTGGGGCACACAGAAAGAGCTAACCCAGACTCTACGCTAAAGCGAATAACTAGATGGAGACCAACAACAAAGAGACCAAAGGGGAGACCCAAAACAAGATGGAGAGATCAAGTCTTAGGAGACATAAAGAAGCTGAGAATCTACAATTGGAAGGAGCGCTGTAAGGATCGGAAAGAATGGAGGAAAATTGTAGACAGGGCCAAGTCACACACGCTGCTAAAATTAAAAAGACAACAGCGGACTGATTCTCCGGAATAAATGAATCAGAGAGCCCAAAAGGGCGGCAAACACTCCGCCAGGAGTGAATAAGCCATGATGATGATGAATTTTAACAAAAACAAGACTTCCTATATGGATTTTTACTAATAAAGCAATTGATTATTTTATAAAATAATCAATTGCTTGTTATTGCAAATAAACATTGACTGTTTTAAAATTCCGCAATTTTCTATATAAAAAAATGAAAATTGTGACCTAATTCAATAAACAACTTGGAAGAAATAATTTTCTTCTGCATCACCATAAAACGTTGTTCATATGTTGAAATATTTCCACTATTTATTTCTAAAGTGTATGTTTTGTTTCGATAGTCCGTTTTTACCGTAATTTGTATCAAAAAACTGGACCTCCTCTTTTTATGCTTATATTTCATGTAAGTATTAAACACAGAATATTATAAGAGTATATTCTTATGCGAAAAAAGTGAGACCATGGAGTGTGATTTTTTGTGTTTTTTTATGTTGCTGAACACGAAACTGGAATTATATTAAGTCTAAAATTGGGAGCCACTATCAAAATTAGCAATAAAAGAAAAAAAAATGTTAAGAATTTTTTTAATGGTGTTTCCTGTTAATCTCTTTGGTGTTTATATTTAGGTTAAATTTTAATCACATTTCTTTAAAAAAATTAAAATAAAAGTAGAGTTTTCTAAAGCAATAACAAAAGTGGGCAACAAAAATAAGGTTGTAGGCATTAGGCAAAAGTTCTAACAATAAAATTGGTATTTACGGTGTCGTTTTTTAGTTACACCACTGAGATGTCATTTTATTGGTGAAAAATTGACATCTAATGATCTAGGTGATATTATTTTGTCTGTACCTTTTACGTTGGATGAACTTATCGAGGCATTGGGTTCACTCAAGACGCGTGCTGTCAATGCAGTGCTGGAAGCAAACCTTTCCTGAGCCTTGTTAAACATCGAGGTTAATACTGCTCATTAAGACTAGGGAAAAGTATCGCCCCATCTATTTCCTCATTTTTCCATACATCAGTAAGCTGTAAGAAAAGATGCTGCGAGTACGCATAGACGACATGATCGAGAGGTCAGGTGGTTTATCTCAGAGGCAATTTGGTTTTTGTGAAGGAAAAAGCACGATTGATGCAATCATAAGTACTCGAACCATTGCGCAACAGAGGGGATGAACATTGCTGGGCGGCCCTGTTGTTGTTTGATGTTAAGAATGCATTCAATATGCTGCAGTGCAACGAGGTAATGAAGGCAATGAAAGAATGTCCTGGTTACTTGATGAATGTGGTGGGAGTATCTGTCCGAGAGAAGGATTATGTTAAAAAAGGACACGATGGTGGAAATGAGGGCCGGGGTACCCCAGAAAGGCTGCGAATAGTGCGGCTGCGTTAGGAAGGGTAATGCCCAACATTGGGGAAACCAAATTCGAAAGGAGCATGGTCTTACACGGTGTTGCACAGTCGATCGTTCTATACGCGACACCAGTCTGGAATGAGGTGGTAGAGGTACAGTCTATAGGAAGGTCATGACACAAGTGGACAGAACAAATCTGTTATGAGTGGCATGCGTGTGCAGGACTGTGTCTACGGCAGCCTTGTGAACCATCACTAGATGTGTTCCGTCGCATGTTTTGGCGGTGGAATGAAAAGAGCTCTATAAAAGAAGATTCCCAAACCTTACTGTGGCCGAGAGAAGACAGGAAAGGGAAAGGTCCATTAAAATATGACAAGAAGAATTAAACAACATGGAGGATGTGGCAGTGAATCAAAATGCTGATCCCGAACATAAGAGATTAGGTGGATTGTGGCCACAGGCGACTGGACTGACGCAGGTGCTCACAGGACACGGGTGCTTTAGGGCCTACCTCTCTAGGTTCGAAAAGGCTGACACAGATTAATGCCTATACTGTGGACACTCGCACACTGTGGCACATACGATGTTAGATTGCAGCAGATGGATAGTAAAAAGGACCAGAATGGAAAGAGAGACAGGTGTGAATTTTGTTACAGTGGGAGGAATGATTGAAAATAAATCAGTTTGGACTAACATACACAACTATATCAGTGCAGTGATCAAGAAAAAAGAAGAGGAAGAAAGACAGCTGGACCAAAGGCAAAGGTAAGAGTAAAAGATGCTGGAAGTTGAAGCTAGAAAAGTTTGTCCGACAGTATGAATTAAAATGCGTGAGTCAGCCTGTGGGGAAAGAGTTAATGCCCGTCTGGGAATGATGCCGTACTAGGAGCGATGAGTGTCTTCTACGCGCTATCTGGAACGAGACAGGGAGCCTCCTTGCGGATGCATAGAGTGTGGATGTGGATGAATGAAGAATGAATAAATGAAGGTAGTGCTTCGAAAATGATGCCCTCCTTACAGCGGCCATTCGCAGCAAACGAATTTAAAAATATGTTCTCTCAACTCTTAAACTAAAATAGCATTATTTTAACTATGCTAACTACAGTCATTAACAAAATAACAAAATAACTTTCAAGTCACTACTAATTGCATCGTGGAATGCTAATGGCAATTCAAACCATATACTAGAGATATCACTGGTTTTAAAAATGAATAATATAGACATTCTATTAATATTTGAAAGCCATGTCATACAAAGAACGGTTATTAAGATACCTTACTACACTATGTATTATGCAAACCATCCAGACGAAGGAGCACATGCTGGCTCTGTCGTTATTATTACATCAAAAATTAAACACTATGAAGTCCAACCTTATATTACGGAAAAACCAAGTAGCAATCATTAAAATCGAAACAAATACCTCTATTAGTGTAGCATCAGTCTACAGCCCACCTAGACATCCTATTTCAAGAGAAGAGTATGATGATGTCATACACATTCTTTCTAAAATGAAATACTCTGAAGTGATTCCAGCAAAAAATGGAAATGTCCATTATGGTCTGATTTTCGATAGATCCCGCCTGGACTAATCCCTTTTTTCAATGATAAATGAAGATTTCCAAAGTCTTGGAAACGTACCAATGCCAAAAAATCTTTGAAAATTCGTCCCTTACCAAGAAAATGTCTTTTATTTAAAGTATTATATATAATATTCTGTCTGAATTTTAAGAAGCAATATAAACGATTTCCTAAGGCAATTTCTAAAAAATAATAAAAAGTTAATTTTAAATATTTTCTTTTTTAAAAATGTTTACCCAATTTTAAAGCAACAATAATTCCAGAATTTTTTCAGCTACCTCAAAACATAAGAAAAATAAATTCAAACATTAGAAGCTTGTGTTATTTTAGGGGTGAGTGCCGCTAGCTTATTAGTTCTAATTAAAACTTATACAAAACGTTGAATTATATTCTGTGTTTACTACTCGTAACATAATACTAATTAACTAACTGCAACTTGTTTTAATGCAAATGTTTGTAATTATTGAGTTATGTTCATAAAAAATTATTATAAAATTCTTTAATATTAACATTGTTCGAATGTTATATATTGATATAAAACTGATATGTATCAAAGCAACATCGAAAAAAAATTTTATAGTAAATTTTATCGATAGATAATACCAAATGGTATATCTATAAACAAAAAACTGTATCAAACAATATTCACAATTGAGTATTTATTGCTTATTTTGCCCACCCAAACACTTTACCACAACAAGAGGATACCAGTTTTGAGACAGAACCTGATGTACTCAAAAGTAAAGTTAAAGAAGCATCATATGATAAAAAAGTCATAAAGCAGCTGCCTACCAAAATGATTTGGACCCTAGATGATATTGGAGCGATGATAATACATCAAATTTTCCAAAGACAAAGCTTTGTGTGAAACAAAGCTGTATACTAAGTCCAATTTTGCTCAAAAGCTACTGAAGGCTGGAATGGTGATGTCCCTATCAGCTGGAAGAGGATGTGCAATCTGAGACATATCGATGATACAAACTATCTTCGCTAGCTCCGAAGTTGAACTGATTTACATGCTACAATGGATTGTAGAAATATGCTTACAGCTGGGTCTAAAAATAAAGAGAGACAAAACAAGGATCGTGGTAAGTAACAGAGCTAAAAACATTAAAAATCATCTAAAAATAAATAAACAATATCGCTGTTATATATAAATTTCCATATAGCAAAATAGCAAATAAAGTTTTGTTTTTGGTCTCTTTAATAACTAACAAGGGGATTGCACCGAAGAAATAAAGCGCCCGCGCAGGTCAGCAATTGCAAAAAACTCAATAGCAAAATAAAAAAACCATGATAAAGGCATGAAATAACCATCGACACAAAAATGAGACTAGTAAGAAGGCCAGATTTTCCAGTTTTCACTTCTATATCAGAATGCTATACTCTTATGGAGAAAGAAAAAATAATTATACATGCATTTGAGATGAAATGTTGGATGCGAATGCTAATAATAATAATTTACCAAATATTTGATATGTATATTAAATAAACCCAATTTGGATTCCGTAAAGGCACCCATGAAACTCTCTTTGCATTCAACATACTAATCCAGAGATGCTTGGATGTGAACCAAGATATGTACGTCTGTTTCATAGATTACAACAAGGCTTACAACAAGTCCGCCACAAAGAGCTAATGGACATCCTCAAAGCAAAACAGTTATAATGCAATGACTTGCGAATTATAACAAATCTATATTATAAATAGCAGGCACAGATACTCCTTAATGAACACACATCAGAAGAGTTTGAAATTAAAAGAGAAGTGCGACAGGGGTGTGTATTGTCACCAAAACTATTTAATGCATACTCTAAAGAAATTATGAAAAGAACTCTTAAGGGAAAAACAGCAGACATAAAGATCAATGGAACACCAATTAAAAACATTAGATATGCGGATGTACTATCATAATAGCAGACAACCTCCAAGAACTTCAAAAGCTAATGAACAAGATAGTTGAATATGAAGAAGAATATGGATTATCAATAAACATTAAGAAAACTAAATTTATGAGGATATCGAAAACCCGAAATAACGATGAATGCTTGACAATTAACAGTAAAACTTTAGGACAAGTTGAAAACTACAATTATCTTCGCACAATAATTAATCACACTAACGATTACTCCATAAAGTTCGAGTTACGGATATCAAAGTTCGAATAGAGAAAGCACGAACAAACTTCAATAAAATGAGCAAAGTACTTTGTGCAAGAGAACTGAAAGTAGACTTAAGAGTTAGGCTAGCAAGATATGTCAAGATATCGCGGGATAGAAGCATGGACACTTAACGAGTTGACTACTAAAAAGTTGGAAGCATTTGAACTATGGGTGTATAGTCATGAGAACCTCCCCTTTGGGATAGGAAGTCATGAGAACAGTCAACAAAAGAATGGAAATATTGGAAACCATCAAGATAACAAAACAACTGCAATACCTGGGGCATGCTATGTGGAATGAAAGATACAACATACTTCAATTAATTATACAAACAAAATCCAGGACAAGAGAAGTGTAGGAAGGGGAAGAATTTCCCCTAAGTTGGCCATAAGAAACTAGTTTTTCCTAGTTGGCCATAAAATTAGATTTAGTTTCTACGGATACAATAATTAAAAATAGTTCCATCAATAATAGTCAATAATTTGAAGCTATCATTTATTGGGTGAATAAGATTATTATTAAAAATTTTGATATTACAATGGCCTACATATTTCAGGAAATGGCAGATATGCATTTAACTTTGGGTAAGTTGCATCAGATTAAATTATGATTTCAATAAACTATCGGGATGCAGTAAAATACCCCAATCGAAATACACCCGATAGACGATTGTTTCTGACCATTGATCGTCGTTTACGGGAAACGGGTACATTCCAACCGCAAGTTGCTGGCAATAGTAATTGTCCATCAATAATGGATGCAACTGATGAAGATATTTTAGAAATCACTGAAGAAGTCCCTGGAACAATTACAAGGGTAATAGCTGCTTAACTAAATGTTCCTCACGTAAGGGTTTGAAGGCGTTTGAAGGATCAGCTGCTTAAACCCTATCACTTAACAACGGTTCAAGAGTTATCGGTTGAAGATTATCCTAAAACGATTGGATTTTGCGATTGGTTGGTCATGGAAAACACTCGAAATGTTAATTTTATTACCAATATTTTGTTTACCGACGAGGTTACCTTCAGTAGAAATGGAATAACAAACCATCATAACGAGCACATTTGGGCAGACAAAAATACTCATGTCAAAAAATCATCACCAAAGGACTTTCAAAGTTAATGTTTGTGTAGGAATTGTGGACAACAATCTAATGGGACCAGTATTTCTTGCCAACAATTTAAATGGTGATAATTATTTGTCTTGACAAACAATTTACAATGGTGTTTGAAAGAAGTGAATATTCCAATAAGGCAAAATATATGGTTTCCACAAGACGGCACTCCACCTCATTACAGTAATGAAATCTAGGAATACCTTTACAGGCAGTATCCTGGTCGTTGGATTGTGTTCTCGGACGCGACTAGTTCGCGCTCGAGACGCATCACCCCGCCCCTCATTTTTCCTATTGGTCCCTGACCTGGAAATCCCTATTTATCGCTACTTCAGCTTGTATAAAAATAGACGATTTTCAGGTCAACCAGGTCAGTCCCTCACGGGCTCTCCGAGAGCTTAGTGCTCTCGGGGCTCTGCTTCTTTTTTAGCTTTCCATACTCTGTGGCTGAGTATTTATTCTACTACAATTTGGTGTTTTATTTCAACTTATTATTGTTCATGTAAGAAATAAGTTGCCTTTTTCAAGGCAAGTCACCAAAGAAGACAACCTGATGGTTTATTTCAACGGAGAATCTTCGTCATGTAAGAAATAACTCGTCTTTCTCAAGACGAGTCATCAGATGAGAAAACTTTTTACAAGTCCATAACCTGTAAGTGGACTTGGGTAGAGGTGCTTTCGTTGACGTTTCCAAAGCCCTCTACAGAGCACCCGGAGGCAATAGAAGGATGTTAGACCCCTATTTGTTCCCCATCGTGACAATTGGAAGGGGTCGTGACGCACCTATTTCTTGGTCACCCAGAAGTCCAGGTCTTAACCCTATGGATTTTTGCTTTTGAGGGTTTATAAAAGAAAAAGTGTATTCTGTTACAATAGAGGACGAACAACAATTGAGGGTTAGAATAATGGAAGTTGCAAATTAATTTCGTCAGAAAAATATGTCTTGAACACTTATTGTAATGTCACATTTATAGAGGTTATAGACATTTTTTGTACTTGTTAATTCATTCAAGCCATTTATTTGGCTGCACGTCATTTTTTTAAGGTTAAGGAAAAGAGCCGTAACTCAATAAAAACTGTTGAAGTTGGATTCAATAATTTTATTTTTGTCCCCGGGATGCGTGATTTAATTTATGACATACTTTTTTTAAAATACCCTGTATTGATACATATACGTATAACTACTGGGCATTTTATAATAATTTTTAGTGAACGTAAATAGACGCTTAGTTTTTTAGTTTTGAAGAAAATATTTTCCAAAGTTGCAGTTATAATTTATATAGACATATACATAATAGATAAAAAGTGAAAGAATAGAAAGACTAAAGAAGGTGTGATACGTACACGAGATCTCACCTCGTCTGAGAGATCCTCGAAGGAGGCGAAAGGGGCAGGTCCCATGCGCTTCTGACGTCGGGACGACGACGTCCCACTTGCAGACGTCGGCATCGACATACCTCGAATACTACTGGGTGTTTACGTACTGCACGGCAAGCAAGAAAAAGGGGTGAACATAAATACTAGCTACTTTAAAATCAACTAAATACAATATCATCAAATTAATTTATACACAACAAATATAATTAGTTTTAGTAAGAAAAAGTAAATATTACTAATTTTAGATGTTTCAAAGCAAAGCAATCACTTCATACATAATCTTGACATTAATGATTACCTTTATATTCAAATTTGCATATCCTGTATAACTTATGTACTTCAGTCGTCAGAGACGAAAATGACACTGAACCTCTAAAAATCATACGAACAAGCTAAGTTTTGCCTAGAATATTAATTTTGGGACCTCAAAAAAGATGCAAAAAAGTTTACCACTTTTACCCCCGGGCTTCCCTTTAAAACCACCCTCGAAGTGGGGTAAAAACGCAAAAAAATCGATTTACACAGAATCTGTACAAGGTAAAAAAATTGCATCAAATAAAAAATGTAACTGAGATAATTTTAAATAAAAATGTTTATATACATTTTTTGTGTAGAATGAACACTTAGAAACAACGCTTGAAGGGACTGTCGATTTTGCATGTCAGTTACACGTTCGAAATCAATTTTCAATAAAATTTGTATCAGCTCGACGGTAAAAATTCGTTATCTTTTGATTCAAGTGATCTATCGACAAAAATCAAGATGCGTTTTAAAGATAAATATGTTATCTTTTGCATACAGTTTTTTATTTTGCCATTTTTATGATTCTCACGAGATCAATACAATTTATTTCTTTCATTGACTGGCCACTATGAAGTTTTGATTACTAGAGCTTAACCTTTAAAAGGTATAGCATGAAATTTGAGTTTTGCATTATAACCATAAATGTGAGGCATTTGAAATATTTTAAAAAACGTTGGATTTAAACTTTCACACAATAAACGATCTAAAACATGTAAGACTTTTTTTTCAATTACACTAGTACGTTTTTTAAAAGAACAAAACTTCTGCAATAATATACACCCAAAACAGTCTTCTTAAATGCATTTTGTCACTCGTCCGTGACGTGTGATCGTTTGTAATGTAAAACATTAAATTCTGCGTTTTTTGTTCATCTTTCAAATGCCTTTGAAATAAAATTCAAATTTCATGCCAAAAGTTTACTACAACTGGTTATAAAGATCAATTTTATTGATCTCACGAGAATCGTAAAAAATGGCAAAAATCGCATCACGTTAATTTATTTAACACCTTTAAAAAAACTGAGTTTATTCTCGGCAAAATACAAAAGTAATGTGTAGTAGTCACATTAAGAATAAAACTAAAGATCATTAAAAAACACATACAGAAACAAATTGACGTGAGAAGACTGAATGAACAACATATAAAAGAGAAAACAATAGTGAACATCAAAGAAAATTTACAAAATATAGAGAAACTGAATAGAAATACTGATAACATAGACCAAAAATGGGACAATATTAAACATGCCGTAATGTTGGCAGGGAGAGAAAATTTAACACCGAAAGCAAGGAAACATAAAGAATGGATGAATGAGGAAATACTACAGTTGATGCGTGAAAGAAGGGTACACAAAACAAATATTCCGATAAGATACAAAGAAACAGATAAACTGATAAAAAAGAAAATAAGAGAAGCTAGAGAAAGATGGCTAAGTGAGCAATGCCAGGAGTTGGAACAATTGGAGCGAAAATATGACTTTTTTAATGTACACAAAAAGATTAAAGAAATGACAGGAAGGAGAAGAACAATACAGACAGGACAGATCAAAGATACAGATGGTATAATTATAACAGATTTACAACAAAAAATGAACCGATGGACAGAATACATATCACAACTGTTTGATGACAAAGATAGACAAGAAATCTCAAACGAATATACAGATGATACAGGGCCTGATATAATCAGAGAAGAAATAGAATATGCAATCAAACAAGCAAAAAGTGGTAAGGCCCCCGGTCCTGATGAAATTCCCGTAGAACTGCTCAAACTTATGGACGATGAATCTATTAAAATACTCCTAGATCTATTTAACACAATATATATAGAACTGGAATAATACCTAGGGAATGGCTCCGTTCGACCTTTATACTACTGCCAAAAAAAGGCAAATACAAAGGAATGCAACGAATATCGTACGATAGCTTTGATGAGTCATGCTCTAAAACTATTCTTAAAAATAATCCATAATAGGATCTATAGGAAATTAGACGTAGACATCAGTAACACTCAGGTGGGATTCAGAAAAGGGCTGGGTACAAGGGAGGCTCTGTTTGCAATGAACGTTCTCTCACAGAGATGCTTAGACATGAACCAAGAAATTTACGCCTGCTTTATTGATTTCGAAAAGGCCTTTGACAAAGTACAACATGAACCACTAAGACAAGTTCTAATAAAGAAAAATATAGACAGCCGAGATATTCGAATTATATGCAATCTATATTGGAATCAAACAGCAAATATCAAGGTTGAGGGCAGACTAACAGAAGAAATTCAAATCCGTCGAGGAGTCCGGCAGGGATGTATCTTATCGCCACTTTTATTTACTCTGTATAGTGAAGCTATCTGTGAACAAGCACTCGAGGAAGAAGATCTTGGTCTGATAATAAATGGTGAGACGATCAACAATATAAGGTATGCTGACGATACAGTTCTCCTAACGGAAACGCTAGTAGAACTACAACATCTCGTTCAAAGTCTCAATATATACTGTAACAGTTACAGCTTGAAAATTAATTTGAAAAAAACTAAATTTATGGTAATCACGAAATCAAAGAACATCAGAGCTAATCTTGTAATAGACAATACAACGATTGAGCGTGTGCCCTGTTATAAATATCTAGGTGCTTGGATCACAGACGATACTGATCAAACAAAAGAGATTAGATGTAGAATAGAAATCGCTAGATCAGTTTTAATAGAATGCGCAAACTCTTTTGCAATCGTGATATCAATATAAAGTTACGAATACGAATGCTGCGGTGTTATGTCTTTTCTACCCTGTTATATGGAGTTGAGGCTTGGACACTAAAACAGTTGACCATAAAAAACATCGAAGCTTTCGAGATGTGGTGCTATAGGCGCATTCTCAGAATATCATGGATGGACCGCGTCACTAACACACAAGTACTCCAAACTTTAGACAAATGATGCGAAATTCTAAATGAGATAAAAACTAGAAAGATGGAATACTTGGGGCACATTGTGAGAGGTGAAAAGTACGAACTTTTAAGAAACATCATGCAGGGCAAAATTAAGGGCAAAAGAAGTGTGGGAAGAAGAAAAATATCGTGGCTTCGTAATCTACGTGAATGGTTCGGGTGTAGTTCGATTGAACGTTTTAGGCGCGCTGCTAACAAAGTCGCAGTGGCCATGATAATTTCCAATCTCCGCTAGGAGTGGCACGAGAAGAAGAAGAAAATACAAAAACTGCATACAAAAAGTGCATTCTTTGACTTTAAAAAGCATTTTGACCTTTGTCGATATGACATTTGGATCAAAGATATCGAATTGTTACCGTCCAGCTGATACAAATTTTATTGAACGTTGATTTCGTGCGCGTAACTGACATGCAAAATCGACGGTAACTTTAAGCGTTGTTTGTGAGAGAACGGTTCATTCTAAACAAAAATTGCTTAAGATTTGTGTTTAAAATTATGTCAGCTACATTTTTTATTTGAAAATTTTTTTTCTACGGTGTACAGATTCTTGGAAAAAATCGATCTTTTCATGTTTTTACCCCCACGTAAGGGAGGTTGTAGGTGCAAAATTCAGCTTGTTTGTATAATTTTTAGGGGTCAACTGTCTGACGACTGAATTAATAGGTTTGGACAAAAGAATACAATTTTTAACTTGTCAAAATGTTCTCCTAAGTTCATTCATATATATATATATATATATATATATATATATATATATATATATATATATATACATATATATATATATATATATATATATATATATATAATATATATATATATATATATATATATATTTAACGTGATTATTTCGACCAAAAAACAATTTATCAGTATGTTGGATATATCGGGTATGTGGTCTATATTAAATAAAAATCTTTGTTTTTTCTAAAACTTAATATTTCGCCATTTATTTAACAGCTTCATCAGGAGTAAAGAAATTAAAAGACTTCACACATAAATAAACTTGACATTAAAATAAACGTTTTTGATAATGTGAATGCATGTTGAAATATAAATATATTTGAGCACGTTCGTTAACAATTGTTAACTTTTAAATCTTTTAATTTCGTTACTCCTGATGAAGCTGTTAAATAAATGGCGAAATATTGAGTTTTAGAAAAAACAAAGATTTTTATTTAATATAGACCACATACCCGATATTTCCAACATACTATATACATATATATGTATATATATATATATATATGTATATATATATATATATATATATATATATATATATATATATATATATATATATATATATACCAGCGCTACAGGCATTGTAGATCCCTGGCTACTAACAACTTGGTTATTTCCTTCCTTTTGTTAGGTCCCTTGCTTTCTCTCTTCAATTTCTCTTGCCTATTTCTGACAAGTCTTGATTTACTGCTTCTAACCACTTCTTCTTTGGCTCTTCTTTTTTCCCCATTTCTCCCTCCTTCAGTATTGTTTTTATATTTCGATTCTCTGGCATTCGTATAATGTGAGAGAGCCATCTAGCTCCTTGGGCTCGTATTTTTGCTGTAATTGCTGGTTTTCCATATATCCTCATTATCTCTTTATTCGTTCATCTTCTTCAAATATTATCTGCCATCTTTAGTCCTCTGAAGATTTTTCTAAGTACCTTTCTTTTCTGTTTTTTTTCCCTGCTGGTTCATAATCCACGTGTCATTGGCATACATCACTGTAGGTCTGATTACTGTCTCGTAGACTCGCAGCTTAGCTGTTTTTTTTTGCTTTCAGTAATGTATTTAGTAACCCATTCGCTCTGCTTCCATTCATTAATATTTTGTCTATATCTTTTTCTTCTTTTCTCGTGTTCGTTATGGTTATTCCTAAGTATTCAAATTCTGACACTATTTTAAAACTATAGACAGTCTCTGCTCCTTTCATTTTGATATATTTGTTATATCTCCTCTCATTTTTAAATATTGCATTTTTGTTTGGTTTATTATTAATCCGTATCTTTTCGCTTCGTCTTAAAATTTCAGGAAAACTTTTTCTAAATGTTTTTTGTTGTCGCTAGTATTAACAAATTATCCGCATACACTATGCACTGTTCCCTGCTATTGAAAATAGTCCTGTTTGTGCTTATATTTGACTTTCTTACGATTTGTTCTAATACTAGGTTAAATAAATTTGTTGATAGCGGATCCCCTTGTCTTAAACCTCTATTCACTGTGATCTGTCTTGAAAAGCTTCCCTCCATTGTTACCATATTCATCGTATTCCTAAGCGTCATTCTCACTAGCCTTATAAGCTCTTCTGGTATTTCTAATGTTCTCTTTGTAGTTTTGCCCTATTTCTTGTTACCAAAACATTCCTACATTCTTCATCAAACCAGTCTTGTCGCAGTTTTATATGCTCTCTTCCTATACACTTTTCCGCTGCTTCTGACATGGCTGTCTGTATGGTCTGCCATTATTCATCTACATCCTGTTTGACTGGATTCTTTAGTTTTTTTTATTTATTTCATCCTCTAGTCATTTTAGCGCTTTATTTGTCAATTTAATCTGTTTTTAACAGGTTTTGGTATTATTGATAATTCTTGTTTTGTTGTGCTATTATTAGTGTTTGGTCACTCTTGGTATCTGCCCCTCTGTAACTTCTGCAAATGATTATTGCCTTATCATGTTTTATTTCAATTAGAACATGATCTATCAGATTTTTTATTTTTATTTTTTTTATTTTAGATATTTCTAATTGGCCGTTTATTTGGCCCAACCTGTATATTTTAAAATATTATTCAATTAAACACTTTTATTTATATACCGCTTATTTCAATTAACTTAATGATATAATATAATATACAAACACAAATTCAATAATAAGCTTATATAGCTGTAAATATTATATAGCTGTAAATTTTAATTTATTGGGACATAGTACCTAATGATTGGATTTATTGAATATGTTAAAAACATATTTGATCGGTTTATTTGTTTGCCGAGATTATGTAGCGGATATTACTGATATTACTGTGAGGTTCAGATATACAGGGTGTTTTAAAAAAAGGTAACCCCGTCTCTAGGGTAGGTAAAAAACTGAAAAATAATTGGGGTTGGCTTAGTAAAAAATTTTTGTAACGCCATCCGTTTTCAAGATACAGGGCGTTGAAGAAAAAAAAAATTACGCATTTCTTACGATTTTGCCGAAACTACTGGCAACATTGTAATGAAATTTTATACGAATATGTTTTGGAAGCTGATACATCTCATGAATTTGTTTTTATATCTGATTCTCATAGAGGGCGCTAGTTACACGGATCATACTAAGTATTAGTCATTATAACTTTTTTAAGAGTATAATTATTAATCAAAATTTCAAATAAACTTAAACATCATTCAATTTTACACGAAAAAGGTACTCTTGGTAAAACTCGATACTGTGTACCGTTTTCGGAATATTTTGATTTAAAAATTATGAAGTAATAATTGATGCTGGTAGTAATCATAAAGTTCTAATAGAAATACCTCTATTTTCTCCAAGTGTGCCATAGAAATTTGACATTTATTGATTATTATGACGATAAATCAACAATAATTGGAGTTTTGCAACCTTGTTATTTGTAAAATCAAATCAAAATGTATCCAAATGTTGAATACACTGACATGTTATTAACCTTAGGCGAATGTTCTAGTGCAGTTGTGACACGTTAAGCAGAAAAGTTACCAAGTAAAAAAACATTTAGAGCCGTTGAACGATGTTGTCGAGAAACTGGGAATGTGAGACCAAATAAAATAAATTTTGGTAGACCAAGAACAACAAGAACAATTAATAAAGAAAATAATATTTTAAATTTACTTGACCAAGATCCAACAGTTAGCGAAAGGAATATAGCAAGACAAACAAATACTTCTTCTTCAAGTACTTATCGGATACTGAAAGAACATTAATTACATCCTTATCATTACAGACAAGTCCAAGAGCTCTTGCCAGATGATCTACCGGTTAGAGTGGATTTTTGTGAAACATTGCAACAAAGGACAGTCCACAATCCAAATTTTTTAAAATGCATTCTTTTTACGGACGAGGCCACTTTTACGCGACAAGGTATGTTTAACTCGGACTACGCAGTTTGTTCGTATATTAAGGAAAAAGTCTATGCTACAGAGGTAAATTCACGCCAAGAATTGGAAGAAAGAATTCAACGTCAATTTAATGACATCATAGATGATCCTTTACCGTTTAGAAGGTTAATGGAATCTTTAGAAAAAAGAATAGACTTGTATATTCGCGAAAACGGAGGGCATTTTGAACACTTACTGTAATTGAATTTTATTTTATGTTCTTCTTCATTAATTTAATTTTCTTCTTGTGAATTTTGTTTAATTACTAACTATTTTATACCAGCATCAATTATTACTTCATAATTTTCAAATCAAAATATTTCGAAAACTGTACACAGTATCGAGTTTTATCAAGAGTACCTTTTTCGTGTAAAATTGAATGATGTTTAAGTTTACTTGAAATTTTGATTAATAATTATACTCTTAAAAAAGTTATATTGAATAATACTTAGTACGATCCGTGTAACTAGCGCCCTCTATGAGAATAAGATATAAAAACAAATTCATGGGATGTATCAGCTTCCAAAACATATTCGTATAAAATTTCATTACAATGTTGCCAGTAGTTTCGGCAAAATCGTAAAAAATACGTAAATTTTTTTTTACTTTAACGCCCTGTATCTTGAAAACGGATGGCGTTACAAACATTTTTTACTAAGCAAACCCCAATTATTTTTCAGTGTTTTACCTACCCTAGAGACGGGGTTACCTTTTTTTGAAAAACCCTGTATAGAAATGATTTCGGGATTTTGAAGCTGAAATCGTTAGTACAATTAATCGTAACATGATCGCTTTATATAATATAAATAAATTTATTAAAAAAAAAAATTAAATGTAAAGACAGTACTAGATTTTTGTTTAAATACAAAGCGGCGGCAAGCCGCTTATACGAATTTAGACCTCTTTAGGTCTCTTTAGAGCGGAATAGCCACCACTCTGGATCGAAACAAAATCTATTCTCGTCGTAGACAATAGTTATCAAAATACCGATATACGGATGTAACTACGCTATCTAATAACAAAAAAAAATCATACGATTTCTACCTGGCGAAATCGAATTTAAAATTGCTGCCACTGTGCTTTCTAAAACTTGCAAAACAAACAGCTTGATAAATTACTCGGCAAGGTATAAATATTCGATTTCGCCAGGTAGAAATCGTATGACTTCTCTTTTTGTTATTAGATGGCGTAGTTACATCCGTATATCGGTATTTTGATAACTATTATCTACGACGAGAATAGATTTTGTTTCGATCCAGAGTCGTAGCTATACCGCTCTAAAGAGACCAAAAGAGGTCGAAATGCATGTAAGCAGCTTGCCGCTTTATTTCTTTACTCCTTTTGGAATACTAGAAATTGAATTCACTACAAATTTCGACCATGATGAACGGCATGTGGAATGCAATCTTAGATTCCCTTGCCGAGTAATTTATCAAGCTGTTTGCTTTGAAAGTTTTAAAAAGCACAATGGTCAAAATTTGAATTCGATTTCGCCAGGTAGAAATCGTATGATTTCTCTTTTTGTTTTAAAATTATTTTCAATATTTATCAAATAAATGTCTTAAAAACTCTTTTAAATAACCTTTTTTTACGTTTATTAAAAAACAAGACAACTTTTGGAATTATATTTAGTAAAAAAACCGATTCTGGATTGTTAAAATTAGTTAATACAGTTTTTTACGTTGTCAAAAAATTATTATTTAGTTTGTACGACCCTATCTTTGCACACTGCATCGCATGTCTAAAATACGCAACAGAAGCAAACTTATTGGTAGCAACGGCAGCCACGTGCCGTTTTTTATAAACAATAGTCAGCAATCGCTTCCTCCTTGCTTACAATTTGGGCAGATTTTCTTTTTCCGAAATCTATTCTGTCCTGAAAAATTTTTGCTTATGGACGTTAGTTACTCTTTTTAGTGTACAACAGTACAAGTAATTTGAGAGTTTTGTATTTGGGTCTTAGCTGAAAATAACTGATCTTAAGCAGTTTTCTGTCGAAAAAAAGGCCACGTCTTATGGGGTTTAGAGGAGGGAGAACGAATTCACCAATTGCGAAAGACCTAGGTGTGAGCCACTTTAAAAAATCAAGTAAACTTAGAAAAATCGTTTAATAAAGGTTGTTAAGCTAGCAAAATGTCTAGAAACTGTAGAAATTTTTCTCTTTGTGGACAATTGCACAGCTGATGATGCCATAAAATTAAATACCATCAAGTTAGTTTTTATGCTTCCGAATACTACAATTATTTTCCAACCAATGAACAAAGTAGTAATACAATTCATTACCATCCAGCCTCAAAAGTCCACTGCTGAACATACGCCTCTTCCCCGCATCTTAGAGCTAAGAAGATATTTATTTATTGAAAAAGATTTTAGGCCAATGACTTAGAATTAGATTTAGAAGATAATTTAAACAAAAAATTAAATAACTGCGAAGAGATAGATATAATAGAAAAATTATATAATTTAAAGGTACCTCCTATAAATATAGATAATTTTGAAAATAATTTATGATTATCACTAATAAATATAGATAATTTTGAAAATATGGCAGTTCCACAATTCGACGTAAAAAAATATTTGCATTCTTCCAAATTTTGTCGGAAATCCAAGTAAATTATATGAATTTATTAAAGTTTCGACAATATTTCTAAACCATTATTATGATAGACTTAATGCAGCTAATATACAAAATAAATTTTTGCTTCATGGTATTTTAAGTAAATTAACAGGTACAGCAAAAGAAGTAATATATGTATATGGACGTGAAACTTGAGAGGAAATAAAAAATGCATTAATTCAAAATTTTGGAGATCAGAGAGGTGAAAATTCGCTTACAAGTGACCTAGAAAATTTGATACAATGCGCAACGGAATCTATCATGCATTTTTACGAAAAAATAATGGGAATTTTAAGCTGTATTATCAACTACAAAGAACTACAAATAAATGCTAAAATAAAAAGAAGCAAACAAATTTTTTTCCGTCAACAAGCTCTCACAACATTCCTAGCAGGGATACGAGAACCAATGGGTCCCATTATTAGAGCAATGAGACCAGGGAGTTTAGCAACAGTAATACAATATATACAAGAAGAAAATAATGTACAATATTTAAAAAAAAATCAGATAACTCAGTCCATAACATCAGGAAGGAACGAAAATTACCAAGAACGTCGACGACAAAGACCAACTCATCAAGTACCCATCCAAAAACCATTCTGTTTACAGCCAAATTTTGCACCTCCGCAGTAGCAGCAACCGGTTAGGCAATTCTATTCACAGAACCAGTTCCAATCTCAGTTCTAACAGCCACTCCGACAACCAAAGTTTATTTGGAGTGTTTGTGCTTTTTAAAAAAGTGTTTTCCAAATGAACATTCATACTTAGCGTTAAAAGTAGTTTCTACATTTCGTTCTTTGTCAGATACGGCGAAGGATGTAGGCGATAAGAGAGATATTTTTTCTTTGGAAAAAACATTACTGTTAATTAAGTACATAGTAAGGACACTTACATTTATTAGTATTGGTGTTTCTTCCGAACTAGAAGGTTGGCTCGTGAAGCGCGCTTAATTACATTTTGCTCGAATTTAGGCAGGTTTGTTTTGGTTTGTTATTTCATAAACTCATAGATAAGGTAAGTACAAGTTTATAATTTTATAATGAATAACTCTTCCGACGGGGGTGCTCCCCCGTCTGGAAAAGACCCACCAGATGGAAACGGTAGGCAAAACGAAATGGAAATTGATAATAAGATATATAATTTAGACAACAAATATGCTTCGACTGACACTGGACCGTACTATATTGTTGTAGAACCAGTCGATAAAAATTGTCGATTATCAGCGGTTAAAGTTGGTCATTATCTATTTAAACATTCTACTTTTAATAAAGATGTTATTGATATAAAATTGATTGGAAGAAATAAGGTAAAAATTATTTTTAAGACTTATAATATTGCAAATGCTATTATAGAACATAAATTAATAAAAGATAATAATTTGATCGCTTATATACCTATATTTTTTAACCATAAAAAGGCAATTATTAGAGAGGTTGACACTTTTTTGGCTGAAAAGTATATTTTGGAGAATATTGAAAGTGAGCAAAAAGTTGTAGAAGTAAAAAGAATGAAACGTAGGATTATTGATTCCGATAATGAGACACAGTTTGTCCCAAGACAGATGATAGTGTTAACATTTTTAGGAAATAATTTGCCAAAATTTGTTAAAATTGATTTGGTAAGATTTGCTGTTGAGCCATACATATATCCTGTCGTACAGTGTTATAAGTGCCTTCGATATGGTCATACAGCAAAATACTGCAAAAGCACTGTGACTAAATGTAAAAAATGTGGCGAAAACCACGATGAAAATGACGATATCAATTGCACTGCTAATGCTTATTGCATATACTGTGAAACGCATGACCATCAGTCTGTATCAAAAAATTGCCCGAAATACCAGGAACAATTCAAAATTAAAAAAATCATGTCTGAAAAAAATGTATCATTTAAGGAAGCTGAAGGTATTGTAAGAAATCCGTCTTATGCTAAAATAGTAACACATAATAATTTCGATGTTTTAAATAACCTAAATAATTTCCCTGAGCTGAACGGTAATATTGATACGAATATTTCCCCTTCCACGAGTAATAAAAATTGGGTACCACGTCCTCATTTCCAACAGCCGAAAAAGCGCAAAGTAAGTTCGCCACTGTCAGTCAATAAACCTCCTTCATTTAAACTTAAAAATAGCGTTTCAGATCCTGTTATTCCTAATCCACACAGGGAAGCCTTCCAGTCATACAAAGAAAAATTAGAATTACAGATACTGCAGAAACTTCCTTGTATTTTTGAAAATATGTTTAAAAAATTTAATTTAGTAAACCCAGATCCACTAGTTATTCAGGAAACACAAACAGAACTCAAAAAAATATTAGGTACAATACAATATAGTGATAGTGATAGTGATGAAAATTATTATTAAGTAGATGATAAATATATTGCAATGGAATTGTAATTCCATTACTAAAAATAAAGCTAATCTTGTTAATTTTCTTAACCATTACTCTATTAAATTTGATTTAATTATACTTAATGAAACTTGGTTATCTAAAAAGAAAATATTTCATTTACCAACTTACAATATACTACATGTAGACAGAACTGATGGATTTGGAGGCACTGCTATACTTATCAAAGACTCCCTAACCTATCATAAAATCTCAATCCGTAAAAACTTTAATTCCAAAATTGAAGTATGCACAGCATATATCGATGAATTTAAGATATCCTTAGCTTCCATTTATAAATCTCCCAAAATAAAAGCAACTAAGACTGATTGGAGTAATCTTTTTTCACAATTACAGGGTGATGTCATTATATGCGGTGACTTTAACTGTCATCACAGCCTTTGGGGTTCTACAATAGATAACTCACAAGGAAATCGACTTGTTGAGGCTATTGACGAAACTAACCTGATTATTTTAAACGACGGACGACCTACTAAGATAGTCAGACCCAACGAACGACCTTCTGCCATAGATCTTACTTTTATCTCACCTAGTCTTTTAAGTTACTCAGAGTGGAATCCTCTAAATGATACACTTGGTTCCGACCATCTCCCTATCCATATTAATATATCTCGGGAATATATCCCCACTAACAAAACACCTTCTAGAAAATGGATTGAATCTTCAGCTGACTGGACGCTTTTTCAAAACCTAATTGAAACACAAATTTATAATAATAACAGTGATAATAATTCCTTTGAATTTTTTATGAAAGTAATAAATGATGCAGCTTCTAAGTCAATGAAATCTCGTTCAGGTAAAAGTAAAAAACCTCCAAATCCTATTTGGTGGGATAATGAATGCACCTTAATTGTTAATAATAGGAAAGATGCATATCTGGATTATAAAAATAACACGAATTATGAAAATTATCTCAAATTTAAGCATATTCAGGCCAAAGCTAAAATACTTTTTAAACAAAAACAACAATTATGCTGGAAAAATTTTATTAATAAATTAAATAAAAATACGCCAATATCAAAAATTTGGAGTTTTATAAAAAAAATATCTAACAAAAACTCAACTTTTAAAAAACATACTATATCTGTAGAACTAATAAACCAAATTTTTGATATTGTAGCACCTAGTTTTGTGCCAAATATGCTTGAAAGACCGAAAGAGAACTTTGGCAGCCACTATATGGATGCACCTTTTGATACAACTGAATTTGAAGCTGCAATTAAGACCTCTAGATGTACTGCTCCAGGTAATGATTTTGTTACATATGACATTATTACAAATCTTCCCCAAGTTGCTAAAGAATTTATAATAAATATATACAATGATTGGTGGGTAAATGCAAACTATGTTGAACAACTTAAACAAATTACCATTTGTTTAATTTTAAAACCAACTAAAGATAAAAATATACCCTCTTCTTATCGCCCTATATCTTTAATGTCATGTATAACTAAAACATTTGAAAGAATGATAAAAACAAGACTGGAGTGGTACATAGAGTATAACAATATCTTGCCTAATACTCAATACGGTTTTAGAAGGGGATATGGTACTTTGGATGCAGTAACTCATTTAGTAAATGACATCCAAATTACTTTTTCTGGTAACAAATATTTAGCTTGTTTATTCCTAGATATAAAAGGGGCTTACGACTCTGTAAATATTAATATACTTAAACAAAAAATGATCAGGATTGGTCTTAGTGAAACGACTGCTCTAAATATATTGCATCTATATTTTTCTAGACATGTCTATATTAGAGATCATAGAAATGTGTTACATGGTCCAAGGATTGTTTATCATGGCTTGCCACAGGGATCAGTACTTAGCCCTATACTATTTAATATATATTCTGCCAATATTCATTCATTATTTCATAACTCCGTAAATTGCATACAATATGCAGATGACATCTGTATATACACCATCCAAAACAGTTATGAAGCATGCACGGAAGCTCTCGAGAATATTATGCATAAGGTAAGTATATGGACAGAAGAAACAGGCATGACTCTTTCAACAGACAAATGCTCTATCATGTTTTTTACCAGGCATAGACTACGTGCTCCAGAGGAATTGACTCTGTGTGGACGTACCCTGTCGGTAGTTAAAGAGTATAAGTATTTAGGTATTATTGTTGACACCAAATTACTATGGTCGAGCCACATAAATCACTTAATAAACAAATGTGAAAAAGGCTACAATTTACTTAGGTGTGTAACAAATCGAAGTTGGGGTGCAGCTCCTGGTATAGCTATATTGTTTTATAGAGCCTACGTGCGTTCTATCATTGACTATGGATGTTGTTTATACGGATCCTCTTGTAATACCAATCTAAACAAAATAAACAGAGTTCAATATAAATGTCTTAGAACTTGCATCGGTGGGATGGTATCATCACCGGTGAAAGCAATACTGGCAGAGTGTAATGAGTTACCTTTGGACTTGCGTAGGCAAATGTTATCACAAAAATATCTCTTAAAACTAAAATCCCGTGAGTCAAACATGATCAACAAATTAAGTTATATTGCAAAAGAAGACCTAACAAATCGATATTGGAAACTTAAAAATTCTCCCCCACTTGCAGAAGCTTTTGTTGAGACTAATGGTGATCACATTTCTTATAGTAAAAATAAAAAATTACTTATGTATACTATACCCTTTAGATCACTAATAAAACCACACAGAGTTATAATACCCAATTATACAGAATATAATCATATAAACCATACCCTTTTAAAATCTATATTGGATGGATTAATCAATAACATATTTATATATACAGATGGATCCAAAACAAAACACGGAGTTGGTTGTGGAGTATTTATTCAAAATACAAAACAATCATTTATGTATAAATTACCATCAATATGTAGCATATATACTGCTGAACTTATAGCAATTTTGAAGGGCATTACGTGGTTAATATCAAATAATTTACGAGAGGGGGTAATACTAACTGATTCTAAGTCAGCCTTGGAGTCAATAAAAAGTATAAAATTTGAAAGAATGAAATGTCCTATATTATGCAATTTAAAAAAATTGATAGCAGATTTAAATATAACATTTGTATGGGTCAAAGGACATATAGGTATACTAGGTAATGAAAAAGCTGATAGTTTGGCCAAGGAGGCGATACAAAATGGAGTTCATTGTAATATTTGTACAATACCAGACGCCTCTAATTTGATAAAAAATAAAATAATGTCCAAATGGGAAAGACAGTGGGAAAACGTTGTAGAAAACTCACAAAATACATATTTTAAAATACATCCAACCTTACCTTCTCCACCCCAATATATTTTCAACTATTCCATTTCAAAATTCTTTTCAGCAACTGTTTTTCGACTTAAAACAAATCATGGGCGATTTCCATCGCACCTTGCTAAGCTAGGCATTATACAGTCATCGGCCTGTAGTTGTGATCAGAACTCTTACGGAGACCTAAACCATATATTTTTCGGTTGCAAAAAACATTTAAAAAAATCCGATGATTTGATTCGTAAGCTCATTGAAATGAAATATTTTCTTCCATTAAATCTAACACACATTTTATTAAATGCCAATAGAAACACCTTAGAACTTCTAGTAAATTTTATTAAAGAAGTAAAAATAGAAATTTAAAACAGCATAAACCACAACTCTGAATTATTTACATTATAAGGAAAGTTCTGCGTACAACATTCTGTGGCAAATGGACTTGATTCCGTGCCATTATCTTTCCACACACACTTACATTTATTAGGGATTATTTTTAAAATAAGAATGTTCAAGAATAAAACAGAGTTTAAATATGGTTTTTTTGTTTAATAATTATTTCCCTTCAAAATAAAAATAAATGCACACATATATGTATACTAAGTGACATAGAAATCCGAACACCCATTTTAAATGATTATATTTTAATAAAATTTTGTATAAGTACTTAATGAAGGATAATAAGTAAATGATTAAAATTTCAAAATGATTGCATTGCTTTAAAGCCCTTTTACCTTTAATAATGTGTGGATGCACCCCGATGTGTTACGCATCTTCCAACGCGCCTAGGCATGCTTCTGATCAGGTGGTCAATGTCCTCTTGTTGTATCTCATTCCAAGCAACCACCACCTCCTCTTGAGTCTGAGAAGGACGTTGCAAATTGAGCAATCTCCTACCCATCATATCCCACACGTGCTCAATTGGGGATAAGTCGGGAGATCGTGGTGGCCATGCTAACAATGTAACATCATTATATTGAAAGAAGTCTATTGTGACTCTTGCAACATGTAGTCGGACATTATCTTGTTGGAAAGTTGGATTTGCCAGGGTGTCAAGATACGGTAAAAGGTGGGGTTCTAGAACTTCTTGGATATAACGCTGCGCATTCATGTTACCTCTGATAAAGATTAAAGGTGACCTGGAACCATAAGCTATAGCACCTCAAACCATAACTCCAACAGTGTGATGAACATGTCTTTCAACAAAAAACTGTGATTTCCTCCTTTCACTATGTCGCCTTTTAACCCTCGCTCGACCATCGTGCATGCCTAAACAAAATCGAGACTCGTCACTAAAGACAATACTGTTCCATTCCTGATTCCAGAGTGACTGTTCTCTGCACCACTGAAGGCGATTGCGGCGGTGTCCTGAAGTTAAATGGAGGACCCAGTGTGGTCGGTATGAAAACAGGCCAAAACTTCTCATTCGCCGGTAAACACTTCGCAGGCTAATAGGTCTTCCGTGTTCTGCAAACCATTCATTTACAATGGAGCTGGTAGTGGAGAAACGGTCTCTTAAGGCCAATAATCTTAGGCGGCGTTCTTCACGGTCTGTTGTTATACGGCGGCGTCCAGTGCCCCTTGCTCTTTGCGTACGGCCTTCTTGAAGCCATGCCTGACAACACCTAGCCAAGGTGTCTACAGTTCTTTGAACTCTAACTGCAACTTCCCGAGAAGAAAGTCTAGCTTCCCGAAGTCCCATTATACGGCCCCTATCAAAATCACTAAGTTGACGAAATCGTACAGGTCTCCGTACTCTAGGCATCATAACCAATCGTAAAGAATGTCAAGAACCACAATCCGCCAAATTTGGATCTTTACTGCGGCTGAAATATTCATTTTTAGATTGTTAGTGAATTTAAAAACAAAAAGTGTAAAAACCGGAATCTCCAACTGATAAGGCTCAAAACTTTATCCCTTGTTTTTTTCAGTAAGACAAATAAATTACACCAAATGATATTGAAATAAAATCATTTAAACTGAGTGTTCGGATTTCTATGTCACTTTTCCTGGTGTGTGTCCATACATTTCCTCGTGTGTTTTAATTTTTGAAAATCGGATAAAGGTCTTTAAGCAATTAAGTGACTTTAAGGATGTAATAAACGATTTCCACTATAGTTGCACTAAAGTACTCATTTTGTTTAATTGACTTTGTATCCTAACTATAGAAAGAACAAGTATTCGGTTTAAAATAGAAAATATGAATTACGTAAAATCTGAAAAAAACATAAATTATAAAACGGATGGATGGAATGTTAAGTAAATATGATCTGAGAATAAAGAAACACAAACTTTCCATTTGTGTAGATAAATCAGACAAGTTTTTTATTACAGAAACAAAACAAAAATGCAAATGAAACAAAAATATATGTATGTAGCGTTAATATTCACTGATATCACTGACAATCAAGTACAATAAGCTTTATAATTTTTACAAGAACAATTATTTTGCGTAGTAGATTATTGTAAACACAAATAATATCATAGTTAACACGCTAATTAAGATCCAAACTATAGCATTCAAGCTATTTTAGTTTGAGCAGCCTTTGAACACATTATTTAGTAATAGTATTAAAGAGAAATGCCAGTAAAATTTAATGTTACTTGGAATAGGGTCTCAACTTGGTGATAGTTGGGATTGACTGCAAGTGATAATAACTAGGAAGTAGGTCAGACATGAGTGGTTTTACTGGCTTGGTTTATATATTTAACATATTCGTGAATATTAAACCACTATCAAAATAACGATTGGTTGTAGCTGTTGTTAATACTCTGAGTTGCTTTGTAACGTTCCTCATTAATATTAAAAAAATTAAATTACGAAATTTCTCTTTATACATATAGACTAGGGAAATTAGTAAATAAAAAGCCTTTTTTCCTGACACTGTTTGACACAGGTATCTAATCTAATAACTGCTTTTGATACATTTGGTGATAAACAAAATATGCAAATGATTAAATGTCATTTTTCACTTATAAACAATATATAAACAATATAATTTCGTTATTTGATTTTAAATACTGAAGGTGAAGACCGGTAAATTATATATAAACTAATACAATTTTACTGAAAAAGCAAAAAAAATCTTTTAAAATGAGAGTTTGTACAGATATTTTTGTTAATTTGTTTCTTATTTATTATACCACATGTATTCAGTTATAAAAATTTCAGAAAGTTTTACGGTTTACAGTTTTAAGGTTTACAGTTATTGCAAAATTGAAATTGCTTATCTCAAAAAGTTTTTATCTATAACGTTAATTATGCGTAAACTATTATGTCTACAGGAAGTATGAATGCACCAAGCATTTTTACATGAATATAAAACATAACATGTCCTAAAACCCTTAAAACCCGAGTTATTCCTTTTATATTTCACGATTTTACTATTTTAAAAACTGAATTCATAAATTCAAATTTATAAAAGTCGCAATATCTCTATAAGTAAATAGACTAACTGACTTAAGCTCTAACTAGTTCATATTTTCGATAACATTTGAATTTAACGGGGTACAGAATTTATTAATTTGAAATTCTATTATTGTTCGAATTGATTGAAAACTATTTTAGACCAATTTAAATATTGCATTTATGTTCGCTATTAATTTCATTATTCTTAACACAGTTTTTCAGCTTTTGACAATAAGAGAAAAATAAAAACAGAATACTGTTATTTAACTTCCAAAGAATATCGCCAGTGGCGTAATTTTTTTCCTTCTTGATGTGCTTCTCCGTTACGAATGTTGAATATTAATAGACCTAGTCTGAATTTATTGCCCACTGGCTTTAAATATTTTGCTGTAGTTAAGATGAAATATTTTCGTAAGTTCTGTAGCCAGGATATAATTCTTCCGAAACCTCTTTTTACAAACATCTTTCCTCGTATATGGCTAAGAAATTCCAGTTTTCTTCGATTTAGGGTCAGGATTATTGATCGATTTTTCTCCATCCTTTGTAAAATCGCCTCATTATTATTAACAATCACAAGTAACCCAAGACACTCTTAATAATCATTAATAGTACCACAACGAAACGCTTTAAGTTATTTTCTTTATGCCTTAAGTAAAGTTCATCATTTTTTCCTTTTTTTTTTTTCATTTATATGCTTTTAACGCAAACGCGTAACTAGTAAAGACCGATGGGGGTTGGGGGGAGGGGGAGAGGCTCTGATATGTGGGACCACCAAATTGGCATAAAAATTTTAAAATAAAAATTAATTAGGAAATAACGAAAAAAATATAAACACATAAAACTACACTCTGGTACATAACATAAAATAGTTTTAATGTTTACTTTATGATTTCTTTTATAAAAAATTAGTACCCATTGTAACACACGTTGCAGTCACATAAAAAAGTTATTAAAATATTGAATAAGCAATGATATTATAAATGAACTCGAAAATGATACTTAGGCAATGATCCGCAAGTGATCCGCAAGCTGGAATACTTCGGTCACATTATGAGACACCCTGAAAAATGTGATCTTTTACATCTGATCATTCAGGGAAAGATCCAAGGTAATCGTGGTTATGGTAGACGAAGAACATCATGGCTGAAAAATCTAAGGCAATGGTATGGAAAATCAACTACATCATTATTTAGAGCTGCTGTCAATAAAGTCACGATAGCGAATATGGTAGCCAACATGATATCCAACGATCGATAACGGTCATGGAACTAGAAGAAAAAGAAGGAAAATGATGGATTGGATCTACAATTGTGTGGGAGTCAAGGCTATAAAAACATTCAATGAGACATAATTTTGGCGGCAGTAGAAAATCCACACTACAGTGCGAGAATTATTTGGGGATTTTGGTGTTAGAAAATCTTCAGTATTAAACGTTTTTAAAAAGGTAAAATACCATCCTTCTAAAATACCTTTATATTATCCATGAATTGGCTGAAGATGACTTCAAACGAAGAACTGAATTCTGCGAGTATATGATGAACTAACCTAACAATTTAATTGACAACCTTTTATTCTCGGACGAGCAACGTTTCATTTGAACGGTCATGTTAACCGACAAAACACCTGTTATTGGTCTGAAGAAAATCCACACTGGATGCAAGTGTCCTATACGCAAAGACCATAAAAAACGAACGTATGGGCTGGTATTGTGAAAAATACAATTGTTAGTCCATACTTTTTGGTAAAAATTTAACCCTCCTTTCCACGGGTGACGTTCTTGTGACACAAATCTACGGGTGGGGTCTATCAGAACCAAATTTTAAACATCATGTTTCTCATTACAAATTTTTTTTTTAATATTTTTAAGGAAACTTACTGATGTAACGTTGTACTACCTAAATGTATGTATAATATGTGTATAAATATGTATTGGTATAGCTTACTGCGAAATAACTACCACCACTATTTTTTTACAAGAGATTATTAAAACAATCATGAACGGTAAAATACAAAAGAAAAATGTAAAAAAAAGACAATATTATAACTCTATTCGCTCCGTGCGTGACTGATGCGACACCTACCGCCTTCATCTGATAATTTTTAAGTCCCAATTTTCAGGTTAAATATATGACATATGTTTGACATTGTTAAATACATGCGAAATTGACAATTATTAATAAATAAATTTTTAAGTATATTTTTTCAGTTTGTGTACAAAATAAATGTAGTATTAAAAACTGAGTTTCTCAAAATTCATCATAATATATCTTTTCAACTCCAAACGGAAAAGAAAGCGAAAAATCGAGTACTGGCAAATCAAGTTTTTCACGCAAAAGAGCATATAATTAAAAACAATAATAGTAAAAGTTATGATATAAAAGCTAAAGTCATCTGCAGTTAGCTTGAAGCCTTATGAAATATCATTCAAGGGTGCCAGTGCACTTATTATCCACCCTAATTTAAGACATATTTTTATAAAACAAACTTATATATTACTACTAACCTTTTAATTATATCATATTAGTGTGTAATATGTAGTAATTTTTATTAGAACATTGGATTATAATGAAATAGTGGTTGATATTCACCAAAATAATAAATTTTGCTCATATAACCTGTTTGATTTATTATGATTTTTTGCATTGAAGTTTGACAGCGACTGTGCGAGGTTGCCAATTTTTGTGATAGGTTTGTTCCAGTTTTAAAAATGATATGTATTTAAACAAATAGATGAAATTTATAAATTGTGAAAACAAGTTTAATTTATGCTTATATTTCTGAAAAAAGGAAGTGAATTCTATTATTGATGTAAATAATATAACACAAAAAAACCATACTGAATTAATTCAATATTTGCAAAATATTGAATTACTTAAAGAACAATTTAAATGCAAATTTAGACAATGTCGACGTCCATGTGTAGTGAGACAGAAAAATGGGTTTAAATTAAACCATGGTTTTTGGTCCAGTAAATGCAAAAAAAAAGTATTCTGTATGTACAGGTACATTTTTTGAAGGATTGAAAGTACCACTCAGGACTCTATTTTATGTAATGTGGTTTTGGGCAAGTCAGACGCCAGTTAAAAGTGCCGCAGAAATAATGCATTTAGAAAAACGATCTGTTATACAGATATATCGGTATTTGCGAGATGTGGTTTCTTGGAAACTTTTACAAGAGGAAGAACCATTTTTATTAGGTAAAATAACAATAAAAAATATTAACATTTAGTTACTTTTCACATTCTTATTATTGAAGGTGGAAGGACACACAGTTCAAATTGATGAAAGTGTTGTAACAAAAAGAAAATATAACGGTGGTAGAATAGTTAAAGAACAATGGGTTTTGGGAATGTACGATATGGTTTTAAAAAGGGGGTAAATAACATATTTAGAAAGTAGGAAAGGAGAGATATTGGTAGAGATTATTAAAAAACACTTCCGGGAAGGTAGTGAAATATGGACAGACCAGTGGAATGGATATTCCAACTTAAAAAATTTAGGGTACATTCACAAAACTGTGAATCACACTAAATTTTTTAAAGATCCACTAACAGGGGTTTGTACAAATCAAGTAGAAGGGTATTGGTCTCGTCTTAAACAATACCTAAGACGACTTGGAGTGATGAGCTCTCCATTTCTACCATGATAGGTTTAAGTTTAAAGCTTTAGTAGATGGCATTAGGAGGCAGAGGTATAACTAGTTTATATATATATATATATATATATATATATATATATATATATATATATATATATATATATATATATATATATATATATATCAAAGTATAGTACGGTATGTTTTTTAGATTAGGTTGAATTAGATTAGCTTAGGTTAGATTGATTTAGTTAGTTAATTAGTTATGTAAATTTTCCTTCATGAGCCGCTATATATCCTGCTATCCTGCCTATATAGCCCTGCTCCGTAGGAGCAGTATACCTACTAATATATTTTATGTTAATTAGTTTTTTATTTAGGTTTGGTTAGGTTGGGTTGGGTTAGTTTAGGTTAGGTCAGGTTGCGTTAAATTAGGTTTGACTAGGTTCCCTTCCTGGACCATGAGATGACCTGTTTACGCCCGTAGGGCGTCAGTTTATCTTTCTCCGTAGGATTTATTTATATATTTATCTTTTTTTTTATTAGTCTATTGCATATAGTTCCAATTTTTGTATATTTACCACTAAAGCTAGTATAAAAACATAAAGCGTTCCTCATTTAAAAATGAATCGTTAATATATAATATCATTGAATTGTCAATTTTTTTTATAATCACACCGCCCATTTAAGTTCTTTAGTATTAAGAATATTACAGGAATTACGCTCGGAGATCGAAAGATGAGTGATGACATAAGAAAAAAATGTAACGTACAGTCTATAAATGAATTAACACAAAATAGAAAAAAAAGAATGAAATAACAACATAAGCCGAATGGAGGAGACCAGTGACATCAAAATAGCAAGAGATAAGTGGAATGACAACCTTTCATAGAAGTATTAATCCGCCAATGAACAAACAGAATTGCTTATAAAGAGTAATAAGAAGAATTTTAATTTTTTAAAATTTAAGAAAACTTATTTTTTTCTTTAAAAATTGTGTTTAACGATTTTAGTAATTTACAAAATTTGTTAAATATATTACAGAATTTATTGATCAGTTTTATTTTACATTATTATCTAGTATTTATGTTTAATTCCTGCATTTAGATTATTATTATATTCTAAAATAGTATGCATATAAATCGATGAGCAGAGTAATAAGTGTTTATGAATGTATTTTACGTAAAAAGAAGTATTACCTTCAAAAAATATATCATAAAATTTAAAGTATAGAGAATACTTGTGAGACTATACATTTTTATAGATTTGGAAACGTCGCAGTCAACTCTCAATATGGCCGCCCAAAAAGTGTGAAAGTTTCAATTTTCAAAGTCGTTTTTTATTTAAACAAATGGAAATTCCGCAAATTTTTTTGTTTGAAATAGCTTAAAATAATGTGTATTTTCAAGATTTATAAAAATTTTTCCCGAAAGCGCGTGGAGGATAAATGTACCGGAACCTCATTCAAGGTAAATTATTTAAATTGTTCCTATTTCAATTGCATAAAAATGAAATTATGTGATATTTACTTTTTCATATTAATAGCACGAATTCATCTTTTTTTTTCTCTAATTTATATGTAATCTTTGGGAACCTATAAAAACTACACTCACTGTTTTTGCTATTATTAGCAGAATTAAATACGCACAACATGTATTTGCACACATTTTTGATAAAACTTATGCGTAAAAATATTTTGTCCAATATTCCAATTTTGTCATATTTCGCCGCTACGCACGCTGGCATCGTTTCAATGTACCCCTACCATGGTCACGCACGGAGCGAATATACTTACATCAATACAAGTAAAAACTAAATATCCAAAATTAAAATTCGAAACAGAAAATAGAGGGGATTAAATATTATTAATTTTGTTCATACACAATCGGCACAACATAATTATATATGTTCCATAAATAACCAGTTTTTGCACAATTGGCAAAAATACCTATTTTTTGTTTTTTACAATACTTACACCATCCCCGTTTTCCCGGGGCTGGGTAATCCCTCGTTGTTTGCTCAGAAAATTTTGCGGCAAGTAACCGTGATGTTCTCGGTATACGCATATTTAGCGCTCGTATTTTCATATTTTTCTGGACTAACGCAATTCCTAAAGACTTTAGAAACAATTGACGAGAAGACCGAAATTCTGCATTCGTATCTTTGTATATAATAAATGAATTTATAGCTGCAATATTAGCCAAGCCATAACACAAAACAAGAAACGCCCATCCACAGGTGGGGTATGTCAGGATACTTTTAAAGGTAGCAATTGAAGCGATTCATACAATTTCACCTAATTATGCGAAAGTGTACTATTCAGTACCATTAAAAGGTACACCGAGTCTAGGAAAACAATACAAAAAAAATTGAAAAAATTAAGCAATTTCATTTATAGGTGTACTGATAGACCCCACCCGTGGGAAGGAGGGTTAACAAGAGCATTATATCAGGAGTTCCTACAAAATGCATTAATTCCTAAGCTGATTTAGACCGCAGAATCGGGTTTTAACAAGAATTTACTGCGATTTTGGTAATGTATCACACTAATTGCATAATAGTAAGGTATATATAACAATTTGTAATTTCATTTAAGTGTGTTTATAAAACAGGCCATTCACGTTCACGTTGGACTACTGGTCCAACTTCCGCAGTTGAATCTGAAATCGGACCGTGAGTGGGTAGTTTGGATTGGTTGGACAACTAGTGGTACGAGTCGGAACATCTAGAGGGACGGCTTGAAGGTCCGACTTCCGACTGGCGACGAAGTGGGAGCGTTAATGGTGGAGTTGGAAGTCGGATCACAGGTCGTATCGAAAATTTCCTCAGCCAGTTGACCTTCCGAAACCGTTAAATAAGAGATTTCTATACATTACTTTACGCAAAGATCCCTAGTTCGCAAATATTCAATAAAAAATAAACTTTCAATTACACGAAAACTACCACTATTAAAATGCACGATTCTTTATCATCATCTACTTTTTGTTAGAGCAAATCATTTTCCTTTCTGAAGATCTATTTCGGACACTCCCACGCAGGTATAATTTCCAACACTCCGGATTTGCTACAGAAGAATTATCAACAAACAACGAAAATTAAATCATAGTTGTACTGAAATTAGAAGTAACTGTTTCTTGATGTTGCTCTGAAGTTATTTCCTTGTGGCATCTTATGCAAATTTACTATTTTAATTGGAAATAAGCCTGAATATTAGTTAGAAATTAAATTTATTTAACGTTTCGACTTTAACTTTGGAATATTTTGATAACGATTTCCGAAGTAGAAGTCCAAACGTCAAATACATTTAATTTCTAACTCATATTGTGGCTTAATCCCAATTAAAATAGTAAATTTACTACAAGATCATTTTGTAACTGATATTTCCTCAATTTTTATTTCTTTCTAAAGTAGAATATAACTTCACAAATTGCTAAAAATTATAATTTTCCCCTAAATCTTAAAAAGCCATAGAAATTGAGAGTGCCAGACAAGAGTCATAAAAATTAATTAATTGATATAAGGTTGAATGCTTGAGTAAATGAACTTTAAAAAATAAGGCTATTATCGAGCACAAGTGTAGTTAAATCTTGCCCAAGTACTTTCGCTTAAAATAGCATCTTCAGGGGCATTTCGTCAAATGTGAGCTATCCAGCAAGCGTAGAATGTGAAAAACATGAATAATAACATAAAATTGTACAAAACACTACACTAAAAAAAATTAATTAGTTCAGCCCTAGACAAATAACTAGAGAAACGAAATTTAATATGTCATGCTTATTTATAAACTCTAAAGTACCTAATTTTTAAACATACATATCGGCCGATTAATTCCTTATAACGTAAACTTTCGTATATACTGCACGCCTTTGGTAATGAACCGTAATTTCCGAATTTATCGATATTTTTACAGAGATAATCTCTGTTTGTGGGATAGCGATAGTGATTTATACGCGAACCGAAATGCGCGGAAAACAGCCCACAACAGCTGCTGTATGTAATGTTGAAGTACGAAAACATTGCCAATGTAGCTTCTGTGCGAAAAAAATGGACTTCTACGTTCTATTTCCTTTAGAGAACCTAAAAAGTTCAAGTGAGTGAAAGTGCAATTGTACCGAAACAGACGGAGTATATGTGCCTAATTGGGTGCGCTGCAATAAATTAAGCTTTTTGGCAGAAGTGCAGAGACCAGCTAGAACAGGTACCGATTCTTCAGATACACCTGCATCTTTTGAATCCAGCCTAACGACCACCGTGAAAACAAACTAGAACTGAAGTTGGACGGCTAGTTGGATAGCAAGTCGGAGCGTGAGTGGAGACGAATATCCAACTAGTAGTACTACTAAGTGGGACCGCAAGTTGGAACGTGAATGGCCAGCCTTACGTTTATCCTTCATTTATTATTTTGTAGGTAACTTGGAATTTTTACATTTTTGCCACCCTGGTAACTTGGAATTTTTACATTTTTGCCACCCTGTCCCAATTTGGTACAACGTGTTATACATTTTTGGAACCTGTCAGTAAGGAAAATCTATCTTCTTCTTCTTCAGATGCAAATCCACTAATGGATGTTAGCGATCACATTTTCCATTAATTCTCTATTTCTTGCAATATGTATCAGAGATTGTATGTCGTTAATCCCTGTCCATTGCCTGATGTGTCGGAGCCAGGACATTTTCTTGTGTCCCATTCCTCTCTTGCCTTAAATTTTACCCTCGATTATAAGTTGGAGGAACTGGTATTTTTCATTTCGCATGATGTGACCTAGATACGCCGTTTTCCTTTTCTTGATGGTTTCGAAAAGTTGGCGTTCTTGGTTTATTCTTTTAAGGACATCTATATTTGTGATTTTCGCTGTCCACGGTATTTTTAGGATACGGCGATAAAGCCACATTTCGAAAGCTTCAAATCTGTTTTTATTCCTCGTTTTGAGTGTCCAGCCCTCTACGCCATATAGCAGCACTGACCATACGTAGCACTTAGTAAACCTTAGTCTCAGTTGAAGATCGAACTCTGAACAAGTCAGTACCTTTTTGAATTTTACGAAAGCTTGTCGAGCTTGCCCAATGCGACATTTTACTTCCCTGTCCGATTCCCAGTCTTCAAAAAGCCATGATCCCAGGTATTTAAATTTACTCACTCTTTCAATGGACTTAGTATTCAGTGTTATGGTGAAGTTTTCAAGTGCATCCAAATTTCTGGAGATGATCATGAATTTGGTCTTTTTGGTATTAATCTCTAATCCCATTCGCTTACTGTATTCTCCGATTATAGTGACAAGTTGTTGAAGATCGACTATGTTGTCACAAATTAAGACACCATCATCAGCATATCGTATATTGTTGATCAATACTCCATTCACTTTGATTCCCATCTCTGCATCCTCCAAATACTCTTGATATGGCTTCCGAATAAATGTTAAATAAAAGAAGGGAAATCACACATCCCTGTCAAACGCCCCTTCTTATATGTATGGGTTTGGATGTAGAATTGTCTATTTTTAATTGTACCGTTTAATGCCAGTACAAGTTTTCAATGCATCTTATGTCTTTTTGGTCTATATCAACTTTCTTGAGGATCTGCATTAACTTGTGGTGTTGGACACGATCAAGCGCTTTTTGGTAATCTAAAAAGCATAGGAACACATCCTTCCTCTGATCGGAACAATTTTGGACCAGCACCTGTGTTGCTACTATTGCTTCTCGTGTTCCTAAACCTTGCCTAAACCCGAACTGGGAATCACTGATGTCCAATTCACATTTTTGTATAATCTTTGATGTAGTATTTTTAAGAATATCTTTAAAGTGTGACTCATCAGGCTAATGAGTCTGTGATCCTCATATCTTTTTGCATTGACTTTCTTGGGTAGGGGAATAAAGGTAGAGCGTAACCACTGTTGAGGATAGCAGCCAGTGTCATAAAGTAAATTAAATTAAAAATTAAATTAAAAAATTAAATTAAAGGAAAATCTATAAATTGAAAAAAAATGGGTGTTCCATTTAAAAAATGGTAATGACGTTGTATACCCTGTATATTAGATTATAATTTAAAAAAAAATAGTAAATTAAAATCAAAAATCGACCTGTTTCGAGAATTTCTAATAATTTTGTTTATTTTGCTAATAATGAATTTATGCGTTACTTTATGGACGTACTGTATATCGATTTATTATAATTAAAAATATATAATATTTTTTATTGTTATTTCGTAGTGTACAATCGCCTTTTTCTATTGAAAAGTTAAAATCAAACGAACTTATTGACTCTATACTTTTATTAAAGTCACTTCAAAAAGCGAAGTGTATGCCCTAATGTATTTAACCTAGATATCGCTAGCACTGAATCATTTTCATGTCCTAAATAGATCAGGAGATAGTCTATATTCGGTTAAAAGCAAACGTACGTATATAAATAAGTAACGATCAAAGAAGTATTATTTCGTCTCGTGAAATTTTGTTAGATTTATGAATAGACTGAAATTTGCTCGTAATATAATAAGCTGTTAGCAGTTATATTAGTAAAATGTATTAAAGGAATCTTAAATAATTAATACACTCTGGTGCAAAAAAACGCAACGGACAAAATTTTCAATTTTTTTATTTTTAGCCCTATTTTGAGGATTTTTTAGCACGCTTTGTATAAATTTATAAATTTTAATTTGGTATAGTCAGATTTTCCACTATCTAGTTGTAGCCAGGACCAGCTTGGGAGTGCGACAAGAATCAATAACGAAAGAGACCAAGAAAACAAGTAAAGCTCAAGATACATCCACTATAGAAGTAATCAGGTCAAAGACAGCAGACAAAGAGACAGCAAACAAGTTTGAAAACTACGTTAATATCTACCTAACAGAGCACACTGACTGAACATGACTGTGAATTAGACCAAAATTTTCAAATACTGAAAGAACCACTCCTAAACGATGGTAAACACGTATGCGAAATAACAAGAAATAACAGAAGTAAAAAGTGTACAAACTGGTGGAACAATGAAATAAAAGCAGAAGTGAAGTCCAAGAAGATAGCTTGGAAAAATTATTTAAGGAACGGAACCGCAGACAACTACCAAATATACAAACTGTAAAGAATCAACGTCAAAGATATGGTACTAGCAGCGAAACAGGAAAGTTGGGAAGAATTCGGAAACAAGATGGAAGAAGACTACCACTCTAACGAAAAGTTATTCTTTAAAACCCTGAAGAATTTAATAACCAAAAAGGCTTCACAAACACCAAAATAAAGTACAAAGAAGGACATTTACTGCATGACAATGACCACATCCTAGAGAGATGGAAGCAATATTTCGAGGATCTACTAAATATTCAAAACGATGTAGACATTATCACAGACGAAACAAAAGAGGTAGAGCAAGAAGACCAAATTCAAGCTGAAATAACTATAGCAGAAACAAAAGAAATCATAAAAAGCTTAAGAAAGGTAAGGCGGCTGGATTTGATAAAATCATAGCAAAAATTCTTAAAAACAAGGGCATTGAACTGCTAAAAAAAGTATGTAATATGGCATAGAGTGAAAGCCCAATACCAAAAGATTGGAACGTGGTAGTTATTCTACCCATTTTCAAAAAGGGAAACAGACGCGAGTGTAGTAACTACAGAGAAATAACACTACTGAGCATCCCATCCAAAGTATATGGGAGAATACTAGAAAAACGTCTTGTACAAGAAGTTGATTCTAAAATAGAACAATCACAGAGTGGATTTAGAAAAGACGACAGAAGTATCCAAGATCACATTTTTACTATCCAGAAACTAATACAAAACGCACGGAACTTAAGCACTGAATTATACCAAGCCTTTATAGCCTACTAGAAAAGGCATTTGATAGTACTTCAAGGAAGGTGATTGACATATGTTTAAAAAGGAAAGGTGTGAAAATCAACCTCAGGCAAGAGATTGTGAGTATATATAGACATACAACGAATAGAGTCAGAACCGATAATATGGAATACGAAGAGTTCATAGTAAATGAGGGTCTACGTCAAGGATGAGTCCTATGCCCCATACTGTTTAACATTGTCTTCTATGACATAATTAAAGAAACTAGAGCAGAAACATTGAAATTATATGCCGGGCAGAGAAATCTAGAAGCAGTGTGGATCTCAGAGTGTGCATACGCAGACGATCTAGTGATATTTGGGATAAATAAAGAAGCACTTAATCGAAATTTACAAGTATGGAACGCTGCACTAATTATACGAAATTTGAGGATCAATAATTAGAAGGCGAAAGTAATGGTATGTGGAAAAAATGGAAAACAAACGAAGATAGCTCTTAACAGAAATACACTTGAACAAGTCGATACTTACAAACACTTGGGAGTACTAATAGAGAATAGAGGAACTGAAGAAACTGAAATAAGTTCCAAAATAGAAAGTACTGCTTGGATGTACCTCGAAATTAAAAGTACGATTTTGTCGAAAAATGAAGTATCCCAAAAAGCCAAAGTGGCCATATACAAGACGGTGTTTGTGCTGATTTTAACTTTTTTTAGTGAAAATTGAACGCTTACTGATAAATTAAAATTGAAAATACAGATCATAGAAATGAAGTTTTTTAGAAGAATAATGGGTATAACCAGGTTAAATAGGATTAGAAATGAGGCAGTCAGAGAACGTCTTAAAGTTCAACCAATTATTAAGAAAATTGAAGAAGTCCAACTAAAATGGTATGGATATATGGTTAGAATAAATCAAGAAAGACCAGTTAAAAAAGTATGGGAAGCCAGAAGACAAACCAGGAGACCAAGGGACAGGTCAATGAAGACATTGGATAATAATGTAACTTTAATCCTAGAGACACGAAGAATAAGCAAAGAACAAGCAAGAAGGCAAGCAAAGAATAAGAAGCAATGGAGAAAAATTGTACATGAAATTAACTAAAGACATTTCATATATATATATATATATATATATATATATATATATATAATATATATATATATATATATATAGTTTGATTTTTGATAAAATTTTATATTTGACTTTGAAATATGCTGTGTTTGCAAATATTCGTAAAACTTACTTTTCGATTGCAACCATTTTGATTGTTATTTGTTTCATGTCAAAATATGCCTTGGTTCATTTTTTAGAGCCAAATGAATTTGCCACTCACAATTTAGGACTTTTTAAATAATGATAACTTTTTTGAGTTATTTTGTAATACGACGAGGTGACTTTGGTGACTGTTATCATTATGTCATATTGACACTTGTTTACCTATGATTGATCATGGATCTTAGTATCGAAGATTGTGCAGAAGCCGTTGCTATGATTGAAGATGGGAGAAATTATGAATATGTTGCTAAAGTACTACACACTCATCGTTTTACCATTCAAAGGGTAGTGTAAGATTTTATACGAACTGAAACAAACAAGCGTAAAGCGGGGAATGGCAGGAAGCTCGAGACTACTGCTTTAGATGATCGTTTTAAACGTGTCAACACTTTGCGAGATCTTTATGTAACAGCGGTGCAAACATGAAATCAGCTTCAAGAGGTTCGAAGAAGTAATGAAGAGTACTTACAGTATGTCGAAGATTACATGAATTTGGTTAGCAAAGTTGCAGACCAGCAACTGGGCCCAAATATCTTCCACGGTATAGAGTATATAGACTACAATTTTCCAGGGAACATTTACCTTGGAATTTAGAATAATGAAGTAATGTTCTTTTTACGGATGAGTCAAGATACTGTCTTCACTCATCAAATGGGAGAAAACGCGTATGGCGTCAAACTGAAGAGAGATGTGCGGAGTGCGCTTTCAGTCCCCGCGTTAGCCATGGAGGAGGTTCGCTGATGATACGAGCAGGAATATCCCGTGAGGCGTATTCAGGGTTCATTGCCTGCACGCCGGTATATTGAGGAATTTTTATCGAATCTCGTAGTACCCTTTTCTCAGTATATGGGCGATGATTTTCTATGAATAATAGAAAAGATAATGCGCGACCCCACTCTGTAATGTGTGTCACGCAATATTTAAAAAAGTTCGTATTAATAAAATGAACTAACCAGCGTGTTCGTCAGATCTGAACCCAACATAGCACGTTTGAGACATGCTTGGTAGAAAATTAGAGGTCGCAAAGTCGACTAGCCTTAATTAACGAATTTCGCTTGGCTCTAGAAGAGAAATGGCAAAACATTCAGTAAGATATTCGCAACCTCATAGACAGCATGAACCAACGTGTACAGGCAGTTATAGAGACTAGGGGAGGCAATACAAATTATTAAGTTATTTTTTAGTAGTTTTTCTTTGTTATTTGCGTACTTAGGTTTATGTCCTAACGTAATAAAAAAAAATAGATTACCATAGTCGTATTTATTAACATAGTAGGTAAATATTTTTATTTGTAAGATGTATACACTATGTATTTCACATGATGTCTTTCAATAACTAAAGTATAACTGAACAACTGAAAGTATTTATTAACATAGTATGTACATTAGCTAAGTAAGGAATAATTATACACTCACCGGCAAAATTAACGGAACACCTTAAAATTGGGACATGTTAGATGTCTCGAATTTCCTAAACCTGTTGTCCGATTTTAGTGATTTTTTTAGTATATTATAGGTATATTATTTCAGAATATCGATGTACTAATATTGTTGCTAGACAGGTCAATGTTATTTTATATCGGGTGTAACAATCCTACTGTGTTTTTTCCTTAAAGTTCGGAACACCCTGTGGAATATTCTAGCATATATAAAATATTGAAATTAAAACTTAATTATAGCCTTAGGCTTTCTTAACATTTTCTTTTTTGATTCATTTGCTTATGTTTAATAATAAAAAAGTAAGGTACGTTAACAATTAGCCATGTTTTTCATCAATAAATCCTCATTTTCTGCTTAGTTTAAAAACAAGTCTAAAGTAGGCTATGAGAAGTTAACAATTTAATGCACACACCGGCAAATTTAAAGGAACCTGTTATTAATGCAATATTTCTTTATATTTGTATTTTATAGACTATATCTACATAGCTTTGAAAGCTCCTTGTCACAAGAAAGTCTTAAATGTCAAAATGTCAAATTAATTTGTTTATTTGTATTGTGTTTTACATTTTACAGTCATTCTCTCTGTTCATAACAAGTACAAACTTGTATTTAATTGAGCGCACAATAAGAAAGAGACTTAAAGAAGCCGGTCTCAAGTCATATGTGCCAATAAAAGCTCCCAGACTCCAGAGACACCATCGTTTAGCACGACTACAATTTGGTCGAGTACATCAAAATTGGAATGATAACCACTGGAGTAAAATTCTCTTTACGGACGAGAGCCGTTTCTGTGTAAATTACATCGACGGTAGAGAAAGATTGTATTAACGCCAAGGAGAACGAAATGCCCCTTTCAATTTTACTACGACCGTAGTAGTACGACCTCCACCTTTTGGTGGAGGTTCAATTATGGTGTGGGGCGGTATATGTTTGGGAGCAATAACACAGTTAGTGGTGATTGATGGTGAAGCATTAACAGTAGATAAGTATATCAGAGATATTCTCTAAGACCATGTGGTACCTTTTTCACCATATATTGGCGAAAATTTTATTTTATAGTGTAAGAGTGTAAGTGTAAGATATTTCTTATTACAAGTCGGTATAACAACGATGAATTGGCCAGCTTGTTCCCCAGACCTAAACCCGATAGAGGATATGTGGGACATGCTAGGCAGAAAACTTAGGGCACGGGTTTCTGCTATTCAAAACAGAGAAGTCACAATTGCAAAAGATTGAGGAATGGGAGAGGCTGCCCAGCAACTGATCGATAGCGTTATCAGAAGTATGAGAAGACGAATAACTGCAGTTGTAATGGCTCGTAGGGGAAACATACGCTATTAAAGCCAAAAAAATGCATAAAAAAACAATTTAAGTTTAAACTGTACAATAAAGTTAATGCATTTAAAATCCGTATTTTGTTGAGTCTGACATCTTTGTGTTTTATTTCTTCTTAAACAGGTTTTATATTGTACTACCATTGTAATATAAAATCAAAATACTTCACCAACATTCGTATTATGATATTATCTAAACAGTATATAGACTAGAGAGAAAATACTTAGATTTTATGGTTGTTCCTTTAAATATGCTGGTGAAACTAAGAAGAAAATGAGCGTTTATTGATGAAAAACATGGCTAGTTGTTCACATACCTAATTTTTTTATTATCCAACACAAGCAAATGAATCAAAAAAGAAAATGTTAAGAAAGCCTGAGACTATAATTGAGTTTTAATTTCAATATTTTATATATGCTAGAATATTCCACAGGGTGTTTCGAACTTTAAGGAAAAAACACAGTATGATTGTTACACCCGGTATAAAATGACGTTGACCTGTCTAGCAACAATATTATTTCTTTGATATTCTTAAATAATATACCTATAACATACTAAAAAAATCACTAAAATCGGACAACAAGTTTAGGAAATTCGAGTCATCTAACATGTCCCATTTTTAAGGTGTTCCGTTAATTTTGCCGGTGAGTGTATTATTATTATTATTATATTATCCATGTTTCACTTATTGACATATTTAAATTCTTTAATAGAGCTAATGTTGATTGAGACTAGCTGAATGACAATTTTCCAATCCAAGAATGAAAAAAAAAGGAATTGAAAATTAATTCCAAAAAAAAAATAAAAAAAATCTATAATATACTGTTTGTTCTCTTACAATACAATACTGATATTTTTGTAATATTTAATTAAAATTTGACACCCGATAATCATTGTCAACAAGTTTAATCTTATCCAATTTTAGAGCAATCCAGGCTTAGCTTTAATTAAAAATCAATATAGATAGCGGAACAATTGACTACCTACAGGTAGAAGTTAGGTCAGTATTCTTATTTAGAAGATTTTAAGCGCTACAATGGATGAACGTCTTTTATTATTGGCTCGTTGAAAGCATGAATATTTTTACAAAAGAAACAAATTTTTAGTATTCAATTTTATTTTTAATAAATATTAATTACGTAATCACTTTCTATTGTTTAATCTAGCGTTAGAGTCTTATTAAAACAACCAACGAGTAAGCATGTTAAATTATAATTATTGATTTATCTCTTTTTGCAAAGGTTAAAAGAAGAGATGAAATCTTTCACACCGACCTAAAAGCATTCTTTAAAGAAAAAATTATTTTAAAATGGCAAAATACATGGGAAAATTCCCCCATTAACCTGTTCGAAGTTGATATTAATCATCAAAAAATTATCAAAAACCACCAAAAATTCCCAAAATTTGACAATAGAAGAGATCAAGTAACCTTCACTCGCCTCCGGATTGGTCATACTCGGTTAACACACGACCACTTACTAAAATGTGCTGATAAACCTGTGTGTGACATGTGTAAAAGTGTCTTAATGGCAAAACATCGTTTATTGCAGTGCCCCAAGTATGATGTGCAACGCAAAATGTATAAAAACCATCAACATTCAATAGTGCTCTTGGAAAACAAAGTGATACTAAAAATATTTTCGCCTTTCTCAAAGACTGCAAGCTGTTATCAAAAATCTAATATTTTACTTTGTATAGATTTAGGTTTATTTCTAATTATGTATTGTTATGGTTAATATTGTATTGTTAAGTTCTAAGTCTGTATCACAATCCATACACGCTAATAACCCTGCGTGGTTGATGCGTCATGTAAGGAAAAAAATCTAGCGTTATTTAAGAAGTTAAAATTTGATGCCTATTGAACCTTTATTTACTTGATAAATATACCTATTCGAGATAATAAAAAAGCCACAGTTTACTTAGTACATTGATGATGTCTGTTTACCACCGCCTTCCTAAATACTTTTATGGCTTTGTTGTACTTTGTTTTATGACTTACTCTGCACGTTACAGTTTCTTGGGTTCTTAGCAATACTTTGTTGCGCATGGGAGGAGAGAGTAACTTTTTTCTCGAGGTTTCTTTTTATTTTCACGTTTTGCCGGTACGTCTGGATTGGTTTCATGTTTGTTTGTTTGAGTCTCTATCACACCAGTCTGTAGCTTTCTTCATCCTCGTCTGTTGAGCTTCAAAGAGGTGTTTTTTGATGACTGACTCAGAGTCTCTTTCTCTCGGGACACCTTTTGGTTATTTATAGCGGACAAATAATCCACAACTTAACCGATCGTTGCCGTTGTGTTTATGTTTGTAGACTCAAAAGAATTACGCATTTTGAGCCCCCTTTTGAGCGACTATTTTTGTTCTAATCTAGCTGGTCATTTTTTTTCCATGAGTTGGGACGAAGTACTGTCAGGTATTACAGAATTCCCTTACCGGGCTAACACTATAATCCCACAGAGTTTGCCAGCTCTCTAGGGCAACGTGCAATAACTATTAAGTAAAATATCTTGATATTTTAATAGCCGAATATTTGTGACATTGTTTCCATTCTCGCGCAAAATTAAAGTGTTTTGTGCATTTTTAGAAAAATTATTAATAATTTTCAAAAAGTCGACTTTTGAAGCTATTTTTGCAAAAGTTAAGCAACAAACTAACAAAAATAACTTTACAAACTCTTATTTTAAAATATTTTCTATGCAGTTACATATTTTTATGACCAAATTTATCAAAAACAGTTGCTAGATACGTGAATCTTTAGCTAGAAACACTAACTCGTTACTTCCCTGACCTGCTACTACAAATTAATGAGACAAGAAACTTCAATAAATGGCGAAGGAGCCAGGCAATGAAAATTATTCTCGATATTTTGTACTTCAGGTGCTTTCTTAACACTGTAATATGATAAAAAAGATGAATGAGCCTTTCTGCTCCATCCTACATTAATACTAACGAATACTTAGAACTATAGTTACATTCACTAAGAAATAAATTAAAAATGTTGGAAGTTGAAAAGAAAATTGGAAATACCTTAAATGTAATGAAATGACTGCTTATAACGAATAGAATTTTCAATCGTTCCAAAATTCTAGTTTTTACTTTTCATTTCCGCACAAAAGCAAAGCAAAAACTATATAAGTGTAGTTCTTCATCAAATGCCATCAATCAAAGTTATAAAGTTAGTTACAAATTGTATATAAAGTTAAAGTTAGTTACAAATTGTATATAAATTGTATATAAAGTTAGTTACAAAATGGCAAATTACTAGCGCCGACTAGCTGTATATAATTGAACTATGACAGCTAGGTGTCATAGGTGTCATAGGTGCTATGCCTCTTACCATCATCGATTTGTTAATCGAGTCCCCAAAATATCAAAGACAACGTTTATAACAATAAACCAAACATTCTAACAGCTTTATTAGGATAAATCTGTCCAGTAAAAACATATTAAATTACCTAAAGTTAATCAATATTTTTTACCAATTCAAACTTATTATTAAGCTTTGTTTACTGGGTAATACTGCTAATAACATTTTGGTGGATGTGGCAACTTTGCATTAATAAAAAAAGATTACTGCAATGGTATTATACATTTCTAACTTTGTTCAAAATATTTGCAGAATTTGTAACTGAAACTATTATATGAACAGAAAGGGCATATTTACTGAATATAACGACAAGTTTATTAGAAAATAACAACAGGAGTATACAGACAATAGAATGAAGATAATCAAAAAACTGAATTTGTAACAACTGAAAGCAAAAATATAAGACGACTTGAGATGGACGAAGGAAGAGAAATTAAAGAAACAGTTAAATTTAAGTATATAGGATTCACAATAACAAACATAGGAACAACTAAGGAATATATAAATTAATAATATACTAAGACAAATACAAAATTGTATAAGAACACTGAAATAAGTATAATGAAACAAAACAATATTATAAATAAAAAATGAGAATACCCAGAAACACAAAGAAAAAATTCAATACAGATAGAACTTTCAAGAAAAACTTTCAGCTCTGGACTAGTTTGCGAATTTTTTCGAATTCGATGGAATGAGCCGAGGAGAATATTTTAGTTCTAGTCAAAAAATTATCGAGAAAAAGAGATGTTATGGGATATAAAACATCCCACATATTATAATAAAATAAAAAGAAACAAGAGATGGAAGGAGCTTGTCACGAAAATAGGAATAACAGTGGATGAATGTAAAAAATGAGCAATTTTTTATCTGGATTCCGGTGAGAAAAAGGAAAAATAAAAAATTACAGGCACTGTTTGCCACCATCTCCTTTCACGAGTATTTTTCGATTTTTAACTGAATAATGCATAACAATATAGGCTGCTGCAGCAACGTCTATTTTGCAGATGCGGATTTAACGTAATTAATGATGAAATGCCAAAATTTATGTACGACATACGGGAGTTCGTGTTTCAACGTCTCGAACAGCCTGTTGATCGCATCGCCGTCCGCGATGATGTTCGAGTCGGCATTCGGAGCATGTCTGTACCCAGCTTCAAAGATCGTTTAGAGATTCATTAAATGGTGCAATAAAAATAAGAAACTTGCAAGGTGCAGATTCTCATGATAGAATGAGCTGGATACATTAAAAACTGGAAAAATTAAATCAATATGCTCAGTGAAGAAGGATTTAAGTTGCTCACTAAAGAAAGAAGTGGAAGAGAAAAGATATTATGTCCGAATAAAGATCTTTATGACTGATTAACTAATTACATTATTAATAGTTTATACAACAAAAATGAATTCTAATTTAAATGTAGTATAGTAAGTGCATTTTCTTATTTAAATATTGTGAAAAGGAATGGTAAGGGAAAGTCTTTGAACTCTTGAGGTGGACTGTGCCACAGAATAATAAACAATCAGAATGCCCACTGTCCATGGAAAATTAAGTACGCGCATCTCCTTCGCGCAGACGTTCTGCCATGTTTTAGAGGGAACCAGTGTTGTTTATGTGGTGTGCATAGAGAAATTAACCCGGTTTAGTTGACTTACGGCAATCATAGAAATACTATACAATTATATTAACATTGTTAAATATGATAACATAAATATAATATAATTAAACATAAATATGAACAATTACATAACCTCACAAATCATATGTCTGTGCAATGACGTATAATACATAGACTACGCAGTCCCCTATTCTCCCTATAGAATCGAGTGTCCGAAAGATCTCGGCTCAAGGTTCGTATGTTCTCTGGCTCAAGGTTGAAGGTATGTTTATCAGAACAGCGGCGTGCTCATTTATATTTTAATGACAATAATTATTTTTTTAATTAAAATTAAATATTTATGATTTCTTTTTATTCCCATCTATAAGAGAAATAATTATTTTGATAAAATAGTATGGCATTTTACTAAAATAGTAAGTAAATAACTCTCAACAATTTAAAATAAAATTTGCTTGTCAAACAAAATGGAGAAAATGTTTTCATACGTCCATGATGTTTTAAAACACAAGATCAACTTCGTGATATCGTGATGCGTCGTAAGAAATCATGAACTTCGTGTATCTTCGTATCAAAACAATAAACAATAACAAAGGTATTCATGTTTTGGACACTTTTTAAAGCGTTCACCGAGTCTATACACGTCATTGTGTCTGTGTTATATGTTTCCTCCTAAAACATGGCGCACGTGCTGAAAAACTTCAACGGCGGCATCTGAGAGTGGGCATCTGATTGTTTATTATTCTGTGACTGTGCCTTCGCGCGTATTACTATTTTTTGCATAAAAACTATAACTGAACAAGATACTAAATTAAAACAATCAGGTTTTAATATCGTTAGTGATATTTAAACAGTAAGTAACGTAAATCTTCTTCTTCTTTCTTCTTCCTACTTTATAAATAGGCTTAATGCCTGTTTTACTTCGGTTTGTAGCCTCAATTGACGTTGTCTGACCATCTTTTCCTCGGTCGTCCCAATGATCTTCTTCCATTTGGCGATTTGTCTCTTGCTATTCGTACTATTCTATTTTCTGTCATTCTCTCTATGTGTTGATTCCATTCCACTTTTCTTTTTTTGTTTCACGCGTTTATTTCCTCTATACCACATCTCGCTCGCATTTCCTCACTTCTTACTCTGTCTCTTAAAGTTTGGTTTGTTATTTTTCGTAAGACTTTCATTTCTGTTCCAGTTGCAGCAGTCTTTGTGTTTTCGCAGTATCTGCTCTTGTTTCCGCTGTGTACGTCATTATCGGTCTAATTTTTGATTTATATATCCTGGTTTTCGTTTCCGTTGTGAGGTATTTGTTTCTCCAGATTGTGTTGTTGAGACATCTTGCGTTAATGACATTTAATAAATGTCATTAACGTATGTCATTGTCGAACAAATAATTATAAACGAAAATAAATAAGAAGTGGTTAATTTATTTATTCGTATAATCAGTATTCCTCAGTTAAGATTGGAAAAATTCAAAGAAATACCTCTAGTTCTGTAAAAGTCTAGTTTTTTTTATCAAAATGAGATGTACACAATCAAAAGCTTTTGCATAATTTAGTACTTGATAGACCTCATGTAGTACAGAAAACATAGCATCGCTAGTACATTTATTAGATAAAAAGCCGAACTGACTTTGCGATAAAATGTTGTTTTCAACGTGAAAGGACATAAGTCGGGCTTTTATAAGTCTCTCAATAATTTTGGATAGGACAGGTAGTAAAGCAATAGATCTATAGTTGCAGACATTAGATTTTTCACCACCCTTATGAAGAAGAATAATAATGGCTGTCTTTAGGCACTCTGCAAATATACTTTTTCAAAGGAATCGTTAGTTGGTGAGACCAGAACTTCCAACACATTTTTTGGGAGATTTAAGAAAATTTTTATGGATAGTTCATCAGTACTACAGGAAGATTTGCTTTTGATACTACTGATTGTTTGGATCAGTTCAGATTTATTAACTGATAAAGATTCTTATAAAGAATAGAAGATAAGAAATTCTTATAAAGAATAAATTTGAGACTTTTTTTTTAATTGGGAAGATAGGAAATAGGATCTTGTTGTGGCAAAAGGAAAAGCAATCTTCCATGGTTTAGAAGAGAAAATGTTTGAGCTGTGTTGGCTTTCATTCGAAGATCGTTTATTATGGATCAAGTGGCTCATGCAACATTTTTAAAGCTTCCCAGACGATTCTAATAGTACATTTTTTTAGCTGTTTTGATAAGTTTAAGATAGGTTCGTCTGGACTTGGAGATATATTTAGTGACAAAGACGTTGGTAGTAAATTTCTTGATGTACAGTAGTGAACGCATATTCTTGGTTGATATGCGGATACCTTTGGTAGTCCTGGGTTTCTTATGTTTTGGTTGGTTAACGTTGTTAACGTTGGTTTTTTGAGGATTGGTTGTTAAGACCAAACTTGGTATATACTCTTTAATGATTAGATACTCCTGTATTAATAATTGTAGAGTCTATATCAAGGGGTGAGAAATCTGAGACGATATAATCAACTATGATAGATGCTGTTTTAGTTATTCTTGTAGGAGAATTAATAGCATTGTGAAACTGTACCATTCGAATATATTGACCAAGGGTAATTAGGTAGCACAAGCGAAACAAGAATAATTAATCTATTTTATATCTTATAGAACGAATATTAATCAGAACCATGCTAAAGTTGTCATCACTAAAATAATTTGAGGTTTCTAGTTCCCAAAGACCATGTCATATTATTTAAAGAGGAAAATCTTGGCAAGAAGTAACACAATTGGCAAACAACAGAAAAGAATGGAGAAAATTCATCAAAAGCTAGAATCAGCTCCCTCGACACCTAACGGTAGAAGAGGAACGATTATGTATATGTATCTGTTAATTGATTTGATTAATACACCCAATTATTTAGCGCGAATTTATTCCACGCTTTTCATTAAAAAATCAATGACGTCACTTAACCGTTACATATGACGTCATAAAATTACTATATATATTAGAGGTTGCGCATTCAATAATAAAAATCAGTTTAGGTACCTAAACGATTTTTGTACAAAAAATGCCTGTACTAATAAATGAAAAATAAACTAAGACATGTCAACTCTATATAATTACGGATGAGCTACCACATTGCTGTTTATTGACCTCTGTTATGGGATAATAAACTATAAAAATTTGTTACAATTCGGTTGTAAACTGGTAAAATAAACATAGCGATATACATATACAATTTACTCCAAATCATCCGTACTATTAATAGAAAATCATCGACCTTATTAATATATAAACTCCTATTTTTGAAGGGAAATATTGAATAAACAAACTTAACAATGTGCCAGTATTATATATAATGTTATTTCCAAATATAGATACGAAGTTAGTAGTTTTTATCACGATATAAGTAAATTTAGTTTAATTTTAAAAATTAATATCTAAATAAGATTGCAGGTAAACACACCTTTACTACACCCTTAGTTTATTCAATTTCCATTTAGGTCAGCGACTTTTACTGAAAGGGTGCATTTCTCATAAAATCGATATTTTTAAATAAAACCTCTAAAACATAGCTAATTGTACTAAATACTTGTCAGCTTCAAATATCCCGAAACATCCAACACCAAAAAACAAAAACTCTAAAAAAATTTACCTGAGAAATCCTGAAATCCTAAGTAGATAATAAGTGGGTGAAAAACTTAGATCACATTTTCTTTAAAATTACATAATTATTTACAAATTCTGTTGCAGTAAAAGGCATGAAAATAAACTAAAAAAGGTTTTTCTACATAACTACGAGCGAGAAAGCTGCCGTAGTGGTGTAGCGTAGTTCGTAGTACTCCCGCGCCGGAGACAGAAAATGTGTCGATTTTCTGACCCCTGAAAAGCGCGAGGAGTGGGGAGTAAGGGCGGATCCGCGTACAGAGACGTGGAAAAACGGAAAATATTTTTAAAAGCGGTCTGATAAATGCTGTCATTTTAAAGGTGAGTTAATGTGCGTGCGGTGAGAATTTGTTTCTATTAAATACCCATATTTTCCATTACTTTACATTGCGTTACAATATGGGTAGTAAAAATGTGGCTAACTATTTACGAGGTATCCAGAAATTATCTTTTTTGAAAATTATTATTTTTTTGGAAATTTACTCTAAATTATTTCATAAAAAAATGAAACTAAATGAGGCCTAGAGCACTATATATTATATCCACTATAAATTCTATCTTCATCAAAAAAATGAAACTAAATGAGGCCTAGAGCACTATATTTTATTCTATCTTCTTCTTTTTATGTACACATTACTTCTTCTGTTTTTCAATGTGCCTCTAGTAAGTTTTTCCATCGTTTTTATGGTCTTCCTTCTGATCGTCTTCCTATTGGGAAACCGTCTCTTGCCGTCTTTACTACTCTATTTGTTGTCATTCGGCTTATATGATCGTTCCCTTCTACTCTTTTATTTCTTACCCAGTTCTTAACGTTCTCCACCTTGCATCTATGTCGTATATCTGTACTTCTAGCTCTGTCCTCTATGTTTAAGGTCGTGTTTCTACTGTTATTTAATTATTGATCTGATGACTATTTTGCAAATTATGCCTGTCATTTCTTTACTGATATTTTTATTGCTCCCTATTGTTTTATTCAGGCAACTTCCGGCTCTGTTTGCTCAATTCATTCAATCTTTCACTTTCCTTGGCTAGATTATGTGATGCCTATAGAAAATGTCACACTGAGAGTGCAGTACGGGTAAGATACGGCAATGCTTTTCTTATAGAGAATAAACGCGCAGGGTTGTCGGTTTTCTCCAGCTGTTGATTGCTCATTGTCTCACAGGACCGGCTTGGATAAAATGCATCTGCCGGCAGTACGAGTAAAATATTTTATATCATGTATACGTATACAGTAGAATAAAAAGACATTGATGAGTTATTGACAACGAAAACTAAGAATTTTGCATATAAAACATCAACATGAGTTATACAATTGAATCATATTCATAAGAGTAACATTTGAACACCTCTTTACAAGAACAACATAAAATAACTGTAGTTTTAATGTTTTACATAAAATAGAAAAAACCTAAATAATTTCTAGGAAAGAATTTGGAAAGGTTTCTTGGAAAGATTTATAGATATTATATATAATATTCAAATTTCCAATTCTTTCATAGAAATTAGATTTTTTCTATTGTATGTAAATTATTAAAAATACAGTTATGTTGTTTCTATAAATAGGTCTTCATTTCTTTTGTAAAACTTCTGCTACAAATTAGCAGAGAGGATATTATTCATTGGCTCCATAATTATTTGAGAACTATACGACGTTTGCGAAAAGACCATTGCAATATCTGCATTGGACAAATCGTGGGTTAATGTTGGCCAATCTATTAACTACGAATGGTGCGATACTACGATACAAAAAAGTCGTAATGCTTTTTTCAAAGATTTAAGTACTGGCTTAAAAGCACCTACTAAACGAGGTCCACGATATGTTTTATTTCATGCAGGACTATCACGATGAAATGGATGCCGCATATTTTGAGTCGTGGTTTAAGGAGACATTAATATCAAATTTACCAAATAATGGTCGCAGAAATGTCATTGTAATGGACAATGCATCGTACCACTCCCGTAAAGAGAGATTCCCTAACAATTCCTGGAATAAAGCTGCAATCAAGGAATGGATAGTGGAAAAAGACATTTTTTTTTGAGGAGTGTTATTTGAAATTCGAGCTATTAGAAGCAGCCTGTGCTTTTAAAGATCAATACGATAAGTATCATCTTGATGAGTATGCTTCACAACATAATGTTTATATTTTAAGGCTTCCTCCATATCACTGCGAATTGAATGCTATAGAAATGGTGTGGAACCAAGTTAAGCGATATGTAGGTACCCATAATACCACTTTTAAAAACGACGAGGTACGACAGTTGATCGTCGATGGTTTCGCACGCGTCACAGAGCAAAATTGGCGCAATTATGTAACTCATGTTGTTGAGAAAACGGAAACTGAGATGTGGACTGCGGACAACCTGCAAGATGACGTAGACCAATTGATAATACACACGAACACAGAGGAGAGTAGCGAAAGCGAATCCGACATCTCGGATGTAGAGGACGACTTTAGTATAATTAATTGAATATATGTGAGTAACCTCGATTATTTTACACTGTATAACCAATAAAATGCATTTACCAGTCCAATCAGAGTATGGGCTTTTCGGATATTTTGCTGGGTGCACGGAAATCGAGTTCCCGGAGGTTCCCCCCTGTATATTTATAGCTATCAAGAAATGTAATTTAAAATATATTTGTTAGTTTATTGTTGTTGTTTGTTTGTGTTTAAATGACTGCGGACACTAAATCCATTCGCCATTTGTTAGTTTAATAAAGTATAAATATAATATAATGTTAAATAACTTACACTATAAACCTTATACATGCTCATCTGGTCAAGTATGGGCAAGGAAAACCATTATCTCATATGGAATAACACAAGGTTTCGCTGAAAACTATCAGGTTGCTATGCCAAGGAACTAGGTAAACTTATGTTGTGTGTAAAAAATGCGAGACTGCATTATGTTTTAACAAGGACAAAAACTGCACTTTAGATTTTCACAAAAAAAATTTCATAGTAGGTGTTAAAATTTCGCAGTGATTCAAGTACGCAACTTGTTTTTTTAATAACATCGCCGGGATTAAAAAATGTGCAAAGCTTTTTCGATATTCCCGTTCCTGATAATTTTTCACATATTTACAAAAGAAAAAGTTTTTCTTGGATATTGGGCTGGGTGCACGGAAATCGAGTTATCGGAGGTTCCACCCGGTATATTTATAGCTATCAAGAATTGTAATTTAAAATACATTTGTTAGTTTAATAAAGTATACAGTTTTATAATAAAATTCTAGCTAAAAACTTAAGGTCTTTTTATTCAAATTCATGCCTCTTATTTGGCTACTTGAACGCAATTATTTTATCAATATATTATTTTATAATAAATAACATAGCCCGGCGTAGAGATCTGGGTACGGTTCTGTGACTACCACTTGGACCTGTTGGTATCGCCAAGCACAAGGCGTTAAATCCGGCAATTGTGCATTTCTATATTAGCCGTACTGCACTCTCGGTGTGACATTTTCTATAGATATTTAAACTCCATCACTTGTTCTATTATCTGACCTTCCAGATCCACTTTATATCTTAGTAAATTTGATGTTATAACCATGCATTTTTTTTGGGAAATTAACATGTTAAATTTTCTGGCGGTTATATTAAATTAGTTGCATAATTGGTTAAATTGGCTAGCATACGTTGTACATCATCTTAACTTTAAGAGAGTAGTATTGCGTTATTTACATAGCAGATTATTTAAAGTTTTTTTCTTCTTCTTTTTGATATCCGTTTTAAGTTCTTACTTTTTTTATTATTTCATCCATGAGCAGGTTGAACAATAGAGGACTCAGGGAATCTCCCTGTCTCATCCAATTGCCAGCTTCAATTGGAGTTCTATTGTTAGTTCTTCTTCTACTTTTACTTTTATTGCGTCGTTTTGCTAGATATTTTTGATCGTTTTAATTATTACTAGAGGATATTGCGTACAATAAGCGAATAACGTCCTTTAATTTGATTCTATCAAATGCTTTCTTAAGGTCTACGAAATTTTTCTACTAATGGTGTAATTTCATTCAGTTTATTCGTTATTCCTTTGGTTGTTAGTTTTTGGTGTTGTGTATACTAAATTAATTTCTCTGTAATTTGTCCCCATTTTTGCAGAAAAGATATTGGGATGCTTAGTCTTCATTTTTGTGGTATTCTGACTTGTTCTATTATTTTTTCGATTAGTTTTAATAATTGTTTGGTCAGATTTGGCTCTCCGTACTTGATGAGTACATTTAGTATTCTGTCCTTTCCTGAGGTGATTTTCTATTATTTCATTTCCTTAATGCTTCCTTTACCTCTTTCTCCTTAAAAATTCGTTTTTCGTTTGTCGTCACTTTTGATGTTGGTGGTTCATTATCGTCACCTTTAGCAAATAGCGATCGAAAGTAGTCTGCCTAAGTTTCCATCTGAATGTGTTTTCCTTTATCAGTGTATTCATCTCTTTTTTTTGTCATCTCACCATTCTTCATATTAATTTTTGTGTTTCATAGAAGTCGTGTTCCATCTGTTTAAAGAAGCTCTATCAGTGTTCCATTTTTATCTGTTTTACTTGTCTATTTTTAATTTCTTATTTATTTATAGTAGTTGTATGCCTGTTGTGATTATGAAAAAAGGATTTCTTATTTTTTTCATATTTTGTCTTCACTTCCTCTCTAAACTATGAGGCTTTCTTTTTTGATATGTTACTGTTCGTTACTTTTCTCTTTCCAACTGATTCTGTTGCTGCGTTAATTATGTTATTTTTGAGTTTTTCACAGCTTTCGTTTTATCGTTTTGTAATATTTCATTCCCAGCAATTTTATCTCATATTCTTTTTCTGTATAAGTATTCTGTGGATTCCGTATTAATTTTTTCAACTCTGATTTTTCTTTGTGTTGGCGTTCTCTTTGGTGTGAAGTATTTCATGATAATTCTTATTTTACATAATACTAGACTATGGTCGCCACCTATATAAGCTGAGTTGAAGCATCTTAAGTCAATTATTTTTATAGATGTATATCTCTGTTGGTTATAACATGATCTGTCACAGATCTTTGTAAACGCGTGTTATTGAATGTGTATTTGTGTTGTTCTTTGTGATCAAAAAATGTGTTGTTTATTCTAAGCTCGTTATTCGTGAACAAGTTTATTATCAGTTCTTCATTTTCAATTTAACATTCTGGTTATGTCTTTGCTTAATTCTGGGTATTACTTAATTGCCTATTTGAGCGTTAAAGTCCCCAATATTATCATATTCCTCTGACTTTGATCTTGAACTTATTGTAATTCGTCATAAAACCTTTCCCTTGTTGTTTGGACCTTGTTATTTTTTGGGCAGTATACTCCAAAAGTATTCAGATCTTTTTTCTTCATTAAAAATTAAAAAAATAATATAATAAAATATGAATCTGATGAAATTAATTAAACTAATATTTTTGCTTCAAGATTATAATGGGTGATTTGAATGCTAAAATACATAAGACACAACAGGAAAACACCCATTGCACAATGAAACAAGCGAGAATGGAGAGTTTTGATAAATATTGCTACCAGTAAAAGTATGGTTATAAGTTTCACATGCTTCCTATAAAGATATACACAAAATGACATGGATTTCACCAGATGGAACCACAACCAATCAAATCGACCATGTGCTGATGGACAAAAGGGCACCCAGTATTATCTCAGATGTGAGAAAACGACGAGGAGCATGCTGTGGATCAGACCGCCTTTTACTCCAAACCAAATTTAGATGCAGAGTTAACAAAGAAAGAAACGAAAGACAACAAAGAACAAACAAACTGGACCTAAAAAAACTTAAGATTCAGGAATGTAAAGAGAAGTTTGAAGAAGAAGTCGCAAATGAATTAAGGACGCTAGAACTGCACTTCATAAAGGGCAAATGAAATAATATCAAAACAGCAGTACTGACAGTGGCAGCATCTACCCTGGGAAACAAGAGAAAGGCGAGAACAGATAAGCAATAAAGGAAAGAAATTAAGCACACAAAATGTATATAACAAGAAGAGCACAGGAAAGACGAATATCATTTGAAGTCGCAAGACAGAAAGAATAAAAGATATATAGAAATAAAAAAGAGCCTATGAAAATGGGCAAATAGAAAAAATGGAAGAAAATTTCAAACCCGACGAAATTAGAGTGGCTTACCGAATACCCAAACACCACTGGTGCTCATTTTTCATGATCGTTTCTTCCACCTTCATGCTGTATTTTCTAATTACAGTTTTTAACACTAAGTTAAATAATGTAGTGGATAAAGGATCTCCTTGTCTCAAGCCTTTTGCAACCGTAAATTGATCTGATATGTGACCCTGCCAAGCAATTTCACACGTAGTTATTAAGTGTCATTTTAACTAGCCGGATCAGTTTCTTTTGTATATCCAAATGTTCCATTGCTCGATACATTTTGACTCTATCATATGCTTGTCTAAAATCCACAAACAAAACATGCAGGGGAACTTTACCTTCATAACAAGTTGTTTGGATCTCCTTTAACGAGAAGATTTGGTCTACAGTAGATCTGTCCTTTCTAAAGCCGGCCTGATATTCATGCAGTATTCTTTCCGTATAGCAATTTAGTTTATTTCTCAATATTCTTGCCAAGATTTTGTATACCGTGTCTAATAAGGCTATACCTCTATAGTTGTCACACTTCAGTTTGTCTCCTTTGCACTAGTAGCGGATATATTTTTCTTTGTAGTTGTGCTCCACCAAACTTGATCATTTGCCATTTTTACCAGGACTTCTGTTATTTCTCTTTTCTTGTATTGCTCTCACCACTTCCCTCCTCTCTAGGCTGCCTTTCAACTATCGCATCTTCTCCAACTGTCCAGTTGTCTACTGCTTCGTGGTCCTCCTCTCCATTTAATAATTCTTCAAAATGATTTTTTCCATTCCGTCATTATTACTGCCGGATCGCTAATTAAATTTCCGTCTTTACCTTTCATATAACTACAGCGGCTTTGGTAACCTTTTCCCATCTTTTTAACTTCTTGATATAACGACCTCACCTCTTTGTTTTTAAACTTCTCTTCTATCTCTTTTAATTTCAACTCATTGTGGTTTCTCTTTTTCCTTCTACACAAAGCTTTCAATCTTCCTCGAACAATTCTATATTCTTGTTTTTTACACTCTCTATTATCTGTTAATATTTGTTGTCCGATCTTCTTCTTTTCCTTTGCTATCGCCTTCGCCTGACACTCTTCATCAAACCAATCTTTGTTTGTACTTCTTTTGGAGTCGCACTTAACTATTTTCTCGCTAGCTTCTCCTACGGCAGTTTTAATTTGTTCCCAGGCTTGATCTGTCTGTAAATTTTGGTCACATTGTTGTAGAATTTTGTTGTTCTAAACGATATTCATATATTTACTTTCAATCATAACATGATCCATTTGAATTGATTCACCGTCCTTCCATCTGGGGAGACCCGCGTACCCTTGTATATCTCTTTTCGTTTTAGTTGTGTGCTTCTCACTAGCATGTTTTTCTCCATGGCAAATCCAATAAGTCTTTGACCATTATCGTTTGTTACTTCGTGCTTACTGTAGTTACCAGTTACTGCAGTATACAGAGGCTCTTTCCCCACTTTAGCATTACAATCACCCATTATTATTTTTACAACACGTTTAGGTAGGCGCTCGTATTCATCATTTAGCTGTTCATAGTAAAGATCTTTTATTTCGTCGTCCTTGTCTTCGACGGAGTATGAATATTAATTATACTCCAATTCCTTTTCTTACTTTTAATTCGTATTGAACACATCCAATCAGAGATAGGATTAAAAGCTATCACTTTGTCCTTGATACATTCAGCTACTAAAAAACCAGTTCCAAGCATTCTATCTTTAGCTCCACTTTTAAAGAGCACCATATCTTTTATATTAGTTATATCCGATCCTAATTGTTTTGTCTCTTGAAGAGCCGTTAAATCTATTTTATACTTCCTTGCCTCATTCATTAGTTCTTTTAGCGCACCTTCATAAAAGGTTCCTCTTAAGTTGGAGGATTTGGAATTTGTATTTTTATTAAATGTTTTTAGTGATATATTTCAACAAACTGAGCACTTATACAACACCTTACAGAAGAAAAATAATGACGTTTAATTGTGTGCCAATTCAGTGTCCAGAAGTGTTGCAATGTTAAAGAGCTGGAGAAATGACCTAACATTTGCTAACCATTTCAACATTGTTAGCGAAACCAATTCTAAACCCATCTTAAGTCGTAGTGAACTTGATATTTTACCTGGTGGTTCATCTAATAACGGAGATCAAAGTTTTTTGAAGAAAGCTAAAACAAATTTAGAAGGATCTTTTTGATATTTTGGATAATATTATCACTCAATTAGAGCAACGTTTCTCGGATTACAAAAAGTTTCAATGACTGGAATTGGGCGATAATAAAAGATTCACAGAATATGGCGCTAAATTTACGATGTAATTTGCTGGCTTGGCCTACCCAAAATTTTACCACACCAGCCGCCACAGCGGTCAACAAAGGTAAAGCAGTCAGGAGTCAACTCTTATAAATAATAGGTCGAAATAAGAGTAAACTAAGATTCAAAACAAGGATTATAATGGCAAACTACATAATTCTGATAACACTAACATACGCCTCAGTATCATGGGGACATATGTGTGAAATCAACAGATAAAGAATACAGACCGTCCAAATTTTTACATCAACATGGGAGTAAGACAGGTAGATGCCCTATCAAACATGCTATTCAACCTAGTTCTTGAGGTTGTCATCAGAAAAACCAATCTAACCGGTCATATAAACACCAAATCAGTACAAATTACTGCATATGCAGACGATATAGCCATCATTAGTAGGAATAAACCACGACTAATGGAAGTGTTCAAACAAATTGATCCTGAAGCAAGAAAAAGAGGTCTCAAAATAAACGAAGTATATGACAGTCAAAAGAATAACTGACAATGAAAATAATATTACAATAGACAACTATACTATCGAACGAGTGGATGCATTTACATATCTCGGCACAGAAATCAATCAGAAGAACTCCGTAAGTAGCAAAATTATAGCACGTATTTCCAGCGGGAATCGTACATACTATGCTAATAAAAGATTGATGACATCGAAATAATTAGACAAAAGAACCAAAATGATTATCTACAGAACTCTGATTAGACCCGTAGTAACTTTTGGATGTGAAACTTGGTAATGACGAAAAAAGATGAAGCCCAACTCAGGACATTCGAGAGAAAAATACTGAGGAAAGTATATGGCTCGGTACAAGAGGAAGATAGCACATGGAGAATCAGGAGAAACGACGAGGTTAATGAGTTAAATGAAGGTTATGACATTGTAAGATTTGTGAAAAGTCAAAGACTGTCATGGCTGGGACATATGCAGAGACAAAACGATGCAAAAACAACAAAGAAAATGTTACAATGAAAGCCCATAGGAAGGCGAAAAAAAGGAAGGCCCAGAACGAGATGGTTGGATGACGTGGAAGACGACCTGAAAACAATGAACATAAGACAATGGAGAAGAAGGGCACAAGAGAGATCTGAATGGAAGGACATAGCCAGACAGGCAAAGACCCATCCAGGGTTATGATGCCAAAAGAAGAAGAAGAAGAAGGACGACACATAGACGGCCCAGGCAGCAGCTAGCAGTATATAGAGATATCCCAGAAGATTAATAAAGAATGAGATAGCCATACGATAGTCTAACGTACGCAGTAACACAACAAAACTAGCTGTATTATTTTATTTCTTTTATTTAGTTATGTTTTATATCACTAACCAGTTATACTGTAAAAGATAAAAATCAAAAAATATATAAACGTGGTGTGTTATGGCCGTATACTCCTGGGAATGCACACGCTACCCATTGCTTCTTTCTTTCTATTATTATTTATCTACATTTTTTTCTCTACTATTATTTCTCTACATAATGCCTGTCTATTATACCCTTTGGCAGTTATGAGTTTGTTGACAGATGCCGTTATTGATATATTTTAAAAGGAATTACCAGTAATTTCTGTAATAAGTAATAATAATATATGTAAGACAGGTATCTATTATAGCACAATAATTGGATGAAATATACGTAACTCCACGTATTACATGAAACTCCAGGGTGTGAAAAGTGGACAAATACATATATTTGTAAAATAAACTATTTCGTCATTAATTATCCTAACACAAAATTTAGGGTAGGCTCCTCGCATGAATTAAACGTACCTTAGAAACTTTTAAGCACAGTTTATCAGAATCAAAATAAACTATGTTTTTATTGATTAGAACACAACACACTAATAAAGTATGGCTTTTTTAACAACGAATACGGACTTGTGCGGTTTTCATATTGCTGAGATGATAAAGAAACTTGTGCGAATTACACATTACTAGTTTTGGCGACAACGTCTGAGAAAGTTTAAAAGTATTATTTAATTTGGAACATATAAATTAACAATTTCTCTATAAGATGGCATAAAAACCGGTTTTTGAGAAAAATGGACTTATGCAGTTTTCACATTTGGCCGACGATATGGAAATATGGACAGGTGTAAATAAGGTATAACCAAAAAACGTCCGTGGATCAACTAAGAACATGGATAACATTTTCAAACTTATATTCTGGTACATTATCGGGAAATACACACGACAATAAAATAATTGATAAAGTTATCAGAGGAGAATCATTTAGAAAATAATTTGGTTCGGAGTAGGTGGTAGGAATGCAAAAATGCACCGTCCGCCACCGGAAAAGCATATTGCCAAATGAAACAAGCAGGAATCAGATCATATTCACAACCGGCTATCTTACTGGACATTCACCAGTCAATGGACACCATACAATGAGGGTTACATGAAGACCTCAGCTGCAAACTTTGTAGCGTAAAACCTGACTAACGTAAAAAAAGTCAACTATCGTTGCGTGCGTGACTATCAGGAATCATAAATAAATGGTATACGTAGGTGCAATAAGCTAATTGTTCGAAAAAATGCCAAACAATCCTTATTGACTTCCTTAACAGTGGAAAAACAATTAAACGTTTAACGGAAAAACGTTTAACCAAAATAGGTAGAATTGATATTTTAGTAATGTGTGGATATGATTACCCAACGTTCGATACAATAATATAGGTCGTCCTGAAATTGCAATGACAAACAAATGAATGTACGACTAACTGTACAATAAAATCCACACGTCTCCAGTAAGCAAATTACATTTTCATCTTACAATTTAGTAGTTATATTTTTATCATTTTTGTGTCCATTATTCGCAATTCAAAAATAACAAATAGGACATTCCGTTAGAAATACAAATTGGAGTGTAAAGGCATTTTGTCAAAATAGCTTTGTGTTTAATAAAATAGGTTCCTAACTGTATTTATTGTTTTAAATATTCTTAAAAACAAGTTCTACTTTTTAATTGTATTTATTTAATGTTTTTTTTATAGAAACCTATGTGATTTTGCTACGGAAATAGTCATTATCCGATTTTTTATAGTTCATAATTAACATCCTTACCCAATGAAAATTTAACCACTAAATTAAAATAAAACGATATTATTTTAATAAACTTGTAATATTAAACATTTTAAGATTTATGTATTGTATTTTGCCTGAGATAAATGCCATCTGCTGATATTCTTTTGGATGGTAACCGAATAGGTCAAAGACTCAAATTCTCTAAAACAGAAGAAGATTTTTAACGTCAAAATTACTTGGAATTGGAAATGTAATGTTGTCCTTTTCTTTCTTTTACTAGTTTTGAGTGTAGTGAGAATGGCTGCCGGAGTAAGTTTTAATTAATATTTACAATATCCTGTTATTCTGAATCCATCCTCCACTTTTATAATTAGAAATATGTGTTACTTTGAATATTGTAAATATTTTAATGTTTATTTTTTAGACTCTTTACACTTATCCCGATAATTTCCGGGCCGCAAAAACTCTTATTGCCGCACAATATGCCAAGGCAAACGTCAAAGTAGCATCCAATTTTGTTTTTGGAGAAACTAATAAGACTAAAGAGTTCACCAAGAAATTTCCAAGTGGAAAGGTAGGTAAACAAAATTGATTTTAAGAGTTTTTTTAATATTATTTTTTGTTTACGTTAGCTAACTGGAATTCTGAGATATATAAAACTGTATAAAGTCCATTTTATAGTATTTTTTAACCAAATTCCCTTTTTTAGGTTCCTGCGTTTGAATCAAACGATGGCAAGTACCTTCAAGACAGCAACGCTATCGCTTACTATGTTTCCAATGAACAACTAAGAGGAAAAAATGAATATGATAGAGCACAAATTTTGCAATGGATTGGCTTTGCTGAAGGTGAAATTGTTCCAGCAGCATGTGCCTGGGTATTCCCTATCTTGGGAATTGTTAAAAATAACAGTGGTAATGATGAGGTCAGTACTTATGTCCTTAGTTAAACAAAACTGTTTATACTTCACATATCAATTTCAATTATTGCATTAGTAGCAAAGTGTATGATGAAATTTAAATCTGTGTTGATTAAAATTACTTCTTTTTTACTCAATATTGCTTGGCAAGAATTTAGCAACAACTAAGATTTAATGTAATTATCAAGATTTACTGAAATTAAAATCTTACTAAAAAAATGTTTCACCAAGTGGAATTAATAATATTAGAATTAAATATTGTTATTTAAATTTCATATTTTGCCAAAAAAAATAAATGTTGACTTCCTGTAGCTTAAAACCTGTATTGCTAGAAAAGTTCTTTCCAACAAGTGAAATTAATAATTACTTAGCATTAAATATGTTATGTAAATTTCCAACATTTGCCAAAAATTAAGGAATGTTTGATCCTTGTAGCTTAAAATCTGTGGGTAGTTTTTTAGATCCAATTCATTTTTTTTTATTATTCCTGACTTCCTGTAAGACAAATCAGAAACATTCAACTTTTGGATGCCTTCAATTATGAATGTATTGAGTACCAGCTACACTTGGAGAAGAAAATAGAAGCTAGAGGAAAGATAAAAAAATGGAGAAACCTGAAGATTACACAATGCAGTCTTTCCTACTATGTCCTAAATCAACAGTTTCACTTCAATTTTACACAATGAAAATGTTAAAGTGGCTGTATTATTAAATAAAGTAAAGGTTTTGGCTTAAATGAAGAGTTAATTTTCTATAGCTATGGATGCTGCAGTCAAAATTGAAACAAATTCTTATTTTTAAATTGAAAATATTAAATTAACATTTTTGATAGTGTATGGAATTATTTTAAAAGTTTAATTTTATACTTTATATTGATTACTATTAATGTTGAAACAAGAGGTTTTTAACAAATTAAAATAAAAATTAAGTAATTTTTCAAATAATAAAAATTGAGAGCTTCCCAGTCTGATTTTAAGTTAGGTTGGGTTATGTTGTTTTACATTTTTAATTATAAAATATCAAGAAAAATATGAAATTTTATGCTAATGAATATTGTGGAATTCACAGAGTAATTTGTGTATATATAATACATATAGTATTTCAAATAAATCAATATTGGGGATTCCCAGACAAACTTTTAATGGTTAGATGTCAATCTAGGAATTCTCTGTGAACATATATTTTTTTTATAACCGCAATATCAAAATGAAAATACCTGACCCTTATCGAAATGAACAAAATTTTCTTAAAGCTATGTTGCCTAGACTATAGGAAAATAAGGATAAAATGTAGTGTGGTGGTTTTACATTAAGATTTACTGAAAGTTTCGCATTGTGATTAAGTAACGGTAGTGCCCTAGAGCTTATGGTTAAACACAGTGTTATTAAATACAAAATGGTGTGTCAGTGCGGCGAGTTGTGAATTAACGCTGAAGGTAGGTTTAAGTGTAATAATCTTGTACCAAGACAAAACATTTGGAAGCAAGTAAATTGCCAGTAGAGAAAATATTTATGTTGGTGGCAACTTTATTACATTTAAAGCAGCCTAGACAAGAATTCGTAAAGTACAATAGAGGTCATTGTGTGGTTGGACAGTGGGTTTTTGTTGGATTTGAAAGAAATTCCAAGAATTGTTTCTTAATACCTATGGAATCCAGAAATGCTGATACTTTTCTTGGGATAATTAAAGAATGGGCCATTCCTGGCACAATTTTTGGAAATCATACAATTCTTTGGGCCAAGAAGGATTTATTCACCAAACAGTCAACCATTCGAAGCAATTTGTCGATCCTGAAAGTCTACAAAAAAAAATGGGCATTTTCGAGGTGTTCCGTCTTATTAAATAATTACCTAAAAATTAAGTAATAGGCCTATTTGCTGCCCTTAGCTTGAATCTTCTTCTTAGGGTGCCTGTCCATTCTGAACTTGGCAATCATTCTGGCTATGATGACTTTTTTGGTTGCTATATGAAATAGCTGTGTTGAGATCTTTCTATAACATTCTCTCAGGTTAGCAAGCCAGGATATTCTTCTTCGTCCTGGGGCCCTTTTTCCTTCAATTTTACCTTGTAAAATGCATTGAAGTGGCTTGTATCTGCCTTGATTTCTCATTATATGTCCCAAGTACTGCAGCTTATGACCCTTCACAATATTGACCAAATCCACAGTTGTGTTCATCCTCCACAGTACTTCTTCATTGGTGACTTTATCTGTCCATGGTATCTTTAGGATCCTTCTGTATAGCCACAGCTTAAAAGCCTGAAGTTTTGATAGTGTTTCCGCCTTCAATGTCCATGTTTCTATTCTGTACAGAAGCACTGAGTACACATAACATTTAAGGAGCCCTATTTTTGTTTCTAGGGTGAGATCATGGCTCTTAAACACAGAGCTCATAGTCAAGAATGCACTTTTTGTCTTTCTGATGCGACATTTAATCTCCTGGTTATTGTTCTACAACCCATTGATTATAGTTCCCAAGTAGTTGTATTGTGAGACACGTTCAATTCTCATTTGGTTCACATACAGATTTGCTCCAGTTATGTTTTCCTTGGTGATGATCATTAGCTTAGTTTTGCTGGAGTTTATATCCAGTCCATATTTTTTACTTGTTTCTGTTAGCTTAAATAACAACCGGCATTGTATTAACTAGGTCTTCACAGAATTCAGAGGTGTAACTAACCCATATTTCTTGCAATTTAGCACATAGTTGTGGCAAAGTACACAAAGGGTAATTTTTTAGGCATTGCTTCATTTTGTGCCAAAATATCTCTATTGGATCCGAGTTGCTAGAAGGATATGACAAAACTTTAATGGATTGTTCTGCTATCCATTTTTGGTAGATTTAACTCTATGGCATGAGGCTCCATGCTGTTGAAAGATAAAATCTCTGGGTAGATCACTGCACTTGATTAAAAACAAATGTTCAAGGATATCTTGATCAATGGCTGTGTTTACTATGCCTTTAATAAAATGTAAAATTCCCAACCCTTCAGCTGATGTACAACCCCACACCATGATCCATCAGGAAACTTTATATTTCTTTGCAGAAAATTCTTATGGAATGCTTCTGATTTTTCTCGTATCACATGCTTTGAGTAATCTCCCACATAGAAATCAAATTTGCCTCCACAACTGTAGATAACTTTCTCCTAATATTTGGTCCATGAAAGTTTTGATTTAGCCCAACTATAATTACTAATTTTTTGAGTTTCTGGCAATAATGGTTTTTCTTTGATGTACTCAAGTAAATAAAAAAATAGAAAATTTATATTGCAAAGATAACCCACAGACAGCTTCCGTGTACATATTTGTGATGGCATTCTCTTGAAACATGCATCCCAGTTTCTCTATTCCATGTAGCAGTTACTTCTCATATGGTATTTCTTCTTCCTGAGTTACAGAGTCTAATTAAATGACACACTCCTTTGAGAAACAGCTTTTGGACACCCTGGGCTTTTGCCATAAACATCAATACTGATAGTTTCACCATATTTTTTAAATTCTATTAATCACAAAAATTGTTGCTACAGTCAATTCACTGGAGATTTCCATGTGCTCTTATTTTATTTTACTTGTATTAATTATTCGTACTAAAATGGCGTGTGACAATTATTGTTGATAATGCACTACCTACTCCTGTTAGATTTCAAAGTCTTCTTTGCGTTAGGTTGATAAAACTTTAGGAAAAGCAAAAAATGGTCCAATATTTAGTTATCAGCAGCTCTCAATTATCAAACAATTAAATAGTATTCAATATAAAATATATATAAATAAGCTGTAAAAATAATTCCATACATCATAAAAATGTTGTTAATTTCATATTTACAAATTAAATGAATTTCAGTAAATTATCACTTTATTCACAAAATAACTGCTTGTTCCAACATATAGTTGTTAGGGCTCATAGTAGACAAGAAAATTATAATTTGTCAAGAAGTTTCTAGGAAACGACCAAACACAAAATGATGGTTGACTTAATATGCAAACTACAATTGAAAAGAAATAAAAATAAATATGGTAAACTCAGTTTCATCGTTCTTGGCGTGTGTCTGAAATAAGCTACTATGGAATTTTTAATATTCGTCTCTCTGATACACAGATGCGTAATTCAATTGTGCGAGTCACGTTCGTCATGGTAAAGTGCGATAAGAAGGGAATGAAGAGACCACTCACGTCTCCCAGTATTATCAGTATATATCTAGTGAGTCTAGACAAAACTCCAAATCTTATATAGTAAAGTATTTACCTCATAACTTTTCAAATCTATCAAATGTTTACCACATCACATGGAAACTCACATCACATTTCTAAGACAGTTTAAGGTGATGGTGTCTGAAGAACTTTTTTAATGTAAAAATAATTTATTCAGAAATGAAGTGTATGTATAAGAATAGAACTATTTTATATACTTAATAAACTATATAATAAACTAGTTTTGTAAAGTTAGTTTTCTGAATTGACTGAATTGAAAATCTGAATAAACCATTTTGATGTTCTATTTTTAGACTTTCCAAAGAGCAAAGGAAGACCTCAAATCCTCTTTGTCTATTCTCAACAGCCACTTACTTGCCCACACTTACTTGGTAGGAGAGAGAATCACTCTAGCTGATATTGTAGTTGCCTGCAATCTATTGAATGCCTACAAATATGTACTTGATCCCAACTTTAGAAAACCTTTTGGTAATGTCAACAGATGGTTCAACACACTTATTAACCAGCCACAATTCAAAGCTGTACTTGGAGAAGTTAAACTTTGCAGTGCAGTTGCTCAACCTGGAACTTTAACTGCTGCAGCCACAACACCAGGTAAATATTCATAGTTATAAATATTTAAATGTTTAATGACTAGTTTAAATGGTAAATAGGCCCTCGGATGTGATATTTTTCTGCAGTTTTCTTAGATTTTAACACCTAAAAATTTTTTTATCAACGATTTTATTGATAGATATTTCTACATATCTATACAATTTGTTTTCAAATTCTATTCATACTTTTGGTTCCAGTATAACTCTTTTCTAATGTAAAATGAAATTTTTTACCACAATTTCTACTAGCCTAGCATGTCTTTTGTTTTTTACTATTTCCATGAATATAGCTTATTATTTTTCTTGCACTTCTGTATTAAAACTAAGGAAAATTCTAAGGGTTTCTCTTTGCCTAATGTATGTTGATGAATCACTGATCAATATGAACTTTTGAAATTTGTTATTTTAGTGTCATCATCATCAGTACCATTACAGCTCGTTATGAGCCAAAGCCTTCTTTAGAACAATCTTGGATTCACCCCTGTCTTTGGCAACTCTTTTCCATGCTTTAACTCCGATGGATTTTAGATCATCCTCTATGTTATCTTGATACCTAATTTTTATTCTTCCTCTGGCTCGTCTTCCCACTGGTCCTATTTGGTTGAAAAATTTTCTGATCGTTGCATCTTCATCTCGCCTAATTATATGTCCTATACATCGAAGGCGTGCTAATTTCATACATTTTACAATGTCAGGTTTCCCAAAACTTCTGTATAACTCAAAAGTTGTAGCGCCTATGCCACAAACCCTGTTCTTGGACTCCTCCCATATATTTTTCTTAGAATTTTTCTCTCGAAATGTTTAAGCAATTCTTGGTCGTTTTGTGTAAGTGACCACCTTTCTGACCCGTATGTTAACACTGGCCTTATTAGTGTTTTATATATGGTCATTTTTTTGATAGTTATAGGGCCATCTGTTTCATCCAGCCATGATTAGCACTTATTGGCTAGCACTATTCTTCTTTTAATTTCTTTGCTGACATTGTTGTCTTTGGTCAGCAGTGAGCCCAGGTAGAAGAAGGTGTTCACACCTTTCAATCCAGATCATTAATTAATAGTCTAGGTATCTGGTTGCCTGATCTAGTACAATACATGTTATATACTTGGTTTTACACTGCCCATAATGTGTCTCTTATGTACATCCATGAATCAAATGTGCTTTAAAGATATATGTTATTTTAATATTAAAATATTGGATGTGGTAGACTTCAGGTATATGTTACCAATGGGGCAGTGAAGTTCAGTTGTTAAAAACTTGATTTGGTCACTTTTGACAGTAGGTATATTCTAATAATTTTCAAAATAATTTCATCCTTGGGCCAAAACAATTTTATTTTTGTGTAATCTTGTTCAATATATAAAAAAGTTTCCTTTAAAATTTACAAGCTGCTCACAGCAAAGCTAAACCAAATGGAAATGCTGAAATTGTGGAAAAAACTAATAAGAAAAAGAGTAAGTTGTTAAGACTTTATTATCTGATAGAGATTTTATTTTCTGTAGATCTTACCATTTTTAATAAACAATAAGTTTGATTACAGTTTTACTGATATTGTAGATTAGATAGCGTTTGGTGAATAATTAGATTTGTAATTTTAGAACATTTATTTTATGTGAACATTACGTTTACATATGTTATTAAATGTGAGAAGTTGTAGTAATGTTCTCAAAATTTATATATTATAGCTATATAATTTGTCAAACATTAAGAAATATAAGAATGTGATCCCAAAAGGATAGATGGACGGTATTGAAGACCATTTACACACCATTGTTGCAAAAGGAATGAGAAAGTATGATGATTCACAATCTAAAAATCCTTATGTAACCAACTTTCAACAAATATAAATATGTTATAATCAGAACATAAAATAGAACTAATGAGATTTTGAATTTGTGTATGAAGTCCTCTGAGACTCTGACAATAAATTTGTAATGAGGATGAAATTAGTTTTTTTCCTTCTCTCTTGAATGATTCAATTTTTGGTACACAATTTCTGTATTTTATGGCGATGTCTTTTTCGCCTTCAATTTGTCTTTCAATTCTTTGCAAGCTTTATTGAATATATCCCTTTGTATATTTGTTTGATCACTATTTATTTTGATTTTTGAGTTGTAGTCTTTTTTTCTTAGTTAAAATGTCCTTAACAACACTATTATTGGAAAAAATAACTAAGAGGAAGAGACTTGGTACCTGTGTTCTTCTCTACTCAAATAACTTTTAATAAATCATCTGTTACTTCATATTTTCCTATTTGCTTCATAATTTCCTTAACTTTGGTTCTGTTTTATTTTATCCTGTCTTCAATATTCAAATAATTGAATTCAGGAACATTGAACAACATAACATTGTTAGATATTACAATTCCCTTGTTTATTTGTATAACCATTATTTCAAAAGGCAAACCTGACGCATTTGAGTTGCATTTCAGTTGATCAATAGTCTTCCTTATATTATAAATCTGATTTATTGTTTTTGTGTAAGGATTTTTCATTGGCAAATTTAACTTTTTCTACTTCAATCTTTAAATCTTCAACCATGGACTTCAAAATTGGTACTAACAGTAAACCTTGCTCACAATCCTCACACAAATATTTTAGTTTCGTAGTATCTGCTGCTAATTGAGGACATCTTACTTCTGTGGTTGTTACACTGGCACAATTAATATGTCTCTTACATCCATCAACTTCAAAGAAGTCTATCTTCTGCCGCATCTTTCTTGCATATCAAGCATTATTTGCCCATATTTGAATATTCAACAGAATGTCAACCCTAAACTATTTAATAAAGACACTATGTCACATCACTGGTAGATTGTAATTACTTATCTATAACTATCAATTTGTCCTAATTGCTTCAAGTTTTTGTTTGAAAGAAATTAACTTCTCATTGCAGTTATTGTTTTTTAAAAAAGAAATAGGATCTTCATATACCTTGTACTAATCATGCATATCTTGATATAACTTTATAAATTAATTGTTAATATTTACTTGTCAAACAACAGTTTTTTGGAGCAATTGCTAATGATATCCCTCGAGGTTGATTGATTTTAAATTAAATTAAGAACGGGAAAAGCAAGATAATGCATTTACCAAAATGGAAAATGTTTTGTGTAACTAGAGATTTGTCGATCAGATTGAAGACATTTGAGCTGTTACATGTTCTCTATGCTGCAGGATGGATATTTGCCTTTGAGAGAGTAACTACTCTCTCAAAGGCAAATGTTACCTTTCATGGTACCGTTTGTAACTCAGAGAGTTATATTATTATTGATATTTCCAATCACTCTGTACCATCAATGTTTAGAGGGTATTTCAATGTCAAAACATTTTTTTATATATATTATCTGAGATTTTAATGAAAGTTAGCTAACATTTATTAGAATTATATTACTATTGCAGGTAAAGGTAAGAAGAAGGAAGAAAAGAAACAAGAGAAGAAGCCACAACCACCTAAAGAAAAGAAGGAAAAGGAACAGCCAGAAGAATTAGATGCTGCCGAAGCTGCCCTTGCTGAAGAACCCAAGAGCAGGGATCCCTTCTCTGAACTACCTAAAGGGTATGTATATTGAATATTATTTAGAGTAATTACTTTTTGGAAATAGCTCCAGTGACTAGTATCACTGGAGTTCCATATGGGGTCCCTCTCTTGTAGATGATTACTTTGAAGATAGCTTTGTAATCCAAAATCTCTCAGCTAGTAAATGCCTTACACACTTTCGTATAAAGTATGTTTCTTTTCAATTTATTCATTTAATCAATCTGTTGCCAGCTTTTTGCATCAATTTTCCTTGCATCCTTATAACTCATGGTGCTTACGGTTTTCTCACACTAAGTTTTCACCTACCTCTATGTCTACTTCCTCTGGATTGTGAGATACAGATGTGCATGAGAGGATTGTTCTGTTATTCTTCATATTTTTTAATAGTTATCACATCTTTTACACCTGATGTGTTTGTATAACATCACTCATAAATTTGTTGTTTTCTGCCTTCGTATTTGTTATGTAGACCAAACTAGCACATGTTTCAGACTATAATGTCACACCTACACTATAAAATCAGCGGCGATGGTAGATCGTGTGATTGTCGTTATAGGTGATGATGGGCATGTATAGCAGAGTCTGCCCTCTACACAATCGTGCTCGCGCTTACTTGTCTGTAATCGCCGATTATAAAGAGGGTCCATAAGACATCCTGGACAATAAGACACATATAATTTATAATATGGCTTTGAAAGAAAATTTTTTAGTGTTACTTTCACAATTTTTATTTATTTTGACAAATCCATCCTAGCAATATTCAATTCACATTGCATACATCCTGTTGTGGTGGCATCCAGCAGTGGCATTATAACATGGTGAAACAATGTATACGCATATCATATTATAAAGTGCTATAAAATTTTAAAACAAACAGCGTTGGTTTAGTTATTTTAAATTATATTCAAACATTATCAAAGTTTACTATTCTTTAACAAGTTATTTTATCTCTTGCTTCCTTCTTACAAATGCCATTATTATTGTACTACTAAGAATAAATTTTCTAAGCTTATAATCTTTCATTGATACATGGTAGTTATAGTTTTACTAGTTAATACTTTCTCAAAGGCGGATTTTATAATACTATTGTAAAATCTGTAACTCAGAAAGTTATATCAAATCTAGCAGTTCCAATTCCTCTAGGTTTTTTTTATTTAGAGGGTATTTCAATGCTAAAACATTTTTATGTGTACTTAACATACATTTTATAAAGATATTCATTAAATTAGTGTTATTTTAAAAATTATGTCTATTATTTTTATTTTTTGCCTTCCGTTCATGTTGAATCATGTGGCACTTCATACAAAGTATAGAAATATTGTTTCGTTTGTTGGGGACGGCTAGGTACTTGCCTGTAGATTAATGCTGATGTTTGGGCTGAGAAGCTGCAAACATAATAGATGCAGCACAAAACAGAAACATATCATTTGATAGTCGCCAATCTTCGGCAAAAGATGACACAGAAAGAAGACAGGCTGATGAAAGACTAAGTAAATCAGAAAAACATACAATCAGTTAAGACTCATCCAGGGTTTTCGTGCTATGATGATGATGATGGTGACTATTATACCGTGGTTATTTTAATGGCTTGCTCGTTTGTGAATGTTTATTTGGTAACAGATGGAATATAAGTTTTGTAGAAAAAGTTTGCCTTGAAATTATCCTTACAAGGTAAAGTTAATGTATGTCACAAAAGTGAAATTGGCTGACAAAGTTTAATTGAATGTGCACTTTCTGAGGGAGGGATAAACGTCATATCCTAGCCGATTTCCGGAAAATGCTTTGGGTGCTGTGCTTTATACCCAAATATTTATTGAATATGCTTGATTTTAATATTCGGTCATTTGGTAATAGTGATTATTATTAAGTCAAAAAATATATGAAAATGGGTGGAAAGATCAGGATAGACCACAATTGCATTGCATTTTTTTAAAAAAAAGTTTGAGTGAACAAAAAGTGAAACTGAACATTGTTCAAATTCACTGATATGGAAAAAAATGAACACATGGACAATATGATCAGCTCTTAGTTTTGTATATTATGTTGTGGAAATAAGTAATTATTAATATTGAAGTCGAATAAAATTTTGTTATTTTGTTGATTAAACCTGCTAAGTTTTTATAAAAACTTATGTTCCAAATGTGATGTTCTTATTAAACCATATTTTTTTCTGAAATTTATTATCATTTGATTTTTATTTTGTTACAGAACCTTTGTTATGGATGACTTCAAACGTGTCTATTCAAATGAAGAAGAGAGCAAATCAATTGCTTATTTCTGGGAGAAATTCGACCCTGAAAACTACTCAATCTGGTATGGCGAATATAAATACCCTGAAGAACTCTCCAAAGTGTTCATGAGCTGTAACCTAATTACCGGTATGCAACAGAGGCTGGATAAGATGAGAAAGCAGGCCTTCGCATCTGTATGCCTTTTTGGAGAAGACAACAACAGCACAATCTCCGGTATCTGGGTATGGAGAGGACAAGAATTAGCTTTTACTGTAAGTATTTCTATTGAGTATTTCATTTATGTGTAGTATTCTGCCGATTATTGAATTGAAGTACCATAAAAGTTTAAAACAAACTGTGTTTATAAAGTTACTTATAAAAACAATTATCCAAGTTTTCTGTTGAAGCTGTTTTATCTCTTGCTTTTTTCTTAAAAATACAATTGCTGTTGTACTTAAGAATAAGTTTTGTAAGATTACAATTTTTCATTGATACATTGTAGTTGTAGTTTTACTAGTTAGTACTTTCTCAAAGGCAGGTTTTACAAGACTATTGTAACATCTGTAACTCAGAAAGTTATATCAATCCTAGCATCTCCAATTCCTCTAGATTTTTTTTTATTTAGAGGGTATTTCAATGCTAAAACATTTTTATTTGTACTTAACATAAAATTTGTGTTAGTTAAAATATTATTTAAACTTTGAAAATAAGGCTATTATCGAGCACAAGTTAATTAAATCTAGCCCAAGTACTTTCGCTTAAAATAGCATCTTCAGGGGCATTTCGTCGAAATAAGAACTATCCGGCAAGCGTAGGATGTGGAAACATTAAAACTAACATAAATTATACAAAACACTACACTAAAACGAGGACAAACAGTTTAAAAATTCTGAATTTTTAAACTGTTTGTCCTCGTTTTAGTGTAGTGTTTTGTATAATTTATGTTAGTTTTAATGTTTCCACATCCTACGCTTGCCGGATAGTTCTTATTTTGACGAAATGCCCCTGAAGATGCTATTTTAAGCGAAAGTACTTGGGCTAGATTTAATTAACTTGTGCTCGATAATAGCCTTATTTTCAAAGTTCATTTATTCGAGCATTCAACCTCATTTCATTTAAAATATTATTTGTACAATTATTAATTTTTGTACATTGCATTCATGTTGAATCATATGACACTTCGTACAAAGTATAGAATTCTTTCTTCTGTGGGGGACAATTTGTTGGCAAATGTTGGCTACCACCATAGCTACTCTTTATTGGCATAAGTGTGGAAAAGCTCTGTAGACCATATCCTCAGATTCTTTAGCCAGGAGATTCTTTTTCTTTCAGGATTTTCATATCTTTCTCATATTTTTAATACTTCTTCATAGGATATATGATCCTTCTAGCAAATCCTGAGTATCCTTCTTTCTATATAGCCACATTTCACAATCCTTTAATTTTTTTTTGTGGATACATCTGTAAGGTCCTTGTTTCAGTACCGTAGAGAAGTCCACGAGAACAGCGTTTAAACAGCTGATTTTTCATTTTTGGTTTAAAGTAATGGCTGTAAAATAATTTTGACATTCTCCAAAAAAGATGATTTCTTTATTTCTCTTTATCTATTCTCTAATCTCCAAAGAATGGTCTCATTTTGGCATTTATCGTTATACCAAATATGAAAGAAGCGTCTCTGTTCTTTTAGTGTTTTTGTTACTATATAATGTGTTATGAAGGGCAATTTGTTAGCTTATGTGCATGCATTTTGTGTTTTTTTTATTGTGACATAGTCCGAATATTATATTAATATTTTTTGACTCAATAAAAATATTCTCTCACTAAAATATTGTAGATTGTTCTTTTTATATACAAAAGTGAGGTTAGGGATGTTTACTCTTAATTTTTAATATTAAAAAGAGCATTGTAAAATAAGGTGTCCATTTTCAGTAATCATTAGCTCTTTCATATTTGTAGCATGCGTTATTCCAAACTATAATTTTCATTAAATTCAACACTCAACTGAGTATTATTTTATTAAAACCTTCTTTTTAAATTAAAAGAAACTAATTAGACTGTTTTTAATGTTACAGTTAAGTCCCGACTGGCAAATAGATTATGAATCCTACGAATGGAAGAAGTTGGATGCCAAATCAGAAGAAACAAAGAAATTAGTAGAGCAATACTTCTCATGGACTGGTACTGACAAACAAGGTAGAAAATTCAATCAAGGAAAAATCTTTAAATGATCTTCATCTACTTAATAAATCTTCTAAAATGCTGTACTGATCATGTGAAGCAAGAGAAATAAATCCCAATGTTTTGTTAATAATATTTTTTTATTAATCATATTTATGTAATTGTTCTGATCGAAGCTTTTCTTTGGGCTTTACTCCCTGAGTTTTTAAGACACTTAAATAAATTTAATAACAATTTGTTCTTGGCTTCAATATTACATTCCCACAACACGAAGTGGTATAATGTATGCAAATACGTTGTCAATAGCTGACCATAGTCCACATTAAAATGTTAATATATTCGAGATAAGTGAATAATACCTACCTAAGATTAACGAATAAAAGGAAAAGTGTAACTGTATCCAATGAACCAATAGACACAAGCTAGTTATTGAAGGAAAAATCAGAATCAGCGCCAGTTCTTAACTTTTTTTTCTTAGATTTTTTCGGTAAAGATCCCTTACTGCCACCAATCTATATTTATGAAGTTATTGACTATACTGTTATGATAGCAAACCTTTCAACTGCAACTGCGGCCGAAACCTATTACACCAAAACCATTTCAAATAATACAGTACAAATTAACCCTACAAATTCTGACACCTACAGGACACTCATACAGCACCTTGGAAAAGAAAACATTGTGCATCACACTTACCAACCGAAATGAGAGCGGCCCTATTGTTGTCATAAGCGGATTACACCATTCAATACCCACAGGAGATATCTTGCATGAATTAAATAATAAGGGTTTTAAAATTCGCAACATAATGTTAGACATAGAGTTACCAAATAACCATTGCCCTTATTCTTTGTCGATATAGAGCCAAATGAAAACAACAAAAACATATTTAACCTGGAAGTCCTACGAAACTGCATAATAACAGTAGAACCATCTAGAACAAAAAATACAATAGTACAATGCACAAGGTGTCAAAAATACGGACACTCAAAAAGTTACTGCCTGAGGCCATTCGCCTGTGTGGTGGATCACATGTAGTGATGAGAAGGTCATGAATGAGCCGTTCACGAAGATCTGATCTTTTCGAAGACCCGTGATTGATGCAATCACATTCTGTGACCCTACCGTTCGAATGACCCTATGAATCATGCATATGAATGACGCTGTCTAGTGTTTACGAAAAAACCACCGAAAGAACTGTGTGATCGCGACACGTTGCTCGGTCCAATTAATGTATGAAGCGCGAACGGTGCGAACCGCAAAGGATCATTTAAACGCTGATTTCAGATTCTCAGAACGGCAAAACCCTTTCGCTGCAAAACTGTAAAATTATGTACATATACATTCGAATTGTCGAGTCAATAGTCCCGTAGTCTGTTCTGTTTATAAATGTGTAGGCAATAAAATTCTTATTAATTGTTGCATTATCATTCTTTCTTGAATATTATATGGAATTTGTAATTTTACTTAACATTTTCAAGTGTTTTTTTATTTTAATGATTTCTGAAGATGATTTGAGAAATACAAACCTTTAGCCTTAAACTATATTTAATTCTTAATGTTATAGTAACAATATCCAATTTTACACGTAAACAACACTATAAATAAAGTCGTTCTAATGAAGGAATCTACATATACAATATGAACGGGTCCTACATTATCATTAATTCATACACTCTTAGAAGGATTCATAAACATATCAATATTAAACTCTACACACTTGACCTTTAGACAACAAATTTAATTAGTCGTTCATATGAACGGGTCATTTTAATGAATGCCCTGGAAGACCCAGGTCTTCCCATCACTACACATGATACAAAAACTTGCAAAAAAGCACGCGACACCAGCAACATATGCCTTATGTAATGGCAATCATCCAGCAAACTATAAAGGATATGTTATATATAAAGACCTTGTAAATTCGGAAAACAAAAATATAACAAGCAGCATTCCTATACCTAGAGTTGCAAGCCTAAATAATAACACTAATGCTCACCACATACGCAAATCACATGTAACATATGCTCAAGTTGCAGCAACTAATACTTCTTCACAAGACAACAATAATAATTTAGGCCTTTCAAATAAACTTACAGAATTGCTCAATAAATTTAAAAATATGTTTGCACAATTGATACAAGCATGCTTACAACAGTGATAAATAGAACGTCGTAACGGCTAACTCACTTAGAATAGCAGAGTGGAACGCAAATGGTCTAACAAACCATGTGCAAGAAATTATACTATTTCTAAAATTAAACAAAATAGACATCCTACTTATATCTGAGAGTCACACAACTGAGAGGTCTTTTATAAAAAATCCACACTACTCTGTTTATTACGAAAAACCATCCAGATGGAACAGTCCATGCTGGTACAGTTGTAATATTCGTACAGCTATAAATCACTACGAACTTGCTCCATCTATCACCAACAAAATTCAGAGTACTATCATAAAAGTACATGCGCTCACCTTTCCATTAATAATAGCCTCTATCTACAGCCCACCACGCCATACCATCAATCTGGAGGAATACAGAGAATTTTTTGAACAACTTTACTCACATTTCCTGGTGGCAGGGGACTGGAATGCAAAACATACAACCTGGGGAGCAAGACTGATATCTCCAAAAGGCAGAAATCTATTAAAGATCATACAAGATAATAACCTGAAATACCTAACAACTGGTACCCCCACATACTGGTCCACTGATAACAAAATTCCTGATCTGTTAGACTTTGCTATAACTAAGGGAATACCTGAAATACACAGCGACATCACCCCCAGTTTTGATTTACATTCGGGCCTCAGTCCCATCTTGATTACCTTAACTCCCAATGTCCCAATATAATTTTGAAAACTCTTGCACCAAGGCTATATTCCAGTAACACGAATTGGGTTTAACTCGAAAGAAGAAATCAATGAAAAAATATCTCGTTGAAATTCGATTTAAACACAAAAACGACATTGAAGAAGCTGTAAAATATCTAACGGAACAAATACAACAGGCCGCTTGAAAAGCTACTCCTGTAAAGGAAAAAACCATTGATGAAAGGTATAGTATACCCCTCCACATTAAAACACTAGTAGAAGCGAGAAGAACCCGTCGCAAATGACAAAGAACAAGAAACGCGATAGATAAAACAAATCTAAACATGCTCACACACAGACTTCATTCCGCTATCCAAACAGCCAAAAACGAATCCTTTGAAAGATATGTCATAAATCTTTCTCTTGATGACAACTCTCTCTGGAAAACCACAAAGAAATTTAAAAAACCGGTAGTAATGAAATCACCAATTAGGAAAAATGATGGAACCTGGGCTCGATCAAATATAGAAAAATCCAACAGATTTGCAAAACATCTATCAACCGTCTTCTCCACCCCAAAGGCCAACGATATTAACGACGAGAAAATTAGAGACTTCCTTAATGCACCCTGTCAGCTATCATTAACACTAAAATACTTCTCACCTAACGAAGTCCGTAACGAAATCAACCTGATTAACCCTCATAAAGCTCCAGGATTTGACCTTATAACTGGCGAAATTACAAAAAAACTTCCAAGAAAAGGTGTCGTCTTAATAGCCATTATTTCTAATAGCCTCCTGACTGAGACTATACTATTTTCCAGTGCAATGGAAGTATGCACAAATTATAGCGATACCTAAACCTGGTAAAGCTCTAACTGAAGCCAGTTCGTACAGACCAATAAGTCTCCTTCCGACTTTATCAAAAGTCTTCGAATGGTTAATCCTTAACAGAATAGAAATAATAATACCTATGGAAAACCTTATCCTAGATCATTAGTTTGGTTTTCGCTCAAATCACCTAACCATACAACAGTGCCATAGATTAGTCAACAAAATAAAAGAGTGCCTAGAAGGGAAACAAATCTGTCTTATCAGCATTCCTCGATATACAGCAAGCATTTGATAGAGTGTGGCACGAGGGTCTTCTCTTTAAAATAAAAACTCAGCTAACTGACCAAATCTACCTCCTCTTTAAATCATACATGTCCGACAGATACTACCAAGTTAAATACGAAGGTGCTCTATCCAACTAACACCAAATAAAATCCGGAGTACCTCAAGGCAGTGCACTTGGCCCATTCCTTTACCAAATCTTCACTGCTGATATTCTTATTAGCAAAAATACACTAATGGTAACATTTGCGGATGACACTGGTATACTAGCATCAGACTTCTACGAAATATTAGCATTTCACAAATTGCAAAATCATCTCAATGAACTAGAAGACTGGCTTAAATGCTGGAAAATAAATGTCAACACAAACAAGTCTTGTTAAGTAAATTTCACAAATCGAAAGAATAAGCTGTCCATAACTACACCTAAATAATTCACCTATACCAATAAAAACAAAAGTAAACTACCTGGGCCTTCATCTAGACGAAAAACTTACTTGAAAATCACATATTGCAGCCAAACGACGACACCTCGACCTAAAAGTTAAAAATATGAGCTGGCCAATCAACAGAAGATCGCAACTTTCATTAGAAAACAAACTGACCATCTTTAAAACAATAGTCAAACCATTGTGGACATATGAAATTGAGCTGTGGGGCTGTAGCAAACCATCCAACACCAAAATACTACATGTATTCCAGTTAAAAACTATTCGTATATTAGCTAAAGCCCCATGGTATGTATCAAACCAAACCATGCAGACCTCAACATCACCTTCATCAATGATGTGATTGCTAACCACTCCAGAAGACACATGAATCGGAGAGCAGACCATCCAAACCGTCTCATAGACGAATTATTCAACCCTCCACTGGTTGACAACGTCTAAAAAGACTTTGGCTAGAAGACCTAGCTGCTAGGTAAATTCCAGAGAGTCGTCAATGGACGACACCCGCCACAAGCCAAGAACATATTATATTTACTTATTACTGTATCGAACTAGATTGTAAATTATCAATAAATAAAAAATAGATTGCCTCATTTCTGAAACCCATTTTAAAAATGGTCAAATACATATTACTCGCCCTTTAAATTTAGCTAAAAGAGGTACAGTAATGCCTCTTCAACCACGGGGGGTTGGATATAACGCAGACCTCAATCACTTCATGAGATCGGGTCATTGGATCTTTAGTAATGGAACTACCCTCTATAGACTTAATTACCAACGAATAAATAGATACTGTTAGGTTACTGACCTTGCACTTAATGTCTCAAAGGGAAATTTAGTTAATGTAAAAAGTCATCATTAAAATCTTAACAAATAGTGTTTTGTGTTGTGGTTCATCATTGAGCTTCAGCAGCTCGGACAGTTTGAATAATAATCGTTTTCCATTGGTCTCGAGTTTCGATTAACTGTTATGTGAGCCGCCAAGTGTACTTTTGGGAATCTTTTGTAATGTCTACCCATCGTTGTGGTGATCTACCGTGATGGCGCTGACTCTTGAGGTCTTCGTTGGACAAACAACCGCCAACAAAGAACTTTATAATTGTAGAGTAAATTGTGCTAGAAAACGTTGATGCAATTCTATAATTTTGGTTTTGTTGTATTTAACCATGAGTCCAAACGTACTTTCTACCTCGACTTTTTTTAGTAAGTTAGTGATTTCTTCTGGAGGAGAGGCTAGAAGTGCGAAACGTAAGTTAGATATAGTAGGTAAGTAAATAGAATTAAACAGTAATAAAATAAAAGCAAAAAGGATAATAAAAACAAAATTTTTAAACATACCAATTATTCACACACAAAATAGATACTTTAAAATTCTTATTCTTCAAAGACGGTGGCAGGCTCAGTTCTCGGATTACGTTCGAACGGGAACCGAATTATTCGTGAATGACCCATGGCTTAATGACGTTTCATTCGCGTGTATCTAACTTTCGATTTGCATACAAGTTAGTGTATACATACAGGCTAATGATATTGTTCTGTATTTACTACAGTATTTAGTCACAGTTTAATGCTAAAACTTACTTTATCGTGTCCGGATATGTCATTCATAAAATTTCGGCCCAGTATCGGGCTACGTCGGTCGCCCATCTTTGTTGGCGAGTCGCGAGTTGGGTAATCGCTTTCGAGGTGTTCGAGCTTTGTATAGAGCATGCCGCTCGTCCGCGATCTGTTTAATTTTCTCTATGTGCTCTGCAACGCCTCTGCGTGTTGAGGGTTCTACAAAACACGCTGCTTTATATAGATTTGACAGTGGCGTTGGTTTCGTGCACCCCGTTACTATCCTGTATGTCTCATTTAGCTCAGTATCAACTTGTTTAGTGTGGGCATATCTACCCAAAACGGGGCATGCATATTCAGCAGTTGAGAAACACAGTGCCTGTGCCGTTGTTTGTAAAACGCCAGGACGTGCACCACATTTACTTCCCGTTAGCTTTCTGAGTATGCTGTTTTTAGTTGTTACTTTCCCTTTCGTTTTTATGCAATGTTGTCTGTAGGTGAGGGACCGGTCTAAAGTTACTCCAAGATATATAGGTTGTTTTGTGTGTTCGAATGTATTACCATACCACGCAATTTGGAGCTTTCGTTTGGCTTCCTTTGCGCGAAGGTGGAAAGCACATACTTGGGTTTTAGAGGGAATGGGTCTCAGGGAATTCTGCAGGTAGTACGCTGTCATTGTTTTTAAGGCACTTTTGAGTTTCTGGTTTCTTTCGAAGTGCTTGGTTTCGGTCAGCGTACGTTTGTCGTTTGCGTATATATTGAAGAGCATTGGTGCTAAAATACTTTCCTGTGGAAGGGTGTTTTTTTGAACTCTCCACTTACTTACTTTACCCTCCAGCATAACGAAAAAACGTTTGTTTTGCAATAACTAATATACGACCTTTCCCAGATGGTGGTCATTAAGAGTGTCATATAATTTGCGGAGCAATGTTTTGTGCCTTACTGTGTCATAAGTTGCTGTCAAATCTACGAAAGCAGCCCAAGTTTTCCTTCAAAGCCATCTTCAATGTGTTCTGTTAGTGCGAGGACTTCACCGGTGCAAGATTTGCCGGGTCTGAATCCTCCTTGTTGTGGGATGAGGTCGACTTCTTTTTTCTATTCTGATGAGTATGAATCTCTCGTATAGTTTGAAAAAGTGGCACAGCAGCGAAATAGATCTGTAGCTACTGGGGTTTTCTGGGCCCTTTCCTGGTTTTAACAAGGCTATTACTTTAGATTTCCTCTATGATTTTGGAATTTCGCAGGTTTTTCAGCATCTAATAGAATTCTTTAGCAATCTACTGTGCTTAAGTGTTTGTATTTTTAGGACAAAAGGTGGAGAGTAACCATTGTTTCTATATATGTCCTGTTTTGTACATTGTGTTACTATAATGTCTAACGTTTCATCATTTATGCATTTTAAGCTTTCCACTGGGATTTGGCCTATACCTACTGCTTTTGACACTAGTCATTTTTATTTGTCACTTACCGAGACTATAAATTCTCAAAACTTAAACAGTTTTATCACCCGTCGATTTTCGCTCACACGCTTCACTTGTAAGGGCCGTATAGGTAAAATAAAAAACAAATTTGTAACGCTTTCAAATAAAATTTATTTATCTTTATTTTTAATTGGTTTGCAATATTAGGTTATAATATTCCACTGATTTTTACATTGACCAAACAACGAACATTGCAATTTATTTCACAGTTATCGACTTTTAAACAGAGTTCACAATAGGAAACGAACAGCTGAAGCAATAACATTGTCCCCTCTACCGATATTTGGAAAATTACTAATATTATAAAATATATATGTCACTCGTGGAGAGGAGAAAATATCATCTATACATAAACGTAATACAACTTTCATACTATTTATAAAATCCTCTTAGAACAGACAACATTTTTTTAAAGGATATAATTAAAACACAAACATCGATATGCATAAGTTTCTAGGTATGTATTTAGTTCGACAACTTAGGTTCTGGAACATGCCTTAGAAAAATAATTTGGGATTCTCATTGTTTTATTTAAATTTAGTTTTATGTTGAAGGTTTTTCATTGCCTGTTACCTTGCATTCATTATTATTTCATGTGTTAAAGAATAGTTTAATACATGAAAGTGAGCAGTTTATGCTCGGCGAGCATAGTCTTCATGCTCTCAGCAACCAAAATGATTTACGCCTGATTGAACTCGCATCATTGGGAATGATGGTAGTAAGTACGTTTTTCTCATACCTGAAATAGTAATAGAAGAAATACCAGAGCCCACAAGAGAAGAAATTAAAGAAATAATAAAAGATATGAACAATCAAAAAAGCCCCGGGGAGAGCGGCATTGTGGCAGAGAACATAAAATATGGAGGAGAGGCCTTAATAAACAAACTTGGTGAGCTAATACTAGAATTATAGGATGCCAAAGAAATGCCTCAAGAATGGAATAAGTCGATTATAATTTCTATACATAAAAAGGGAGATATAACTGAATGCGCAAACTATAGAGGAATATCCTTATTAGAGGTAATTTATAAAATACTCGCCATACTAATTAAAAAACGATTAGAAATATATATAGAGAAGAATCTAGGAGAATACCAGGGAGGATTTCGGAAAGGAAGATCAACAACCGATCAAATTTTTATGCTAAAACAAATCCTGATCAATTGCTATGAATACAACATTTCAGCACCAGTACTTTTCATTGATTACAAAGCTGCCTACGATACAATAGACAGAAACAAGTTAATAGAAACACTAAAAGAATTCCAAGTGCCAGAAAAAATAATAAGATTGGTAAAAATGACAATTAGACAAACTATTTGTGCTGTGAGATGCAACGGTACAGTCTCAGAAGAATTCGAAGTGAAAAAAGGTGTTCGCCAAGGAGACCCGTTGTCTACATTGCTACTCAATATACACTCACCGGCAAAATTAACGGAACACCTTAAAATTAGGACATGTTAGATGTCTTGAATTTCCTAAACCTGTTGTCCGATTTTAGTGATTTTTTTAGTATGTTATAGGTATATTATTTAAGAATATCGATGTAATAATATTGTTGCTAGACAGGTCAATGTCGTTTTTTCCTTAAAGTTCGGAACACCCTGTGGAATATTCTAGCATATATAAAATATTGAAATTAAAACTTAATTATAGCCTTAGGCTTTCTTAACATTTTCTTTTTTGATTCATTTGCTTATGTTTGATAATAAAAAAGTTAGGTACGTCAACAACTAGCCATGTTTTTCATCAATAAATCCTCATTTTCTGCTTAGTTTAATAAACAAGCCCAAAGTAGGCTATGAGAAGTTAACAATTTAATACACACACCGGCAAATTTAAAGGAACCTGTTATTAATGCAATATTTCTTTATATTTGTATTTTATAGACTATATCTACATAGCTTTGAAAGCTCCTTGTCACAAGAAAGTCTTAAATGTCAAATTAATTTGTTTATTTGTATTGTGTTTTACATTTTACAGTCATTCTGTCTGTTCATAACAAGTACAAACTTGTATTTAATTGAGCGTATAGTAAGAAAGAGACTTAAAGCCGGTCTCAAGTCATATGTGCCAATAAAAGCTCCCAGACTCCAGAGACACCATCGTTTAGCACGACTACAATTTGGTCGAGTACATCAAAATTGGAATGATAACCACTGGAGTCAAATTCTCTTTACGGACGAGAGCCGTTTCTGTGTAAATTACATCGACGGTAGAGAAAGATTGTATCAACTTCAAGGAGAACGAAATGCCCCTTTCAATTTTACTACGACCGTACCTTTTGGTGGAGGTTCAATTATGGTGTGGGGCGGTTTGGGAGCAATAACAGAGTTAGTGGTGATTGATGATGGAGCATTAATAGCAGATAAGTATATCAGAGATATTCTCCAAGACCATGTGGTACCTTTTTCACCATATATTGGCGAAAATTTTATTTTAATGCAGGATAATGCGAGCCCACACGTCGCAGACTGTGTAAGATATTTCTTATTACAAGTGGGTATAACAACGATGAATTGGCCAGCTTGTTCCCCAGACCTAAACACACGCTATTAAAGCCAAAAAATGCATAAAAAACCAATTTAAGTTCAAACTGTACAATAAAGTTAATGCATTTAAAATCCGTATTTTGTTGAGTCTGACAACTTTGTGTTTTATTTCTTCTTAAACAGGTTTTATATTGTACTACCATTGTAATATAAATTCAAAATACTTCACCAACATTCGTATTATGATATTATCTACACAGTATATAGACTAGAGAGAAAATACTCAGATTTTATGGTTGTTCCTTTACATATGCTGGTGAAACTAAGAAGAAAATGAGCATTTATTGATGAAAAACATGGCTAGTTGTTAACGTACCTAACTTTTTTATTATCCAACACAAGCAAATGAATCAAAAAAGAAAATGTTAAGAAAGCCTAAGACTATAATTGAGCTTTAATTTCAATATTTTATATATGCTAGAATATTCCACAGGGTGTTTCGAACTTTAAAGAAAAAACACAGTATGATTGTTACACCCGGTATAAAATGACATTGCTGTCTAGCAACAATATTATTTCATTGATATTCTTAAATAATATACCTATAACATACTAAAAAAATCACTAAAATCGGACAACAGGAAATTCGAGTCTTCTAACATGTCCCATTTTTAAGGTGTTCCGTTAATTTTGCCGGTGAGTGTATTTCTAGAAAAAATTGTAAGGGTTAGTGGGATAAATAGATCCGGAACTATTTTATACAAAGAGCACCAATGCTTAGCATACGCTGATGATGTGGTTCTCATTGCAAGAAATGGAAAAGAACTATCAAATATAACAAAAAAAAAAAAAAAGATTCGGGAAAGCTCTAAAATGGGATTGAAAGTTAATGTTAATAAATCGAAGTACATGGAAATCTCGAGCAAAAAACGAATAAACACCAGGGGATCCTTTATATTGGAGGTGGAGGATGGATCAGCTGTAGAATTCAAGAAGGTGGATGAATATGTGTACTTAGGTACTCTTATTGATCAGACATGTAAGGAAGAAACTGAAATCAACCTGAGACTGACCAAGAGCAACAGTTGTGCTGTAGCTATGAGCAAAATAATTAAGGCAAAAGATATATCTTGTAATACAAAAATAAGAGTATACAAAACTATAATTAGACCCACAATGCTATACGCTGCCGAGACATGGACTATGAACAAAACCATACAGAATACATTGGAAGCATGGGAAAGAAAGATACTTCGCAGAATATTTGGTGGAAAATTAGTAGAGGGAGAATGGAGAAGACGAACTAATGCAGAAGTGTATCATTTGTATGCTAACCCTACAATAACAAAAGTGGTGAAAAAACGTAGACTAGAATGGCTCGGTCATCTAGAAAGAATGCAAGGTGATAGACTAGTCAAGAATATTGCTTGGAGAGTACCTGAGGGCAAAAAAAAGAGAGGAAGACCAAGAAAGAAATGGAGAGATATAGTGATAGAAGATGTCAGAGAGATGGGCATCAGAGATTGGAAGCGGTTAGCTAAGAATAGAAAACGATGGAAATTATCCATCCAGCAATGGGCCTAAAAGGCCTGTTAACGCTGTACATACATACATACGTTTTCCTCATAAAAATATCCACAAAGCCACATGGCAATCACGAGACGGTCTAACAAAAAACCAAATTGACCATGTACTAATTGATAGTCGACATTTCTCGGACGTACTAGATGGAAGAGCATGTAGAGGTGCTAATATAGACTCTGACCACTACCTAAAGTACCACTACTTAAATCTGAAGACGCTAGGGATAACTACAGCAAAATTTTAAATGAAGAGCTGACAAGAATCGACGAAAATTTAAGTATAGAAGAACAGTGGACCAAATACAAGAAAGCTATCCGTATAGTGTCTTTTTAAAACATAACCAGGCTAAAATTTACGAAGATTGGTTTGACGAAGAATGTATATCCATTAACCAACAGAAAAAATGACGCATATAAGAGACTTCAAGAGCACAGAACGAGATCAAACCTGGAAGGCTATAAAAATCTTAGACGAGAAGAAAAAAGGACGTTTAGAAGGAAAAAGAAAGAGCAATACGAAAATGCTCTAAACGAGATTGTTAACCACCATAATAGAAGAGACGCGCAAAAATTCTACCAGAAGATAAACAGCTGCAGAAAACAAAAACTGCTGTCAACAAAAAAACTGTCAGATAAACTGTTGACAAAAAACAGATACTAAACAGGTGGGTGAATCATTTTGAAGAATTGCTTAGCAACAGTCGTGAAAAAGACCAAATAGAAATTACTTTGCCTGAAATGGATGAAAACGCTCAAGAGCCGCCCCCACCGAAGAAGAAATTAGAGAAGCCATTTCAAAACTGAAAAATAACAAAATCCCTGGTTTGGACAATCTTCTTGACGAACTCTTTAAAAATCGTGGATAACCTTTTTAAACACACGCATAAATTAGTAACCGAAATATGGCAACGGAAGGAAATGCCCGCAGATTGGAAATTAGGTGTAATGCACCCTCTTCACAAAAAGGGAGATATGATGGTGTGTTATAATTATAGAAACATCACCCTAGTTAATGTGGCATATAAAATATTGTCCAACGTATTGTACAGAAGATTGATCCCCTATGCTGAACAAATAGTTGGGAACTACCAGTGCGATTTCCAACCCAATAAATCAACAACGGATCAAATCTACAGTCATGCAGATTCTTGAGAAAACGCTTGAGTTCGGAGTCGACACCCACCACATATTCGTGGATTTCAAAGCCGCATACGACTCAACAGACAAAAACTTCTACAGGCTATGGTGGAATTTCCAATTCTGCTTTATCTTGTTCAACTAATGGAACTTACACTCACAGGCGTAGAGAGTGTAGTCAGAATCCAAAACGACTTTTCAATACTCTTCCATGGTAAAAATGCACTGAGAGAGGGAGATGGACTGTCGTGTCTCTTATTTAACCTTGCACTAGAAAAAATAATTCGAGAGTGCCATATTAATCCAAATGGCACCATCAATGGCAGTAAATCTGAACAAGTGGTCGGATATGCAGATGACATAGACATTATTGCTAGGTCCACAGAATCTCTGATCGAAGCATTTCGATCATTAAGGCCATCTGCACTGAGAATATGATTAAAAATAAACGAACAGAAAACCAAGTATATGTAAATGTACTAGATCAAGCAACCAGATACCTAGACTATTAAATGATGATCTGGAACTGGAAGGTGTGGACACTTTCTTCTACCTGGGCTTGCTACTCGATCAAAGGCATCAAAACACTAATAAGGCCAGTGTTAACATACGGGTTAGAAACGTGGTCACTTACACAGAACGACCAAGAATTGCTTAAACGTTTCGAGAGAAAAATTCTAAGGAAAATATATGGAGGAGTCCAAGAACAGGGTTTGTAGGATAGGCGCTACAACTTTGAGATATGCAGAAGTTTTAAAATGTATTAAATTAGCACGCCTTCGATGGATAGGACATGTAATTAGGCGAGATGAAGATGAAACGATCAGAAAAATTTTCGACCGAAGAGGACCAGTGGGAAGACGATCCAGAGGAAGACCAAAACTTAGGTATCAAGTAACATAGAGGATGATCTAAAATCTATCGGAGTTAAAGCATGGAGAAGAGTTGGCAGATACAGGAGCGAATGGAAGATTGTTCTGAAGAAGGCTTTGGCTCATAACGAGCTGTAATACCACGGATGATGATGATGTTAAAGAATAGTTTAGTTTACTACGACGAAAGTAGAATAAATAATACAAAAATGGAGTAAAGAAATAATGTATCAAACAACAAAAAAAAATTGTGTTGTTCACTATTTAAATCAAACAAAGCATCTGAAGAACACAAATGTTTTATCTTCTCATCGTATATTTTTAGCTACTATCAATATTTCTAAAAATCTTGCAATCTTAATACATATATTATAATTCAAGTATTTAATGGGAATAAAAGACCATATAGTATACATGACAGTTCTCATAATTTAAAAACAATACAGGGGAAAACAATATGTATTTTAGATACTTAGCAAATGAAATGTTCAGAATAAATGTATGACATTTGTTTAAAAGTTTGTTCCAGAACAGTAAGATGGGTCTAAACTAAAGATATTCGAAGTAGGTATATCAAGATTTTAGCAAATATTCTAAAAAATACCATATGCTATTTCGCTAACTATAATCTACCATTTTATTAACACACTTGTCTAAAACATGAAATACAAATTAAAAAAGTTGTTTGTCTTATTGAAATAGTATTTCTTTGTTATAGTATTCAGCTAACAAAACGATTTAAAACGTTCTTGTCTGAAGCTTAAGAAACAGCTATATAATATGTGTGTATGTGAATATGTAGCAGATGGGAGAGCAGATGACTAGGAAGCCGTTATTTTATTCAGTGACTTTCATTCATACTAAATGATAGTACCTATTTTATTTATTTATTATTTTTTTTTCGGCTATAAGCATTCCTGCTTGTTCATTTTCCGATTAATACCTCTATGAAAGTCACAGCATCTTTTGTCGATACTTCTCCCATTTTATGATTTATTTATTGCCCTTTTGACCTCTCTGGTCTTCTCCCACTCTAGTTAAGTGATTATCGCGTTTTTTAAATAGCTTTTGCGCTGTATCTCGGTGTTGTTTTTTATTATTAGTATACTATAAATACGAACAAGACTTGAGCAAACTGCAAATGAACTTTCGGAAGGATTGGAAACCAGAGATGCTTTGTTTCCAATATCAGTCCTGTTGCAAAAATACCAAGATCAGCGAAAAGAAGTATATCCATGCTTTATAGTTTACACTAAAGCATTTAAATGAGTCAAACATAGTGCATTATTAAATATTTTAGAAAGAAAGTGATTAGGCTTGAAAGATCTAACAATAATTTACTACCTATATGAACACTAGATAACAATAGTACAATTTGAAAACACACTAATAAAAGCTGTTTCAGTTAAATGTGGAGTGAGATAGGATTTCTTACTGAGTCCTATGCTATTTAACCTCTACTCAGAGATTGTATTCCAAAACTCACCTGAAGGCTCACAAGATGCCATAAAAGTGAATGGTAAATTAATAAATAACTTAATAACTTAAAATATGTCGATGCCATTCTCATCAAAAAACGAAAAATACAATACTTGGGCATGCGTTGAGAGGTGCAAGATATGAATTACTCCAAGTCATATTGGAAGGTAAATTACAGGGCCAAAGTGTGTAGTGTATAGTTTATTGTAATTTGAGCATTTGACAAAGAGAAAAAGAAAAGTTGGGAAAAATTCGGAAAAAAAATGGAAGAAAACAGCACAGAAAACGTAAAATTGTTTTATAGAACACTGAAAACCCTAAGAAGCAACAAAGAAACGAAACTAAAACAAATAATGAACAAGGAAGGAACAATAATAAAAGACGAAAGATAATAATGGAAAGATGGAGGGAATACTTCCAGCTAATACTGAATGGAAATCACGCGAATACAATGGAGAAGGAAAGCCACATCAAGAGAGTATCCATGAGAAACGTCGAAAATCCAGAAACTGTAGAAAAAGAAGAACTGGAAGAAGCAATAAGAAAGATAAAGATTGGAAAAGTACCAGGAAGCGATGAAGTAGCACCAGAAATGATGAAATATATAGGTGTAAAAGCAAAAGAAAAATTGTTATACATATATAACCTAATACGAAAGAGAAAATACCCAGAGAATGGACAAATGCAGTAATTATACCTATATACAAGAAAGAAAACACAAGAGACTGTAAGAACTATAGAGGTATATCTCTACTATGTGTAGCAGCAAAAGTATACAAAACCATAATAGAAAGAAAAAACAGAAAAGAAATAGAACATAAATTAGAGGACGTACAAAGTGGATTCAGGAAAGGACAGAATACACAAGACCATATATTTACCATGCAACAAGTAATAGAAAAAGCCTTAAAGAAAAATAGAGAAATATATCTGAGCTTTATAGACATGGAAAAAGCATTCGACTCAGTCAAAAGAAAAGATATATGGGAAAGCTTAAAGAAGAAGCAAGTAAGTGAAGAACTGATAGAAGCAACAAAGAGTATGAAAACAACAAACACAGTAAGAATGTCAAATATGCAGTCAGAACCATTTGAAACAACTCAAGGAGTTAGACAAGGAGGAAGTCTCAGCCCAGTGCTATTCATAAATGTAATAGATGAGATAGTGAAATAATGTAAGAAAACGTTCAAGAAATACTGCATGGATTGGAACAGAATGCAAATGATAAACATTGAGATGTGTATATTTGCAGACGACATAGTATTAATCGCGGAAACAGCAGAAAAACTGAAATACAACTTAGAGAAATGGAACCTAGAAGCAAGCAAATACAACTTGAACGTAAACAAAGAGAAGACTCAGATAATGAAAATATCAAGGAAACAAGGGGCGGAAGATCAACTAGAAATAATGATAGACCAACAAAAAATAATACAGACAAATTCATACAAATACTTAGGAACAGTAATCAACAACAAAGGAGACATTGAGGACGATCTTAACAACAGAATGGAAAACACAGCAAAACTATTCCAAGCACTAAATAGAGGATTCCTTAATAACAAAGAAATATCAACAAAGACCAAGATGACAATATACAAAACAATATATAGACCTACAGTGACATATGGAGCAGAAAATTGGATACTAAACAAAAGGCATCAAAGCAGAATTCAGGCAGCAGAAATGAAGATTAGAAGAACGATCGGAGTAAAAAGAACTGATAGAATCAGAAATGAAGAAATAAGAGAAAGACTAAAAATCAAACCGATTCTCGAATCAATCAAGGAGAAAAAATTGGCATGGTTCGGACATCTAACCCGGATGGACAATAATAGACAAGTAAAAAGAGTGTGGGACGCCAAGCCAATAGGGAAGAACAGAAGAGGAAGACCCATTAAAGAATGGAACAGTGACATCTCGCGTTTTTACTCAGTCATTATTTTTGCACTCTTACCTTTTTGTTTTAGGCCTTATTTATGACATGTTTCTACAACATTATCCCTCATCCTTTGAAGCCCCTTCGCACTATCTGCCAGCAATATATCTGTCTGCATGTGTAATATTGTTTATAAGTTGGCCATTTACTGCAATACTGTCTTCTGATTCCACCAAGACTTCTCCAAAGATGTTTTCAGAGTACACGTTAAATAATGCTGGTGACAGTATGCAACCCTGTCGACCTTCATTTCCGACTGTGAAAATCTCGAGCAGTTTATTTTCGATTGGTACTGTTGCTTTTTGTTGAAGATATAAATTTGTGATTAGTCTTATATTCTTACCATCGTGTCCTAAAGTTTTTAGGATATCACATGTCATATTTTATCAAATGTCTTCTCAAATGTAAAACGATGTTTTAGCTTATTTCAAATTTCTTCTCTTCTATTTTCCCACTTTTATGTTTATAGTTAGATTTTGTAATACGTTTTTTTTTGTTTTACCTACTTGTGTTCGTTCATATTGGCATATATGTGTTTTTTCTTTAGCATAAATGCTACTTATGTCGTTTTTCTATTATTTCAATCGTAGTTTTGATACTTTTCTTTTGTTTATCTTAATTTCTCTTATCTATATCCATTCATCCATCCTATGACTCTACAGCCCTATAGATTTCTGGCTTCCTCTTCCAATAGGTCTCTCCCTTGCATTCAACAGTTTGTTGGAAAGCCTGTTTTTTTACATCCTATATACATGGCCTGCGCATTGAAGATGCTTTAAGAGAGTGATTACGCCAACGTTAGCAAAGTTAGCCACCTACCAATCGTAAAATCGAATATTGCTCAAAGAAACAACGTACAGTTTTGGAATAGGATCAAAGATATATAGATACGTTTATTGTTAATTAGAAGACACGAAGTACATGTCAAATCAAGATAGAAACACTTTTAATGTCTCAATCAACACTGTTGACTGAAGGCTAATTATACACGAGGTAAACAAAGGCATTGGGCTTGCGTGTCGATCGTGATCCACTAATCTAGCAGATTACACTGAGTTAATAGTAAGTTTTACCCTTACATGAAAAATATATGTTTTATATTATATAAAATAAATTCAAAAAGCCATCGAATATCTTTAGTCTAACGAACTAACTAATTTACAAATTTTAAGCATTTTTTACATTTTTTTTTAGAAATGTATATGTTAAAAATTAGAAAATCAATTATTCTTTATTATAATGTTTTAGTTTAGTAAAAATAAAAGTATTAAAATTTCGGTGTATTGTAATAGTATATCTAGAAGAATGCTAAAAAATCCTAAATCATCAAGTAAAAACTAAATAAAAAATTGTTATTCGTTTTATTATAACCAAGTACAAAATTGTATTAGTAAATAGTATTATTAAAGTACATATTATATTTAAGATAATAAATCGTAAATATATATATAGCAATTCATTATAAAGGCTACTATTTCATATTTCAATGTCAACATTATTCCAAAGGGAGCTAAGTTAATTAAAAGGGGCGTCCTAACACAGAGTTTTTTTATTTGAAATATCCTTGTAACGGTTTTATTATACCTACTTGTATATACCAACTTTCTGTAACCTGCGAGTCTTAACTGTTGTCTTACAAAATTTCATTAATCTGACTCACTCATTTGGTGACGTCCACCTACAAACGAAATTCTGAATTCCAACATTACTTAAAACGTTGATTTGTCTGCTGTGCGTTCTCATAGCAAGACAGAGTTAAATTAGTTTTTGCAGTAGCAAATAGTTTTTTATTGGGCCATGCGTATTTCCAAGTTTTGTGAAGTTTTGAAACATCCCTAGTCTCCTACTAACACGACTAACACCTCCACATTCCTCATGCACGTCCATTAGTGAACCCCAGACGAATAATCCAGCTTATACGTAAGAAACAGCGGCAGATTTGCCTTATTACATATTTGAATTAAAAAATTGAATTGATTCAAAACATTGGCGATCAGTGGCGCGGTTATATTGACATTCAAAACTGGATGATGATATTAAAAATGCACTAATTGACACAAATACTGGTACAAAATTTCTTAAATCCTTGAGAAATTTACAGATTCGTAATTTTATTTGACGAAATTGTAATTTAATTTCCAATAAAAGAAGATAATTTTGGCAACATCGCCAATACGAACGTAAAGTGCATACGAGACAGGCCGAACGCTATGCTATGCATTTCTTTATGGAGGTAACCGCGCAAGTGCGAAGATAAAAATTTGATATGCCGACTGTTTATACAACAGAAGCACATGTATAAATAATAAATTGGTACTTTGGGGGCAATTCAGTACAAGAAACTATTAATTTATTTATTATGGCTTTTGAAAATAGACATACCCTACCTAGAGAAAAAACTGTATTGGCCATTATTCATCAATTTGAAAAGTTTGGCTGTACTAATGGCAGATTTAAAAAGTGTTGCTCATCAGATCAACCTCGCGAAAAGAAAATTTCTTAAGAACGAGAAATTAGAGAAATTTAAGATTGTGCATAGGCTGAAGTGAGGCTGTGTTCAAGTAAACACGTTGACGATGAAGTTGAAATAAATGCAAAAAAAGTGAGGAATATTTTTAAAAGAAACAACTACAATTGTTATAAAGTGCAGACAACTCAAGAAATATTTCCTGATGTTCAATTTAAATGGATGCAATTTTGTGAAATTATGATAGAGAGGTGCCATGCAAATAATAATTTTTTTGAAGAATATTTGGTTGACAGATGAGTTCTCCTTCACAATTGATAAAAAACATAATCCATGCATTGTACGTTATTGGTCTCAGGAGAATAAGCATTTTAGTGTATCTGTGCGTACGCAGTAACCACAAAAATTGAATGTATTATGCAATTACTGCAAAATCAAATTATTCCTGCACTTCAACGTCTTCAAATTACCTTCAACGAAATTTGGTTTCAACAAGACAGCTGTCCTGCACATAATACAATAGACGTTAGAGACTATTTAGCGTTAATTTTGTCTAAACGTGTCATTAGTACAGATGGTACAATAAAATGGCCCCCTTGGTCACCCGACTTAGCTCCTCTAGATTTTTATTTTTGGGGATGCTAAAAACGAAATTGTACAGGCATGGGTTCGAGCAAGCCACCAAATTGGAGTAACTGAAGGTAAAGATAATCCAACTTAGCTAAAACATATCGGCAGATGAAGTCAACGCCATGAGAAATGCGTTGTATAATAGATTTGTACTGTTCGTTACAATTTGGTGGTCTGTTTGAACATTTAATTACCGAAGATTTTTATTTGGTTTAGAATTTCTAATTTTTTGGAATTATTTTTGATTTGATTTCATTTTTATAGAACAAATTATATACTTTTATACTAATTTTATCTTTTTTTGTTTAATTTTTATAGAAATAGAAATAGAAATTTTATTTTCACACCTACTACCTCCAAAAAATCTAAACGAATATATGGTTTCAAAGATATTATTTGGACAATACCAAATATCTTATTTTTAATTAAAAGGTAAAAAAAAACACCGAGGTAATATATGTACAATGCAATCGAGTAGTGTACATGGACTTTATTTATATTTGTATCAGTTACTTGGACAAGACTTGGATTTAAAAAAAAGTTTTAATAAAAGTGTTTATAATTACATTTGTATTTTTTTCGAATTTTTTGTTAGATGTAAAAATAACGATAGCCCACAATAACTACCAATACATTATAGTCCACCTTTCTAGGGTTAACCATCTCATTTAATATTTTAAATACCAACAGGAGTCGACAGATCATCAAGGTGAATTTTATTTTCCAAAACCCGAAAAGTCTCTAGTCTAAGAAAGTTTGGGAAACACTGATCTTCTAACTTCATGACAATTTTGTAAATTTAAATAAATTAAAATATACAAAAACCCTTTTTAATCTATGATTTTTTATTATCATAACTTAGTCGTTTTTGTGCTATTACATAATATATAGTCAAATAATTAAATCGGCATAATTTTTCATAAATGAAACATTGCTTGGTAAGGTAAATTCACATAACCTTCATTGACCAAACCGACATTTTGACATATTATGAAAGAAACAATAGCCTATATTTAACTTGGTTTTGATTTGATTTACAAACACTTTAATTAACAATTAATATTTATGCCAACATTTCATTAACTTGATGATATAGAATTAATCGTTAAAATATAAGTATAACTCAACTAAAATCAATTAGCTTTTACAGGTAAGAGTAATATAAGTTATATCCAGGATGCACAGACTCAAACAGATTATTTTTAGAGTTAAAATTGGTATTTAATTATTAAGTATCAAAATATCTTTTTACTATCTACGTGTAATTAAAATATATATTAAGTCTTAACACATTGATGTGTTTCCTTATTTTGAGATTTAAACATCGAACACATATATATTTACTTACAGACAGCAATGGTTTATACTTAATTACTTTTCTAAAAACGTCTGCTTACTGCTTTATACACCAGATTAGATACTATTATGACATATTTTCTATCGCAAGCTTTTGAAAGAATATTTTAACATGGTCTAGGTATTCGTAAAGTATGGCATCATTTCCTTAAGATAACGAAAGATAACGGAAATCTGTTGAAACATAGATTTTTCTACTTTAAATACTACAGTTATATATAACTTTTGAAGATTTTAATTTAATTGTTACGCCAGCTCCTTGCCCATCGAACATCAGTCTAGCGTTCGATGACCTGCAATGCACCAGTTTAGAACTTACACGACGAGTCGAGTGTCAGATCTAGCGGCGCCGATATCATTCCACGGGACTTTCAGAACAACGAAACGTAGTGGCATCAAATAATTTCTATTCCAATCCGGAAAATAAAATAAAATTATTGCTTTGGTGTCAGAAGCAAGAAATGTAAATAAATTCTTTGAAAAATAGCTATAACAGTTAGCGATTTAAAAGTATAGAATTTACGCAGTTAATTAGAAGATATAGACCTGTATTATAGTGGGAAACAGTCTGATTTAGTCCAACGTCTGAAGAACACCCTAAAAGAAGAGCGTTTTGATCCAGGAACTTATGCATAAGGACAAACTTGCTGCAGTCAATTTGACAACTTCCAAAGTTTGTGGTAATATTACATCGTTGTAAAACAAAGTTTTTGGTGATATCACATTTCTGGAAAGCAAAATTTCTACTAACATTTCTTTGAAAATCTCTAAAGTCACTTCTGAGATGTATTCTTTTAATGATTAAATATCCTCGTTGAAAAACCAAGTAGCTGTCAATATTTTATCTTTTAAAGAACTAATAAAAGATATTGAAAACATTTTCTCTTTTGAACAGAAACTGAAAGACAGTGAAAAGAAGTTGGGGGAAACAGAGACAGCAGGTAGACGAATTCGATTAATTACAGTAGAGACGACAAGGCAAAATGTAAGTTGCAGCCACGGCCGATATTTGAAGGGCATGGAGGTTCTGTTCGTGTTAAAGTCTGAAATTGAATTATACACGAAGCAGTACGAATCCGCTGCAAAAGCAAATGGATAATCAGGAAAAGCTGTAAATTTGACGATTAGTCTTCGAAGAGATGCTTTGGATGTTCTTCAGACCATATACGTAGAAGAAACAGCTGATTTCGAACAACTTAAGAAGAAACTAAATATGCCATATGATCACGAACACTTAGTCTTCCAGTTGAACACGTCTTTCAGTCGAAGTTTAAAAATCAAAGACAAAAGCGAGATAAGTCCGTCAAGAACGTGAGGGAAAACATTTATTTATAGTCTTCATGATTATGAAATGCAGAAAAAACTACGATTAGCTCGTGGCAAGAGCTCGTAAAATTAGGATTGTGAAAAAGGAAGAAGATAGAGACGAATTGATTTTGAAAACTCAATTCATCAGGCTGTTAAATCAGTTTGGGACCAATCTAAAATAATCGGATGTAGATTCCATCTTTCGCAGGCTTGGTGGCGTAAAATTCAAGAACTTGGCTTAACAAATAATTACAAAAACAGAACTGAAGTGGAAAGATAGATTGGTCATTGCTTTGGTCTCCTTTTTCTAGATTGCCAAGAAGTTGTTTAGTTGTTTAGGAATGTTTAGTTTTTGATCTTATTGAACTTATGCCTGAGAGTGTCGAACTGAATGCTTTTGTTAATTATATAGTTGAGACATATGTTGACGAAAACTGAACATATCCACCGATATTCTGGGCTGCAAATCATCAGAAATTATGAGAACAACTAATGCATGTGAATTTTTCCATTCACATTTACATAAATCTTTTAATATACACCATCCGAATATATTCGTGTTTTTAGAGGCTATCAATCAATATCAAAATGAGATCTACGTCAGAATTCAAAGTATTCATAAATGTAGCAGACCTAATAACACAACTGTAGGTGAAAAATTTTTGAAAAGTAAAATAGAAAATTTTAATGAAAAAACTATTACTAGGCTGGAATATGTTAAATATACAATATACATCCCATTATTTTAGTTTTTAAGTAAGTTTATTGTTATTTGCCAATTATATAGGCCAATTACATTGCTAAATGTAATATACAAAATTCTTTCTGGTATAATCTACAATAGATTATTAGAATACTCCGAAAATATAATTGGTGATTATCAAAATGGATTCAGACCAAATAGAGCCACTACAGATAACATATTCATACTAAGAACGATACAAGAAAAAGCTTATGAATACGACATAGACCTATATAATATGTATATAGATTTTAAACAAGCTTTTGATAGTGTGAAAAGAGACAGAATGCTGGAAGACGTTGCAACGTTGCAACATCATAAAAATGACGTTGCAGGGTTCAAAAGCTGCAGTCAGAGTAGATGGAGAACTGACTCCCCTGTTTAACATCAACATGGGAGTAAGACAGGGAGATGCTTTATCAACCATAGTATTCAACCTAGTTCTTGAGGCAGTCATCAGAAAAACCAATAAAACTGGCCATATAAACACCAAATCAGTACAAATTACTGCATAAGCAGACGATGTAGCCATCATTAGTAGGAATAAGCCACGACTAATGGAGGTGTTCAAACAAATTGATCCTGAAGCAAGAAAAAGAGGTCTCAAAATAAACGAAGCAAAAACGAAGTATATGACAGTCAAAAGAATAACTGACAATGAAAATAATATCACAATAGACAACTATACTATCGAACGAGTGGATGCCTTTACATATCTCGGCACAGAAATCAATCAGAAGAACTCCGTAAGTAGCGAAATTAATGCACATATTTAATCGTACATACTATGCTAATAAAAGATTGATGACATCAAAATTATTAGACAAAAGAACCAAAATGACTATTTACAGAACACTGATTAGACCCGTAGTAACCTATGGACGTGAAACTTTGGTAATGACGAAAAAAGATGAAGCCCAACTCAGGACATTCGAGAGAAAAATACTGACGAAAGTATATGGCCCGGTACCAGAGGAAGATGGCACATGGAGAATTAGGAGAAACGACGAGGTTAATGAGTGAAATGAAGGTTATGACATTGTAAGATTTGTGAAAAGTCAAAGACTGTCATGGCTGGGACATGTGCAGAGACAAAACGATGCAAAAACAACAAAGAAAATGTTACAATGGAAGCCCATAGGAAGGCGAAAAAAAAAGGCCCAGAATGAGATGGTTGGATGACGTGGAAGACGACCTGAAAACAATGAACATAAGACAATGGAGAAGAAGGGCACAAGAGAGATCTGAATGGAAGGAAATAGCCAGACAGACAAAGGCCCATCCAGGGTTACGATGCCAAAAGAAGAAGAAGAAGATTATTATTTGGCATTTATATTGTAAGTTGTAAATGAAATTCATTAATATAAGACAATAAATTTTAGTAAGATAACGCAATAAGATAACTTTTTTTTTTAATTATGGGATTGATCCCCACGGAGCTCGACCCCTGGACGAAAGTGTCTATGCAACAATATTTGACTTGGACGAAAGTGTTATTTCTTCAGGTAAAAATTTAAGGTAAAACTGAACTCATTACGATATTCCGGACGAAAGTGTATCTGCTCCAACTGTATGGTGCATTTAAGATGGTACGGTAGTTTTGAAGAGTAATGTACTAGATAACATAATCTAATTTCAGAACAAACATCACTCAAAAGACAAAATGAAGTACTTATGCTTAGACTACAGCTTGGTCACAAAAACTTACTCATCTCTTCTAATGGAATTATAGTGATGAACTGTCACTGTCATGAAAGGAACATGACAAAACTCCACATCTCAAACAAAATAACCTTATTGACGCCCTATAATCGAATTTGGCAATACAATTTATAAAAAATCATTAATCTGTATAATAAGTTGTATTTTTGTATAATGTCGAAGTTGCAATTTATAGTAAATATTTCTTTTTCGAGTCATCAATAAATCTCACCGCTGATATCACTAGCAGTTGATGAATTAAAGAAAAAGTCCAATTAGTTTTATACAAAATATTTACACAGTTTAAAACCTTTTTGGTGATTTTATTAATTTCCCCTCGAATAAATATTCTTTGATATAACACCAAAATGAAAATTAATTTTACCTAAAGACCATGTTAATAATTTTCATCCCCTGCGAGAGTTCTTCAAATTTCCATAATTTAGGAGAGGATTACGACGTTTTCAGAAAATTTGCAATTCAATCGGTTACAAAGTACAAACAAGGTCCACTTAACCTGCCGTAATTTGCATAGGCGTATTTATGAGGGCAACGTGGAAAAAATGCTCAGATTGCGAATTAATAATTACCTGTTCGTTGCAATTTTGTATAAAAACGAAAGGCTGAATAATTTTATTACAAGAAATGATATTCTTGTCCTTAACTGTATTAGGGATAATTTTGTGATTAAAATCGATACCGCCTTTGTTTTTCATTTCGACATTTTTTCCACAACGTACCTTTTCAATCTGTATTTTCCTATATACTCAGGTGAATTAGACACGTCACATTTTTGGTAATTTATTGCTTTATTACAAAGCACTAAAATCAAAGAAATAATATTTTTTAATATTTGTTGCTTAATTTATGTAGTAAACAATAATAAATAAAATATTATAAATTGTATACAAAAGTGTATTTTGAAAATGTTTCCGATCCAAAATAAAAATAAAATATGTACAGATAAATTTCTAAAATATATTTTATATAAAAGCATTTTATACAAAAATTAAATATTAAAAAATATGTACTAAAATGTTCGAATCACAAAAAAAAATGACAAATTTTTTGTACCATAACAAGGTTTTGGTAAGAATTAAATTAAATAAAGTATTTCATATTTTTTCCAGTAAAAATAGTAAATTTTATTAAGATGCCACAAAAAATAGCTTCGGATCAATTATTTAATATCATTTAATATTTAATTGTGAAACTGGTGTGAAATTATTCTTAAGTTAATAATTATTGTGGATATTTAAAAAAAAGGATAGTAGGTCTCATCATTTTGTGTAATAGCCCATTTATTTGTCTACGTAAAAACATAAATATTTCGGCTTGAGTGAAAATGGCTCACTACTGAATGTCTTTACTGAACTTGTGTCGTACATTTTCTTCCCAGGCAACTGAAGGCCTTCCCCTTCTTCTTATTTGTTGTTTTATGTAATTTAAAGCTTTCTTTGGCCATCTATCTTTATTCATTCGATTCACGTGACCATACCGCACTAGTTGTCTCGTTTCAATTCTGTCTATACTAGAATATATTTATTATTATAATAATAATATAAACTATTATACAAATTATTTAACTAACTAGACAAACAACACTTTTATTTATGTGACCGTAGATAGAAAATAGCTTAAAAATCAAACTTTATCCTATGCTAATATGTGCTTTTTCTCTAGGGATGGCTACCACTACAACTTAAGGATGAAAAAAGTTTATCAAGACAACCATGATAGTCGCTAGAATAGTGAATGTTTAGACTAACATACTCTTTAGAGTTTTTTCGAGAAGTCAATTTTTTGAAGTAACTTGTGACTGAAAATTCACAAATTAGGAAAGACCAGAGCAAAAAGGCCCATCTAACACTTCTCTACTTGCTTCTGCCAAATTTAATAAAAACATCGCTCTAACCATAGTTTTGAAACGTTTTTTATTATATTGTTTAACAAAAACTGCAAATAAAGCATGTTTAAAAACGCATGAAGCATTTCCCATTTATTGCATTGCTGTCACTTTGTCGAGCCCTCTTCCTTCTTGCTCCGAGTATAACGTTCATTGCAATAGATGCATTTTGAATTTGCATTTATATCTTCACTACTGTCACTATTATCCTTTACTGGCTGTTTTTTCTTTGGTATAAGCTTCAAAATTTGAACCTGTTTCTGCAATGCTTGAAGAGGAACACCTCTAGAGGAACACCACATTGTTATAGGGGAGATTTTGATCTGTGTGCTATTTTTTAAATACTGTGAAGACGTTAATCAAATCGATACATATGAAAAAACTTTAGAGGTTTTCTACTATTTTTACCGTCATATCCTTGACTTTCAAGGCATAATATAGCCCTTATGGAATACTAAATTTATTTCTAAAATAAATTTGTGTGTCCAGAAAAACTCGGCTTATGATGAGAAAAGAAATCATTAAAAATAATTAATTACATTGTGAAGAGAAATATTATGGTACACACCTTTGAATTTTATAAAATGGAATTAAATTTCATCTAATAGCAACTGTCACCAAAATTAACATAGGCCACAAAACAATGGCAAGAACTTACAAACAAAACATGAAATATGCTAAATCATCTGATCAAGGTTTTTTTGTTGTTTTTGCTCTCAAATTTAAATACGCCTATATTCAATTTTTCTTAAATACGATGTATTTACCAAGTAAACTTATTTTTCTACTAACAAATTCTACGTTGTAAAAAATTAGCAGCATACATAGGTACAGTCACAGCTTTTAAAAAGATTAACATACCTACAATTTTTACAATACGCACTTTCTATTTACACTGAGTACTAATTATTGGGTACATATTTTTACATCAGCACATAATAAAGAATGTCCCACAATTAATTCTAAGCATATCAGTAACTTAATATATACCATATTTTTTCTTTTTTGTTTGTCGCAAGTATTATTATAAATATATTTTGTACGATATGTACATGTACATATATATGTACATATGTACGATATATACAATATTTATAAAGAACAATTGTGCAAAAAATAGTAAATTATCTTCTAGGCTATAGTAATATTAATGAGGAACATTATGTAAAAATTGTAAGACGATTAAAATATTCATTTTAAGATAGAATATTTTTATACGAAGTAAGACTCCATTATATTACTCTGATATTAATAGCCAAAACTAGTCAGACATTAAAAAGAGGGCTAAGCAGATAAAAAACAGAATATAAATATATTCTTGAAAGATAAGAATAGGTTAATAAGAATAGGTTAAAAATTGGTTAAGCAATAAATGGATCAGAGGGACTGAGAAACGACTTAAGCCTTATTGATCTATATTTGAACAATTTCTCTTGAACTCAAAAGTTGCCATAACAAAAATGACCAAAATATGGAAGGACTGTCAAATTTTAAGAGCGATAAAGATGAGGTTGATCAACTGCTTAATATTCCCAATCGTGACCTACGGATGTGAATCTTGGACTTTTAAGAGAGCTAAAAGTTAGCCAACGACTCTCTAGTAAAGTCCATCTCCAACAATTAAAATATTTTGGGCATGTTATGAGAGCAAACACAGAAAACATGGAAAGACTCATAATACAAGGAAAGGTAGAAGGCCAAAAATCACGAGGAAGATCCCCAACAAGATGGATAGATCAAATTACAGGAATATGCCAAAGACCTATGCATGAATTAAAAAAAATGACCAGAGACAGATATCTCTGGAGACGGACAATACACGACATCACGTCGACCACTACACTCCCCCTGGGGGGTCAGGATTGAAAAGAGAGAGAAGAGAGACTGCAAACGCCAAATATGAAGTTTCGTGGCACAACTTTTAAAAAGAAACATTTTAGTGGCATTGCTTTAGTATATCGTGGCAACGAAGCTCGTTTACATAGCAGATAATCATAAATAAACTTAGCAGTAATTACCTCAATGAACCTGCTTTCGTCAGTGGGAGGACGGAGAAGTCTGGCAACTCGAAAATGGTAAAGCGAAAGAACATTATTTCTCACTAGACCATAAATAATATGTGATTATATATCTATTGAATTTTTAGTAATTTTTTATATTTTAATTGTGCTGTTTCTGACAGATTTTAATCTAGAATCACGTATTTTGAGAATAAGTTATAAAATATAGATTTTGGAAATATGAATATTAGTAAATAATATAAACAGTTCGTAACGATTAAAAAAACTCATAAAGTGTTAATTCAAATATTTTAAATTCCGTTTTGTATAAAATTTTAATTCACATTAGTTCAAATTCCAGTAGTTCAAATTCGATTTTGGTAGGGTTTTATTCTACGTATTACAAATATTGGAAGAAAATCACTTTAAGTATCTTTTAGAATAGAATAAACAAAGGAAACAACAAATGTTTATTTTATTCAACCCAAATTGCGTTTTAAGAGCATAGCATGGAATAATCTTTACATTGAAAAAAGCTGATGTGACTGAAGATCCAAAGTTGTGTGAATTAGATTGTAGAGGCAAATTTTGGATTTGAATTCAACAACGTACCGCCGGTACCGGCTTTTTGCCATATGGACGATTGTTTATTATTTGAATGTTTTAAATCATATTCCACACAATCGTATTCCACACATGTCTGTAAGCTTTTACTGTTTTTTATGTATCCTGCAACAGCAGGCAATAACAATGCTGAATATATTAATGACGGTGATCTATGCAGCAGGAAAAAATAGATGTAATCATTTATATTTTTCTTCTAAATGTACTCAGTGCAGAGCAGTGTTAGTGTTTTTTTCAGAGGTTATATCCCTTATAGTATTTTGTGTATGTTTTAATAATAATTATTGTTATATTATACAACACTGAATTTGTATGCAGTTTTTAAGAACAAAAAACTACGTATCCTAATAATTTATGACCCAGGTACATTTTGATTTTCATTTTTTTAGGTAACATTTAATATTAAGAACTTTTTGAAATGTTTTTACCATATTGTCGGGAGAAATTAATATGTTAAATTACATGAAGATGTAAGAAGGTAGCACATTGTAATGTACGTTTCTGTTTTAAGGTCAAAATTAGTGTATATGTATTAGTAGATATAATAATATAGTATTTTTGATTTCTCTAACAATCTTCTTTTCTCTTGAATCACTGATAAATAAATGCTAATAGGATTGCTAAACGAACATATAAGGTACGCGTGATTGTTTCTGCTTATTTGTCTATATTATTATATGTATTTTGGCTTTGAGTTTTCTTTGCCGTTCCAAGAAAACACAAAGGGCACCCTATTTTGCAAATTTTTTATAACTTTTTATCTTTGTTTTATTTATCCAATATTTTTGGTTAATATCTGCTAATTAGTAGTAGATCATAAGTAGATATCAGTAGATATCATCTGCTAATGTTTCTCCTGTTCAATTTTTTTATGTGATATTAAGAATGTCGTTGTTATTTTTAATTACTGGCCTATAATATAATTTAAAACTTGTCCATTGAACCCTTGGCCCCAAAAAATTTCAACAAAATTTAAAAGTTAAGAATAATCTTAAAGAAACAAACAAAAATATTGATCCACACAATACACAACTTCAAGATAATTAAGTCTTAAAATAGACAATTAAAAATAATAAAAAATCGAATTGTTTGTGCTAAAAGAAAAACCGGCATTTATTCATTATAGACATTTCATGTAGAGATTAACAATAAAAACAAAAAAATATAACGATTACAATAAAAAAATATTTTGTCTTTTAAATTACTAATATGCAAACAATTTTTATTGCGTGACACTCTTTTAAACAAACCAGTCATTTATTCAGCAAAACGCATATTATAGAGGACCCATAAAACATTTGACTTAATTATAAAATATACCATATTATTTACACTTTTTATACAAACAAATCGTAATATTGTTGTTGATATGTTTACAGGTATGACCAATATTGTTAAAAGATATATTGTGCACCGTTTCAACAGTTTTTTTTTTTATTAAACTTCGACAGTTTCGATAATGTTAGAGTTTTCTTAGTAATAGCAAGTTTTTCATCTAAAATTTTTCATATTATTCATCATATGTATTTCATGTTCTATATATTTATGTTCTACATGGTCTAAAACCTAAAATTCAATAATTGGATATCAAATTTATTTATTATATATATATATATATATATATATATATATATATATATATATATATATATATATATATATATATATACATACATATATATATATATATATATATATATATATATATATATATATATATATATATATATATATATATATATATATATATATCGAGGTGATTGTGATGTCTGGAGGCCTGTCTCCGAGACAATATGGTTTCTGCCAGGGTAAAAGTACTGGTAAAAAAGGTTCCACAGGGGCTGTGGAACCTGGCATATGATATAGTCTTAAACTGCGAATATGGGGAGAGTGTGACTCCCATCGCATTTGCGGACGACCTTGCTATGCTGGTGGCGGCACGGGACAGGGAGGAACTCTTGCTTCGGATTACGCCTGCGTGTGTCCTCGTTAAGGATTGGATGAGCGAGCATGATCTTTCTCCCGCGGAGGATAAGACAGAGGATAAGACTGTGACCACCAGCTGTGTTCCTTTACATGTACTAGCAGGAGAAAGGGCCAAGATTAATAGTTGTAGGGAGCGGAACATGGAGAGTCAGAGACAAGCCATAGCTGTTTACGCAGCTACTTTTTTAGGTTTAGGAGAGCTTCGTCTGATCAGTGCCTTTACTGTAGTCTCTCGGATACTATGACACACACAATGTTGGAGTGTGAGCGTTGTGCAGATGAAAGAGAAAAATTTGAAAGAGAGTGTAATTGCAGAATGTTTGAATCCGTGTGAGAAATGGCAGAGAAAATCATAAGGGATGAGTGGTGGTGGACACGGATCCAAAAATTAATCAGGGAGCTGCTCACCTCAAAAGAACGAGAGGAGAGCAACAGAATTTTAAAACAAGCGAGTAGCACCTCGGTGGGGTTCGGAGTGTCGCAGGCTGAAATAGAAGTGAATGAAAGACAGACAACGCGAGAGAGATGACAGTCTCGCTAAGGCAGGGGGTTGAAAGTCTTTGGTGGTTCGTGTGGGTGTAGTTTCCCCGGAGAGATGTTTGCCTTAACCAGCCCTTCCATCCTGATTTTTGGTGTGACAGAGGAGAGGTTTTTAGTTGGAAGTCGACCGTTTCGGAGTAGTGATGTGACGAAGTGTCAAAGGTCTAAATCCATCGGGCATCGCGTCCTGGCACAGTTTCATTAGGGTATTAGGAACTCAACACTACCTATGTGAGTCACAGGTGTCTTTATGCAGATTTTCCTTCTTTTCTTTAAAGATGTAAAAAAAGACCAACCAAAGTGAACTCAAAATAATTAGGAACCTAATTAGATTGTTTTTTATGCAAATATGTAATCAGGATGCGATAAGATAAGACCTTATTAGTGGAAAACGAAGAATGTGACAAAGTTTGTGTATAAAAAAGATATAATAAGAGCAGATAGTAAAGAATTGAATTCATGATTTGAATAAGAGCAGAGTTGATAAGTCTAATTATTTGAAAACAGATAGGAGCCAGTTATCTTCTAATGTTTGCAATAAACAGGAAGAATCCTGTAGGCGTTTTTAACTCAAAATTGATCAGTAAACTAATTATAGTGGTCTTTTGTCGATGCAATTATGTAAACAAGACGTGATAGGAATAAATAAGTAGCAACATAATTATTGTGCGTTATTTTTGTTGTTGATACGGAGGCTGTGATAAATCCCCACTATTAAAACAATATAAAAGTGTAGAACGCTACTCATACATCATTATTTCCGTTTCCAAACCACTTTAGTATGCACTCGATGTACCGTTTCTGACCACTTCTGTTCCGGAACTGGTGTACTACTGTTTCTAGACCACTTTCTGGCCCAAAACCGGTGCTGTATACCTACTGTCATATTACAGCTTAAAGTCCTTTATTTGGCAAAAACTGAGCAATTGGTAACACAATAGGTGTCATTGTTAGGATTTTTGTAGGTTAGAACTCTGAAAGCGCTTAAGTGTGTGCGTTTGATACATTTATCGTTATTTTATACTTTGAAAAAGATATCTTAAGATAAATTTATTGTACTTGTTTAGTGATTAGTAACTTTGTTTATTATTCTAGATATGTAAATATACACTACGTTAAAATCAGCCAAGTATATCTAAAATAAAAAATAAGTAGTCAACAACAGATTTTCGGTTTTACCAATTTTTTAACATTTAGATGACCGTCTAAATCTATACCATGCAAAATGAATATTAAATATAGCAACGATAATTAAATAATCCTATTTCTCAGTGTAAAGGTATTTAAAAACTTGTTAACACGTTAAAAATATATTAGGTCCTCTATAATATTTACAACCTTAAACTAAATTATAACATACATATTTGCAGGAAATGTAAACACAAACACGTACTGCGCATAGCGGATAGAGAAGGAGATTGTCCTTGCATCAAAAGAAACGTTCATGCAGATTTACGAGATATCAAAATCGAATGCTCACTTTGTTCCCGCAATGTATCGAATGCAAAAATATACCGAATTTTTACAAATATTTATTATACAGTATAATGACCTCAAAAAGATACAGCGGTTGCATTATTCGCCAGCATATTCTTAAAAACTGAACAAAGAAAAGGAAATTAATTACTAATTAATACAAAGCTGGGTTCACATTAGTCCTATCATACATATAGGATAACATAAGTATACTACGATTAAAGACACTGTCCTTCTAACTTTATTAGCATACCTTGTCAAATTGCTTTTGGTAGACAATATTGATATGATGCATACACGAATTAAAAAAAAAAGTTGAATGTTCAAAGCGTCTGGCCCACTTTTAAGTCCAATAAAATAATCAAATTAACTACTTCATGAACTTATTCGTTTTTTTTCTTGTAGTTCCTTCTCCTATCAGAGGTTGGCTATCATCACAGCTGATATATTGGCTCATTTCTCACTTTGACTTTTCTCCTCTCTTCCATTAATGCTAGAAGTTCCGAAGTCATACGATTCTGTTTTTTTATTTGCCTTTTCAGACTTTAAATTTTCTTCTGCGGACATAAGTAATGCCTTCTGAATATTCCTCCACTTTTCATTGACATCTTCTGATATTAAGATTTCTCTCCTACTTCTGTTAGATTTGAATTGACTTGTTGGATCACTTTTTGATGTATTTCTACTTTTCTTAATTTTGTATAACCAAACGTTGGTTTATTTTTAGGTTTTGAGTTTCACGTGCATTCGTAAAAGATAATAAATGATGACGTAGCGTAGCGTACCTAGGCATGGCTCCTGATGTAAAACTTGGTGTCTACAAACAATCTCTCATAAAAAAGTAAGCTAAGATGTGTAGAATATTTGTAAAAAACCAATAAAAAATATCCTCTTAGATGACACCATTATGGCTGCTTGTACAAAATCTAAGTAGAGCAGGTCAATGCTGTGGTAAGAAGATAATGTAGATGAGGAAGATTGGTGCAGCAAATTAGCAGCGATTAACAATGGACACAGTCCTGAAATATGCTTTTAACAATCAGCAATCAACCTCAGGGTAGCCCAAAGAAGAATGAAATGGCCGTTACTTAAACTGAATCGCAAAACCAAAGTTAGAAGCGAGGAAATAAGAAGAAGGAGATGCATCAAAGATGTCATGGAGCGCCTAGCACAGCTGAAATGAAACTGGACGGGTTATGATAATGAACAATGGACAGGAAAGATAAAAGCTCAACTAGGACTGTACTGTTGATGATGATGATTGTTGTACGCAGAAATTTTAGATATCTTTAATTAGGTGTATCAAGATCTTTTCTGTCAAGTTCGATAATTATTCATTTTGAAATCTAGTTGTTTAGCTTGTAGTATACTTATATTCCAATGACGTTCTATTACGATAAATATCATATGTGGAGACCCCTCTTTCTATTATTTAAGTAACTTTGACTGGCTTAAAAACTTAAATTACAATTGAAACGAAAAGTAGCAAATTTCATTGATATATTTTTCAGGCCATTGCTACATATCTTAAGGTCAAATGCAAAAACTATTTCGAAACTGGGATCTACCCTTTATTTTTATGTAATATCACAATATTTAATAATTTAAACTAGAGTCATATATCAATAAATAGTATGAAGAACAAACCTGGTGTCACTCTTTATATGCCTACAATAACCTACGATACGTTTATATAGTATATATATGTCCTTTAAAACTTTTAACAGACAATTTACCTACATTTTATCTTAAATACACATACCCGAGACCAACATACATATTAAACTATACAATTATAACGACAAAATTTTATCAATAATTTTAAAATTGTATGCAAAAAAAAATCAAATTTTGATACCATCAAAGATGAAGGTTTGAAATTCAGTTAAAAAATGCCTGGTTATCTGTCACTTTAATTTGGACGTTGACAATAACCTTATATGTAAATCAGGAATGCCATTATATGACGCTTCACACAGTTACCAATGCGACGTATAAAATCATAATGAACAACAAGATTAAATTTGCTAGATAGAAGTATATATAACCATTAGTTTTCTTTTTTAAATAATAATATATTATTTGTGCATCCTTTAGACGTAACAATGTACAATGTACAGGGTATTTCCAAAATAATCTAAAACGTTCTGGGCGATTTAACATTCAATTTAAAGATTAAAACTTCTTTTAACTTCTTATCTTTAAGATCAGGTTCTTTAAATTATAATGACTAAAATACAGAAATTAATTAAAGAACAGTCATTTAACAGGTAATACCACTTGAGCTGCAACTGCATCATTCTTCTTATGGTGCCTAACCGTTACGGATGTTGGACACTAACATTGCTCTTCTGACTTTGTTGACTACTGCCCTGAAAAGTCCGGTAGTGGTTAAGTTAAAGCACTTTCGCAGGTTATGCAGCCAGGATATTCTTCTCCGTCCTGGATCTCTTTTCCCATGCACTTTACCTTGAAGTATGGTCCGAAGTAGGTCATATCGTTGTTCATTGCGCATTATATGGCCCAGCTATTCTAGTTTGCGACGTTTTATGGTTACGAATAGTTCGCGCTCTTTACCCATTCTATGTAGTACTTCTTCGTTGGTAATTCTGTCTATCCAGGAAATCCTCAACATGCGTCTATAACACCACATCTCAAATGCTTCGAGTCTCTTCAGTGATACTTCAGTTAAGGTCCATGACTCTACGACATATAAAAGAACGAAAAATACGTAGCATTTTAGTAAACGAACTTTTATTTTCAATTTTATGTCGTGGCTGTTAAAGATTTTTTTCATTTTGACGAAAGCTGATCTTGCCTTCTCGATCCTTATCTTAATTTCCGTCGATTGGTCCCACTGTTCATTTGTCCACTGTCCAAGTTTGCACCCAGATGACAAAAGTTGGTGATTTGTGTTATATGTTGTTAGTTAACTAGTAATTGACCAGGTGGTATCCTATTTTTGCTTATAACCATGTATTTGGTTTTTTTGATGTTAACATCAAACCTAAGGGCCTGCGTAGCGCAAGCGGTAGTGTGCTTGCCTCGCATGCCGGTGGTCGTGAGTTCGAATCCTACCGCCGGCAAGAACAACTAGGCATTTTTAAAATGTCTATAGGCCCCAGGTCGACTCAGCCTGAATAAAATGAGTACCTTGGGTAAAACCAGGGGTAATAATAGGCGGTTGAAGCGTAGCACTGGCCATGTTACCTTCCTTGTATACCGTAGGCCCTAGATATAGCAGACTACCCTGCTATACTCCCAAAGCCGCGTGCGGTATAAAACGGGAGACTATTATTATTAACATCAAACCTAAACCTGCAACTTACTTCTGCCACCCTGAAGACAAGTGTCTGCAGACCTTCAAGACTGTCTGCAAAAATGACAGTATCATCAGCATATCTTATGTTGTTCAATCGTTCTCCGTTTATAAGTATTCTCTCGTCTTTGTCCGTTAGCGCTAGGTTCATAATGTGCTCTGAATATGTATTGAACAATAATGAGGACAATATACATCGCTGTCGTGCAACTGCATCATTACTTGCTTATTAATAATAAAGTCGACTTCCCAAGATCTAGTATTATTAATTTATATAATTTATAGGCCGATGAAAATATATATACCACAGAGGTTAGCCAGCCTGAGCTGGTGTAGTAAACATCGTATTTTGATGGTATACAAGGCAACTATCGAACACAGTAATTAATTAAATCTTGCCCAAGTACTTTCGATCAATAGATCATCTTCAGAGGCATTTCGTCAGTTGTGGTCTATCCGATACGAGTAGAATGTCATACATGTAAATTTGGACATAACAATACAATACACAAAGACAAACAAACACTTTAAAATTTTTAAAAAGGAGAAGCTACATGTTATATAGAAGCCGGAGACAGAAATATATAACATGTAGCTAAAGAGATTCTGGATTTTTCAATACGAGTTTTTATTTCGTAGCTGTGATCCCAAGTATTTATAATATTGCAGCCCAAATAGCATATTTTTTTCACTCTTTCTAACGGTGTATCGTTAATTGTAATTTGTGCGTTTATGCCGGTACCGAATTAGAGGTACCTATACTTTAATGAATGTTACAACGTCAATTTCTTCAAAACTTCTATACAACTTAAGGTTTATAACACTTGCGTCACAAACTTCAATCTTTTATTCCTTTGTTTTTTTAGGAGTTAAAATCTTCTTGGTCATTCTGTGAAAGTGCAGAGTAACAAACCATTCAGTAACTTATATCTCTATAACGCCAAATCTTCTTGCATATGTTTATAAGCATATATATTTTTTTATTGAGTTAATGCCTCGACAATTAATGATCATTGGCATGGTACAGTCAGGTACCTAGTGTAGTGTGTGTGTGTGTGTAGAGTAATTGTCTTGATACTTAGCAAAGTCGACGTCATTGTCTTTGCTAAGAGACGCTAATTGTATCCGAACGTATGCGGTTCCTCCGGTAAGTACCGATCGCATAAGGATAGAAATGATTTTCATTCATTAATTTTTAATAAACGAAAATTTCTCCACCCAGATGAGATTCGAACTCACGACCTTTAGGTTTAAAGGTAGGTGCTCTTACTACTGAACCGCAGAGGGATTTAATAAGCATATTTTAACTTAAAATAAATAATAAATTACATCTAAACATGTTTCAGATTACTTTTAAAACACCCTGCAGATTTTAAATACCCAGCTATCCAGCTTGGACGTTTTAATAAATTTAATAATATTTTGTATAAGTATTTTGTGCATTTTCAGTCATAATTGTATCCAAGTTGTCTTATCTTCAACATTATTTAATAGTAGATCATAGGTCCAAATATATAGGTAACATGGTCGCTGAATAGTGATTTAAAATATTTCATGAAATATTAGAAAGAGTATTCCACCATCTTGATTACGTTATCATTACCATAGATTACAAATTTGCTAAAATTAATATTTCAGCTAATCTTTTAATGACTTTTTCACATATAAAATTCTATATATTTATTTTATAATAAAATTTCGTCGTCATGTAAAAAAAAATCAACATTAAATATTTTAATCAACTTTTAAAATCTCAATTTTTTTACCAAACAATATTAGATAAAAATAGGTATATAATACAAAGTTACAAATACCCAATTTTTCCTACATTTAAATGGTAAATTTTGATACAATTTCTTAATAACTTTATTGTGTACAATTTAAAATATGGTATCAAGTAATAGGTTATATTTATATTTATTTTTTTAAAAATCAATTACACGTTTATCACAGAACTTTTTTAAACAAAAAATCCACGTCAAAGTTGTAATAGTTCATGCATTTGATATTACCGATGACTCTAAATTCCTTTTATTAGATTACATTCAGAAACTAATACTTTACTTTTATGAAATTGTTTACTGAATATTATAAATTACGATATCACGAACTTTGAAAATAAATTAAGAAAAGTAAAATATAACTGTCGAAACCGTGTTATTTAGCTGGTAAATTAATTTTTATATATATGTAAATGTTATATGTAAATATTTTATGTAAAACTAATAATAAAAGATCCAAAAATGAAATTTTTTCTTCACTTTTCGTGTTTGAAATAATTTTTCAGTGAAACAATAATTTTTTTTATGTAGAAATCATAATGTTTTAGCTCTTTTAATTATAAATTAAACGAGACGTTGTAAGATTCGATTGGCCAATTCCTCTTCAGGATAACTATATTTGTTTATAAAAATTCTTAAAACTTTATAAATAATTTTGCAGGACTTTTTTTATAAAAAAGTTGAAAAAAGTTCTGGTCCTGCAAAGTTATTTATTAAGTTTTAAGAATTTTTATAAACAATTAAACTTCTTTTCTTTTTTTTATAAAAAAGATAGGGGACGAGGAAGAAGCGTCCACGATATCAATTGTGCCACATCAACTACAAAATAAACACTATTGACGGCGTCCTCTGTAAACGTATACTAGTAGATGGGCAATCCTTCCAACACCAGACCAAACCAAATCAGATGGCAAACATCAAGCCATAACGCTTCTTCTCAGAGCCAAAATTGACAGTAGAGAGCATAAATATCGAGGGCATCACTACACCTAAACAAGACATCTAATACTATAAAGATAATCACCACTGAGATCAGCAAATGGACAATAATCTCGGTGTACAAGCCCCCAAATCAGCCTTTTATATTTTCACCCCAAACTAACTTCCAACCACAACCAAATCAGCTTATACTGCGAAACTTTAACAGTCACAGTTTACTCTGGGGCTATGCAGACTCGGACGCAAATGGAGACGCAGTAGAAGCATGGGGCGAAACGAGTAGCCTCACGTTAATCCATGATCCTAAACTTTTACCATCTTTTCAGAGCGAAGTTTGGAAAAGAGGATATAACCCGGATATCTGTTTTTCAAGCAACAACCTCGAAGACCGATGTACCAAAGTAGTATATGGCCCCATACCAAAAACTCAGCATAGATCAATTGGTATAAATATCTTCCCAATTGTCAGACCAGAAGCTACTCCATTCAGAAGGAGATTTAACTTCAAAAAGACAAACTGGCAAAAGTATGCAGACATGCTAGATTCTGAACTACTACGCCTTGAACCAAAATTAGAAAACTACGGAAAATTTGTAGAACTACTCAAAAGGGTCTAGAAAAGCTATCCCCAGAGTATGTAGACAACAATATATTCCCGGCATCTCCAGTGAGTCCAAAGAACTAATGAGAATATACAAAACGATCTGTTCCACTGACCCTTTTAGCCAAGACATGGTTGACTGCGGAGCAGTACTGCTCCAACAGCTAAGCCAAGCCAGACAGGAAAAGTGGATTGAGGCCCTGTATAATGTGACTACATGCAACATAGTAGCAAAATAGCATAGAACCTTGTAAAAAACATAGTGGTGATCCAAAAAACCATAAACGACCTTGCAAGGTTACAGCAAACTAATTCGCTGCTCAACTCCTTATGAATTTAATAACTACGAACCGCTATAAGAACCCAAACACTGGGAGAATATTGAATTCCGAGACAAACCACCTAGGAATTCCTTTTACACTAACAAAACTCCACGATGGTATAATCAGGTTAAAAAACGGGAAAGCTACGCATGTGGATGATTTATGCGGTGAAGAAATAAAGCATCTAAGCCAAGGAGCAAAAAATTTGATCTTGCAACTTTATAACACGTGCTGTTTAGCCTGCGAAATTCCAAAATCATGGACAAAATCTAATGTAATAGTCTCCGCACTAACAGAACACATTGAAGGGAGCTTTAAAGAAAAACTTATAACAGAGGCTGCTTTTGTAGATTTGATAGCTGTCTATGACCCAGTAATGCACAAAACATTGCTCCGCAAATTATATCTATCACACCAATGACCACCATCTGGGTAAGATCGTATATTCCTTACTGCAAAACTACCTATCCACCTATCTACTAAAGTAGATAGGTGGAAAGTTAAAAAAAACGGCCTCCCACAGGGAAGTGTTTAAGCACCACTGCTCTTCAATATAGACACAAACCGAAATCAAGCTCTTTCTCTACGCTGACAATCTTGCAATATGTGCTCAAGGAAATAGTTTTGAAAAAGTGGAGAAGAAACTCGAAACCGCCTTAAAAACAATGACAGCGTACTACCTGCAGAATTCCCTGAGACCCAATCCCTCTAAAACCCAAGTCTGCGCTTTCCACCTTCGCGAAAAGGAAGCCAAGCAAAAACTCCAAACTGCATGGAATGGTAATTCATTAGAACACTCAAACCAACCTATATATCTTGGAATAACTCTACACGGGTCCCTCAACTACAGAAAACCTTGCATAAAAACGAGAGAGAAAGTAACTCCTAGGAACAGCATACTCAGAAAGCTAACAGAAAGTAAATTGGGTGCACGTCCTGACGCTTTAAGAATAACGGCACAGGCACTGTGTTTCTCAACTGCTGAATATGCGCGCCCCGTTTGGGGCAGATCTGCCCACACCAAACAAGTTAATACTGCGCTAAATGAGACATGCAGAACTCTCAGCACAAGAAAAGCGTTGCAAAGCACAGAAAGGAAATTAATTAGATAGCGGACGAGCGACATGCCCCAGAAAAAGCGTCCTTGGAACAGTACAGGATGATGGTGCAGAATAAGTTGTAAAGCATGTTCACTTTGAGACAGTAGTATTTGGGTATAGCAGATTATTTTAAGTTGTTTTTCTCCCATTTGGTATCCTTTTAGTTATAAGTATAATATATAAAAGGAAAAAACCGTTATATTCTTTATAAAAAAGCGGAGTGGATCGCTACAAGAATGATCCAACCATATAAACCATGTTGTCTCTGTGCTTCTATTTCAAAGCAAATAATAAGGAGTAGAAAATGTTTTTGAGTAACTATTTTTATTGCTACATAAAAGCATAATCGACCAAGAAGCGAATCTGTTTAAAATTACATCTTTATCTTAAAAAAAAGTTCTGGCCTGCAAAATTTATAAACATTTAAACATTTTTATAAACAATTAAAAATATCTCAAAAATTAATTGACCGATCGGATATTTGCTTATTCTTATGTATATTATATTTGCTATAAGTCCCTTTTGCTTGTTATTAAAAGAGCTACAATGTAATGGTTTTTGCATAAAATAGAAGAATGTTTACAAAACTTTTTTCAAAAATAAAAAATGATGAACAATTGACATTTTTGGACTTTCAAATTAATTTTGCATAAACTATTCGGTCAAATTTAATATAACATGCTTGGAGATTACTCCAGGCACTGCCCTTTATAGGTCATTGTAGCTTGGGCTACAAAGCCAGAGTTAAAGTGGATAATGTTACAGTTATACCATCTAAATTTTGACAAAAATATACAAAAGACAAAGACCGTTCTAAATTCGATATATATATATATATATATATATATATATATATATATATATATATATATATATATATATATATATTCATGATGTGAATGCAAATATGTACTTCAGTTGTGTCAGAAATTTAATTGAATTATTAAAAATTTCAAATACAAGAAAACTCAACATCAGGACATAAATAATTAAATGTTGAACAAATGTACTTATATTTAAATTATAACAGTAGCATTTGTAAATTTTATATACCCGAAACCAACAGTATCCCATAAGTAAAATAAAAGATATTCGTTATTATTTGGATAAATCAGTCTAACGCAGTTTTTAAATTTTAAGGTAATTAAATAGCAAAATCTTAATTACTGGAATGTCTCTGAATGCAATCTACCCGGAATTTAGAAAGCACAGTATATACTTTATGATGTTCATGAAATGATTGTCTTCTATACTAAAATGTCCTAGTCTTTAGTTGCTGTAGTCGAAAGACTCCATTTCTGAAAATCGGGAGTCTTGTTTTTGCAGTCTTTGTGTGCATTCCTTCAAATAGGAATCTTGTATCCTGTACATGCCAGAATTGGCTTGGAACATTAAGGTTTCCAATATTCGCTCATTTTTGATAGCTTTTGATGGTAACACAACCTGGAAAACATTGAAAATGATATCAAATTTTCCCCACAAAAAGATTTTGATTAATCGATATGTTAACACAAAGTTGATTTTTAAAAGAATATTCTAGTACTTATTTAGGAAACTATTTTCCACTTTCCTTTGGTATGTTAGTGCTAAATGAATTTTTAGCTTTTCTACAAATATTTATACACAGCTAATATATAGAATTCGTGCCTTTTAGTATGTAATACGCCACCATTAACGCGTAATAATGTAATGTAACAGTATAGTGCCTAATATAAAGCAAATTACAGAATTCTATTGAAAGATAGAGACATTTCAAATTTTGGTGGTCAAACAGGACTGACTTTATCTCTCTGAGAGTTATTTTTCGACCTACCACTACTTGACGAGCTACAATACCTGGCGAAACATTTCATATTTTTGTCAATAAAATATATAAAATATATGATGTCAATAAAAGTCACGTAAACTTCTATTTTTAAAATAATATTTAAAAAACATATTCAATTCTACTAAGATAACTTACCTTGATGAGCTCCTGTGGAGTTATCCTATACAGCTTAAGATCCCTAGCTAGTCTTTCCATTATACACTTAAATTCTAACTTGGCATCGAGTTTACTAGAAGTCTTTGTACGAATTTTGTGCCTTGCCCATGCCAGCATAGCTTCGAATTTCAGGACTTCAGCTACTTCCAGATTCCTGTAAATTTCAAAATGTTAAAGATAAATTGTGATCATTTAAATACCAGCAATGAAACGCAAACATTTTGCAATATAGGATATTTCATAAAATACATTAATTTCCAGATATATAATTAGCAATCACTTCAAACTTTCGACTTAGATACCTATAAGATAAGAATAATAAGGTTTATCCAGTTATCGTAAAGTTAATTATAATATTATCAGACAATTACTAAAATCTGTTGCCGTTTAATACACCACGTGATCTTTAGCAGAAAAACAGGTAGTTTATAGGTACCTTTTGGAACCTCCACCAGTTATATAATATTGTTGAAAAAATTTCTGCTAGAAATGGTGACAGCTTGACTATTACTGCGGAAAAAGTTTCGAAACTGTTTGGTGTGTGTTCGCAAAATGTATGACATCCGCGAAGAGATCCAGCAAGGCGAACTGAAATCGATACAAAAAAGGAGAAAAACAGTTTCTAATCCAAGTCACATGAGAACACTTATTATGAGGGAGTGAAATCATAAATAAAAAAAATTGTCCATGATTTTTTTTAGAAAACATACCACCAACCGTCGACATCGTAATGAACAGAGTGAAGGATGATGAGAGCCTACCACCTTTTTCAAAAACTACATTTCGTAGGCTACTAAATGACATGGGTTTTGAATATGGTAAAAGAGGTCGAGATTCGATAATTATCGAAAGAAAAGATCATATCTTGGAGACACAAGTACCTCAAAAAAAATAAAATCATTAAAGAAGAAGGGTAATATAAACTTGTTTTGATAAGTCTTGGACTAACGTCGGTGCTTCAAACAAATAGAAATAGAGGGATACAATGATCAAGAATCCACGAGATATCTTCACAAAACGGATCTCTACTGTACTGAAAGCTCCAAACAAAAACGTCCTTGGTTTGTTTATCTTTATGCTGTAAGCAAAATTGGTTTTGGGGAGTATAGACAGGGATCTATATGAAGAATGGTTTGAGAAGACGTTAATTCCAAACTTACCGAAAGACAAATAACGCGTTATACATCTCCTGAACATTTGATTTCTCAAGAAAATTGTGAAACAAAAGGCAAATCAAGGATTGGCTAATCAAAAAGAACACTTTCTTCGAGGAAGATTATCTAAAAAGTGAATTACTGGATAATGCTGTCGCATTCTACATGTCTACAACTAGAATGAAACAATATGCACTGATTACCTCTTGATATATTTGTATGTATATACATACAAAATATTCATGAAGATAATAACAAAACGGCTTGTGAACAAACTAGATAGTTACCAACCTTGTGAACAGGCTGGGTTCCGCTCCAGATATGCAACAAATGATCACCTGCAAGTTGTAAAAACGCTAATAGAAAAGTGTACAGAGTATAACAAGCCTATCTTTTTTATATTCGTAGATTATGAAAAGGCGTTCGATACTATAGATCATCATAAAATGCTTCGAGCACTGGCTGACTGCCGCATTGACTACCGATATATTGCCTTGATTGTAAAAGTATTTACGAAACTGATACAGCTTGTGTCCGCCTTCATGAAGATACCAAGAAGTTTCGAATAGAACGTGGAATTAGACAGGGTGATACTATCTCCCCTAAATTGTTGACAGCTGTTCTTAAATATATGTTTAAGCAAATGGAACGAGAGGATAATATGGGAATTAATATAAATGGTGAAGATCTGAACCACCTAAGATTTGCCGATGACACCATTTTAATATCTGATAGAGTTGATAAAGCTACAAAAATGCTGCACATGCTCTATAAAGTGTCAAAAATAATTGGTCTTAAAATTAACACCTCAAAAACAAAATTTATGACCAATTTTGTAGTCAGCAGTAAAATTCTGATTGAGAGCCATAGCATCGACCAAGTAATAGCTTAAAAATATCTAGGGCATGAGATTCGCCTAGGCCGAGATAATCAGACAACTGAAATACAAAGAAGGATAGGTCTCACATAGGCTGCCTTTGGTAGATTGAATAAAATTTTTAAGTCTAGTATCCCAGTTTGTTTAAAAAGAAAGGTTTTTAACCACGGTTCTTACATATGGTGCAGAAACACTGACTCTGACAAAAAGAACAATAGATAAACTAAGAGTTACACAACGTGCTATGGAAAGATCAATATAAGGTATTACCATCAGAGATAAAGTACCAAACCTAGAAATAAGAAGAAGAACAGGAGTCACAGATGCAGTTGAAAAAATAGCCAGGGCTAAATGGGCTTGGGTCAGACATGTTGCCAGATTAACGGATGACAGATGGACCAAAAAGATTCTGGAATGGCGACCAAGGTTAGATGCATATCGAAGCAGAGGACGACCACCGACTAGATGGAAACTGGATGCAAAAAGCTCAAGACAGAAATAGGTGGAAAATTTTAAGGGAGGCCTACGTTCAGCAGTAGACAAACATAGGCTAATTGATGATGATGACCTCTTGATATTACTTCTGAATTCGATTACTATCAGCTTGAAATCAGTTAATTATAAACTTTACCTAATAATTTAAAAGAATTAAGTTTTAAACTACAAGAGACCACACACTACAAAAACTATATCATGCTTTAAGAAGTGGAAATGCTAGGGATAGATTCAATGTTTAATAGGTATAATTTTCATTACAAGAAAATTTTATTTTTCGGCAACAAATGATGGTAATTTTTGGCATAGTCAAGATAAAGATTCTGACAAGAAGATACTGCTGGTGGCCAGGAATTTCTAAAGACATAGAAGATATATTGCAAAAATTTTACAGACTGCAACAAAATTAGGAATAATCCAGAAAAAGCGGCAGTACACCCATCGGAGACGGTTAGAATCCCTTTTAAGGAAGTACATGTAGATTTTGGAGGCCTTTTTTATAAACTCGTACTATTTTATTTTATGTAACAATAAAACACTGCAAACTTTGTTTTCAAAACCTGAGAAACCACTACTTGAGAAAGGCAATCAGCCGTAACAGCTGTAGTGATAAGATTTTATAATAAATTTTTGCGGAAGTTTTGAAAACAAAATTTCCAGTGTTTTATTATTACATAAAATGAATTTCCGTCAAGTAACGGTCGAATCCATCAATTATTTTATTTTAGTTGATGCTAATACTTGGTTGCAAAAAATACACTAAAATAAAAATACACTAAAAATGCAATAAAAAATTGATTTGACAAGTAAAAATACCATAAAATTTCTAAGAAATTTTTTAATTTTCTCCAAATTTAGTTGTCCATATCATCCAGCTATAAACGGCGTGGTAAAGAGGTACGTACAAACATTCACACAAGCATTACAAGCACAAAAAGAATATATTAATGAAAGGACGTTACAGCTCAACAAATTCTTACTAAATTATAGACGAACACTATACAGTACAACTGGTATAAGCTCAATAAATCTGATATTTGGACGAGAGATTTGTACACGCTTAGATTTATTGAAATCTCTGGGGGTGAACACTCATGATTATATACATGCTCATGATTATATACATACGTCAAATTAAACAGCACCATCTTCTAGTTCAGTCACTGAAAATAACGATGTATGTGGTTCAGATATACTAACTAACTGGATTACCACAAATACTAGTCACAAATCTCTTTCAATAGGCCTGCGGCTGGCTCAGATGACGGCGCCGTACTACGTAGGTCTCAACTCGCAATTAAAAAACTTGTAAGGCTAAAGTTGTAAGTAGTATGTGTTATGTTTTCAATTAACCTTATTAGTTTAGCATTACATTAGGCGGATGAGAATATTATCAAAGAATAATAGGACGCATGTAGAAGGACCTTTCACTGTCATTTTTTTAGCAAAGGTTTTTACACACGTTTTAAAAAAGCAGCAGTCGTTGATCAAGATTTTAGTTCCTTAGGTGTACCACTAGGGTCCGGTCATGTCAGCGTTATTATTGCTTCTAAAATATGAGAGAGTGGGGTAACAAATGCAACTTTAGATATTTTTATATGTAGATGCCGCTTGGTCGTAGAATAGCATTAAATTTTTGCGTTTTATGACACATAAAAGTCTTCAAGAGAAAAACCCCAAAAAATTATAGGCGTTTCGATCAAAAAACAATTCCTGATGTTGTTAGTACACTAGAATTGATTTTTAGCACATACATCAAAGAATTATTTTTTACAATTTAAAAATTCGAAATTGTAAAGTACAGTTTCGGATTTGTAAAGCAAAAAAAATAAATAAGTAAGTAAGTCTCAAATAAAGCCTCTATACAGCTCAACAAAGAAAGATGAGAAGAAAAGGCAAAAATGACTACTGGGACATGGACCATAGCAAATCTCAAGAAAATCAAATCAGCAACACCAGAGGATAAAAAGAGACTTCGAAATAATATCATCATCCCCCTCGTAACAGAGTTGCTAAGAAAACAAGGGGCTCTAACGAGCACACTAGATCATAAAGCACCGTGACAAAAGTATTAAGAATGGTGGTAGCACACAGACACCATTGTGATACTCAACTAGATCGGGCTCAAGCAAATTTGATCATTAACAAACTGGAGTAACACTTGATAAGGCTCTTATCGGAGGTCAAAATAAACTCCTGTAGTTCCATAAAATATCGTTTAGCGAAGGGAACCTGTGGGAAAACTGTGTTAATAAGTATACAAAAAAATTAACGACTAAAGTGGTGAAGACTATTGAGGGCCTGTGGGAGCGAGCAAACTTAAATATAATTAATCCAAATAATATTCTCTAGGGCCCCATGGTTCTCACATGGGTCTTCGAAAAAAAGCTTAATGAAGAAACTATCAGGATCGGTTTAAAGAGGAAAAATCAAGACCTTAACACAGAAGACTGGTTGTCACCTCTGTTCCACAGACTGAACGATAGTGAAGATAAGAGTCATAGAGGGAGGAGTCATGAAGAAGATAGTTGTCAGATCAGCATACCTTTCATATAATGATCCCGAACAACCATCAGAGGAGTTGGAACAGCTAGTGCGAGATTGCATGAAAAATAAACTGAAATTAATCATTGGCTATGATACGAATGCCTATCATCTGACCTGGGCTAGTACAAATACTAAACTGTTAAAAAATGGCATGCCTTAAACGAGGTTTTGAGAAAATGAAATATTTGGTTGAATATATTTTGAAAATTTTTTAAAATGTTTCGTAAATTTTGGGGCACGAAAACAGTATAATAAAAAGTTACGTGACGGTTTTTTGTAGTGTTGGAGCCAAACTATTTTTAATTCAAAGTTATAAAATTTTATTTACATATAATAAAAAAAAATAAATACTTTGAATATTGTAAATTTAATACATTTCTAAGTTTTAACATTACAAATTGAACTATTTAGTATATAAAAAATTAAGTTTTTATTGTGAAAAAAAAAAGACAGTGTGCAAATCAATTACATCCAAATTTTAATTAAGGGTGGATGTATAAGCTAAATAAATAGCTTCGTTCGTATTCCTATCCCACTTCTCCTAACTATATCTTTCATGATGGTTTTAAGCCGACGGCCACCGTTTGAGTTTATGCAGTCACCCAATTAGAGAGTGTTTTAAAATATAATAACCGTAACCAAATTGCCCATTTGAACTGCCCTTCTATATGCGTCTAAATTCTTTGGTGTTATATATTGTACATATTTCTAATATATATGCACTCTGACATTGATGTATGTGAAGAAATTGACCCACTACTTTTTTCTTACAATCAGTAATTTTGTATCTATTCTTAATTTGTAAAATAAGGCAATACAGCATTACAACAACATACAGAACAGTTTCAATATGACATTACATCTACATATACAGCAATTACCATATACTAGTTAGCAAATAAAGATTAAAAAATACATTACCTGCACATAATCATCTGCACCATCGATTCGCTTAGATTGAGAAATTCGGTAGTTTGAAATAAAGTAGAAGCTCTCGTTTCTACAAAAGCTAATATCATATTAACAAGTTCAGAGGCCGAAGTATACCTCCAATAATAATTCTCTAACGAACACAACATACAACACACAACTTCTATTCTTAAAAACTGTTTGGCGTGGTGAAAACATGCTTGCAGAAGTTCCGGTAAATCATAGTGCTCAGCTGCACAAATAAGACCGGGAATGGTGGAACATGTAAGAGGACACGACCCTGTATGAAGATAATCCAGAAGAACTCGAAACGTCTCAGCATCGAATTCAATAATGGAAAATTCAGTCTGGGCAAGTTTCGCTCTATCCACTTTCTGAGCATCCGCACACACGCTCAACCTTGGAACGGGCAGTTGAGACAACGAAGGTTTATCCTTTCCATCCTTGTCTTTACCGTCTTTATCTAAAAAATATACAAATTAATAAGTAATATTCAACAGAATACCTATAATACTTGAACAGTCTTGGCTGCTAGCCCATTTCTTTTTGTCCTCAGCAGAAAGCTGCTGAGCATTGTGTTTTCTTATAGATCTACCCCAACCAGCTGTAATCGTTCCTAATCTTGTGAAGGCCCGTTTTACCATGGGAGAGCTAGGTACGCTCTTTGGTCGCGGAGATTCTATGTCTGGAACCTGAAGGAAGTTACTACTTTTAGGTCGAGCTTGTTGAGGACTGAGTAGTGTAGGAACAGGTCTAGCTAGAAGTTCTGCTACAGGGACTTGCGGAGATCCAAATCCTGTTTGAATACCATAAAGCATTTCCTGAAAGACTCGACTCCGAACCTAAAACAATATTGGTTTAAGATAAGAAATTAGTTACTTTGATAGATTTAATAACAAAATTCTTTATTTGTTTAACAATTTAACTTGGTTTTTAACCTGAACACAGATTTTTTAATTTATATATAGACGTTTTCATCTTTCTTGGCGTGTGAGTGTAAAAACACTTGCCATAAGTTGTTTCATCTGTCTTTCCTTGTCTAAGCTCGATTCGTTTACCTCCTCCAGTGGTAGCTATCTGTATTCGTAAAGAGGCCGAACTTATCACCGACACCGTATCGGCCAAACGCATCGGTGTTATTGCTACAATACTGGGAGACGTGAGTGGTCTCTTCATTCCCTTCTCATTGCACTTTACTATGACGAACGTGACTCGCACAATTGAATTAGGCATCTGTGTATCAGAGAGAGACGAATATTAAAAATTCTGTAGTAGCTTACTTCAGGCACACGCCAAGAACGATAAAACCGAGTTTATATAAATTTACGCAACATTCGTTTTTAATCTAGCCCTTATTCAAAATAGTTACTGCAAAAGTCACATCAATAGAAGCATTCACAGACATTAGTCTCTCAATTTCTAATTACATTCTGATATACAAGTCACAAAATTGGTTTTAAAAACTCCAGAACCATAGCCCCAATCCATTTCTATTAACCAAAAATTATCCGAGAAGCCAAAGAAATTGAAAAAAGGTTAAATTGTCTTAATAAAGAAGATAACGGTATCCGGTTACTTTTGACATATAGACCACTTATAAAGAAAATATCGTCCGCTCCACGCTCCAATCAAAATCCCGCCGTCATGAATATTCGCGATAACCCCCACGCCCAAACCACGTCACCATCGACGGTAATGAACCCCCCGCTGTTCCCAGTAGCAGTGGGGTAGTGATAAGTGATCAGTGTAGTAGTTTCTGGGTACTGGGGAGACTGAGAACTTGAAAGCCCTGAAGAAGACATCAGATATTTTTTATTAAGTATTAATCCTAGCTTTAGGTTTAAATGTACTAACCGCAGAAATCATTCCAATACATGACCAGTAATAATATTGTCTGCCCTGAAATATACAAAACAACCCTTTTAACCGCTCCCCCTTGGATGTTCAGAAAACCTTTCCTAGACTTGAGTTTAACAAAGACTAGTAATCAACTTTATGCTTCCTCTATGGTTAAACAATTTTACAGTAAAATTGATGAGTACCAAAATTACCAACATATTTTTACTGATGCCTTCAAATCAGAAATAAAGTGAGATGTGCCCTCATACACAACAACTACACTAATACATACAAAATCTCAAATTTTAGTATAGTATATACAGGAGAACTATTCGCAATCTACAAAGCTTTAGAATATGCACTGACTGCCAACTTGACAGGTGCCTAATAATGACAGATTTCTTAAGTTCCATGAGTAGCTTAGACACCATTTACCCAACTCATTCATTGTGGCGATTGATAAAGAACCATTTGTACCAACCTCAGCAAAAGAATGCGATTGTAAAATTTATATGGATTCCGTCATATATAGATATACATGGTAATGAAAGAGTAGATGCTGCTGCCAAATCTTCAGTTAACAACGAATACTTGACAGAACCTACCTATAAGAAAGATTTTCATCACTGGATTACCTCGACATTAAAAGAACGGTGGCTTCAAGAATGGAATCAATCTTAACAAAAAGTAGTAAGCATAAAAAACAACAGTTACAAGATGGAAGAATAAGTGTAGCAACAGGAAAGGCCAAACTATAATAAACAGACTGAGATTAGGACATACACGCTTAACACATGAATACCGTGTTATTGGAAGTCTTCATCCAATGTGCGGTAAGTTTTTCAACAGTTTAAGAGTCCAACATTGGTCAATCGAATGTCCTGCATATTCAAATGAGAGGAAAAAGTGTAACCTTCCTACAACGCTACGCGAGTGTCTAGAAGAAAACTGTGTCTATATACTTTTAGTTAACGAGCTAAAACCTTATAAGAAATTCATCATCATCATCTTTGGCTCGATAATCCTCTGTGGATCTTGGCCTGCTCTAAGATTCGTCGCCATTCTGTTCGGTTTTTGGCAACATGTTGCCATCTTCTGATTTTTAATATTCGTAAGTCGGTTTCTACTCCATCTAACCACCTTCGCGGTCGGCCTTTGCTTCTTTTTCCTACAGGTGTTCCTGTGGTTAGCTTTTTAGCAATGGTATTTTCTGACATTCGTATTATGTGTCTAGCCCATCTAAGTCGCTGTGTTTTAATGAACGTTATGACATGTGGCTCATCAAAGAGCTGATACAATTCAAAATTATATCTTCTGCGCCACTGCCCTTGGTCGTTTACAGCTCCAAATATTTTGCGGAGTATTTTACGCTCATTATAAGAAATTAAATTATTTATAACAATTGTTTAATCAATTGGATCGAAAACCACCCTCAAAATTCGTAATAAGCAGTCAAAAATTTATTAAAAAAAACTGGGGTGGACGCATTAGAAGGTTGCCTGATTTAAAAGAAAACTATCAAATTTTTTTAATAAAACGGTATACTCATATCCTGAAGATAATAATAATGACAACTAACGAAACAGTCATTTAGCTTGACAATATTGGAATCACTGGTAAATGTTTCACAATATAATTTCTTACTTACCCCTAATATTGCTCTAACTCCCACCAATTTCACCTTTTGTTTTGATTGACCTACAAGGAAAGTCACATCAAACAATTGTGCATTTGTTAATGTATTAGATTCATTGTTCAAAAACATTCTCGTAAAGTCTTTAGCAATTTGATCATAATCTTCAAATTGATCGCGAACACTATCCAGTAAAGGTGAAGACGGTCTCATATGTCCAATTGGTCTCCAAGAGCCTAAAATCATAAAAGTAAACGTTAGCAATAATCTTTTGTCTCATAATCTCAAAATAGAATTTAAATGCGTTTCTTTATTTCAAGTGATAGCATCAACCACGTGGGTAATTACGTATCCTACGTTAAGTTAAATGGTCCGAATTTTTGATATTTGAACTACCACCATATATAGTATGTCAATAAATTATTTAATCACCATTCTTTTATTACGTGTCTATATAATAATGGTAAGTTTAATTATTTTTTAAGGTTGGTAAAAATACCTTTATGGTATTTTTGTTGTTACCTACCTGTACAACATTTTCTTTGGTAATTAAATAACTTGTTTTTTATGTTAATTATTTATGTGATTGTTTAAACATACAAACGATGAGGAGATTTCAGATGCAAATAAAGAAATTTTTAGAAAGAGTATGAGAGTAGTAAATGGATAATCGTCCAAAAGTTACTCGATAAAGATTATCTTATAATAATATAACGTGGTTATTTAAAAAGGACTTGGCAACAGTATGTGTGTGTGGTAATACGTCAAAATTATTTCGCTCTAAGAATAAGTCGAAATATAGTGGTTATAAATTAAAAAAATATACACAGAAAGTAGCATCGACATAGAAAAAAGTGCAGTGAATAGAAATCCATAAGTTAAACTGTAAAAACACATAATAAATAGCGTAAACAACTAAAAAGTAAGCGAACATTTCAGTTTAATAAATTTGACAATTGACAGTTAAGGAATCCTCAGGTCACGGAATACAGACAGATAAACGGCGTCGTTGCTGGATTGTGAGAGAAATCTGCGGAAGTAAGTGTGTCAAAAATAGTTAACTTCTAATTTTTGAGATTGGATAAAAGCAAAGTCTTCCGAACCGTCGAGGTGAGAAAGCTTTTAACGCTATCCTAGAGATTTAGAAAAATAATCTATAGTTGAAAAAAGAAAAAAGATAAAGGAAATGATGAAAAAGATAAGTGAAAAATTAGATTGTATGGATAATAGAGGTATAAGAATAGAACAAAAACTAAATTAAGTGCAAAATGATTTACAGATCATGAAACTGGAAATCGCAGAATTAAAAGCTGAAAATATAGCATTAAAATCAGAAAATAAAGTACACGAAAAAAGAATAGACGATCTAGAAAGAGAAGCAAGAAAGAAAAATATTATAGTATATGGTATAACAGAAAAAAAAGTGAACAAGAAACTGATATGATAAATAGTATAAAAAATATGGCAATTAAAATCTAAGTTCCACTAAATGAACACACAGATATAAGAGATATATAAAACGCGTTGGTATCCAACGAGATCCCCAGCGACAGTTACCGAGACCTATACTACTGGAACTTAAAAGCGGTTCCAAAAGAATAGAAATAATGAACCAATCGAAAAGACTTAAAGGAACTGACATTTACCTAAGTGAAAATTATTCCAAGGAGATACAACACCAGAGAAAAATACTAAAACAACACTTAAAAGAAGTAAGAGAAAGGGGTCAGAAGGTTACTCTAAATTATAATAAGCTAAACATAGATGACAAAACATATACTGTGGAAAGCTTAGAATACAAGAAGATACAAAGCGAAACGATGAATACCTCAAGGAAAATCCAGAGGAAGAACATATACTGAAAGATCACCAGGAGATGACGAAAATAAATCAGAAAATATGGCGAAAATAACCAAGACCGCGAATAATACTGGCACAAAGCCAAAAAACTGGGATCGTATGTAAAAGTAGCACATAGTAAAGAACAAACGACTAGTATCACTAAAACATCCCGGCAAACGAATATGGTAAACCCGTAAATGGAATGTAAAAAGACTTTAAAGAAAACGGAGAAAACCTAATGACAAAGACAAGAGAGATAGAAAAAGAAAAAACAAGAAGAAAAATAGAGTAAAAGTAGGAACCTGGAACGTTTAAACATTATGGAGACCAGGAAAATGGAAGAGGTAGTAAGAGTAATGCAAGGATACAGAATAGACACACTAGCACTACAAGAAGTACGATGGAGAGGAGAAGGAAATATTAAAAATAAAAAATACACAATATACTACACGGGAGAAAACAAGCAATGGAAAAACGATACAGCATTCATAGCTAACAATAAGATTAGAGACAAAGTTATATAATTTAAAGCGATAAATGGACGAATGTCATATACAAAAATAGAAAACAAACAAGCCAATATGACAATCATAAACCTATATGCACCCACAGAAAATGCACCAGAAAATGATAAAATTGAATTATATAAACAACTGGAAGAATTATATGAAAGGTTACCGAGAAATGATACAGTCTTAATGATTGGTGACTTCAATGCAAAAGTAGGCAAAGAAAACTAGTATAAGAAAGTAGCAGGAACAGAAACTATTCATGACGAGTCAAACGACAACGGAAGAAAATTATACCAAATAGCAGCAATAACAAACATTTACATTATAAGCACAAATTTCATGCACAGAAGAGAGCATAAAGTAACATGGTTGATACCTGGCACAACAGATGGAAATCAGATAGATCACATACTTACATCCAACACATGGAAAGCAATAATGCACGATCTCAGATCATATAGACGAGCAAACGCAGACAGATCATTTTCTAGTAATAAGAGAACTCAAAATGAAGATAATTCAAGCAGAGAGAACAAGACAAAACAAAAGAAGATAAAATCTGAAGAAGTTAAAAGTACAGGAACTAAGAAAACAATATAAGACAACCCTAGAGGAAAATCTAACAGAAGCAAATAACACAAAGGAGATATGGAAAAATATAAAATAATCCATTTTGAATTCAGCTGAAGAGGTGCTAGGACAGAGGGAAACAAAAAGAAGGAAAGTGTGGTTTGAGACAGAATGCGAAATTAAAATCAAACAGAAAAACCAAGCAAGAGATAAATGGATATCAACTAAAGAGAACATCATCGAAACGAATATAAAGAAAAATAGAAAGCAGCGAATAATTGATGCAAGAACAAAAAAAAACTGTAAATGGAAGAGCTGTTGAACCTAGAAAAGAATAGTCAAACAGCGCCAAACTATTTGGATACTTAAAAGCTCAACAAAGAAAAGGCAAAACAGTAGTTAAAATTGACAATAGATGATGGGTAGCACAGTTCACAGAACTATATAGACGCAAAAAAAGCCTGAAAGAGGAAGTAGGCGCAATGGAGGACATTAGAGATAATGAAATAGGGATACCAACATATGATGAATATTTAGACATCATTCAAAAAATTAAACAGAAAAGAACACCCAATGAACTAATTAAATGAAATTCCCAATGAACTAATTAAAAACGGGGGGGGGGGGGAGTTATTAACAAGCATCTGTAACCTAATAGAAGAAATGCCCGAGGATTGAAAAGAAGGCAGAATTATAACAATATTTAATAAAGGAGAAGTAACAAACTGTAACAACTATAGAACAATATCACTACTGAGCACAACATACAAAATTCTAACAGCCGCCATCAAACAAAAACTCGCTCAATTCACAGAGAAAAGAATTGGGGACTACAAGCAAGGATTCAGAGAAGGCAGATCCACTACAGATGCGATCCACATAGTTACACAAACAATCGAAAAATGCCACGAACACAACATAGAACTCCACATCCTCTTCATAGACTTTAGACAAGCCTTTGACTGTATTGGAAGAAATAAATTATTTATTGAAATGAAAAATCAAGATATAATAGCAAAATTAATCAGATTAACAAAAATCACCATCGATGGAGCTCGTGCTAAAGTACTATAGCCCATTCCTCAACACAAATAGTTGCATATGCAGATGATTTAGTTCTTATGGAAAGAGACAAAGAAAGATTAAAAGAAGCAGTGACAATCCTTGCAAAAGAAGCACGGAATGGAGGTCTAGAAATTAACGAAGGAAAAACAAAATATCTACTCTGCTCGAGACGAGAAGATAACACGACGAGAGAAATAAAAATAGAAAAATACACTTTTAAAAGATTCCAACAATTTAAATATTTAGAAGTAATAGTGAATGGATAAAACAAGAGAAGTGAAGAAGTAGCGCAACGAATACTAGCAGGCAACAAAACATACTGGAGATATCATAGGCTTATGAAGGACAAGAACCTATCCAAAAATACAAAAATAAAAATATACAGAGTTGCAATCAGACAAGTAGTTACGTACGCAGCTAAGACAATGTGCCTCACGAAAAAAGATGAAGAAATATTCAGAACAAAATGACGGTATTAGATTTTGATTTGATACAGAGCAGCAACAAGCCGCATATACGTATTTCGATCTCTTTAGATCTCCTCAGTACGGTATAGCTACTACTCCATATCAAACCAAAATATTTTCCCGTCGTAGATTATAGTTATTGAAAATAAATATTTACGGACGTAACTACGCCATCGAAGAACAAAAAGAGAAATCATACGATTTCTACCTGGCGAAATCGAATTCAAATATAAGCCGCCGTGCTCCCAAAAAATTGCGAAGCAAACAGCTTGAAGAATGAATCGGCAAGGGAGTCTAAAAATTATATTCAAATGAAGTAAATAAACAAAACAAAATGACGGTATTAGATTTTGATTTGATACAGAGCAGCAACAAGCCGCATATACGCATTTCGATCTCTTTAGATCTCCTCAGTACGGTATAGCTACTACTCCATAAATATTGAGAATTTTCGAAAGAAAAATTCTGAGACGGATTGTGGGAACGATAAGAATGGACAACGGAGAAATGAGAAGAAGAATGAACCATGAACTAAGAGACATAATAAAGGGAGAAGATATAGTTTGATTTATTAAAGCACAGAGGCTAAGATGGTTGGGACACATCGAGAGAAGGAAAAACGACTTACTGATTAAGAAGATCACCAAATGGAAACCAGCAACTAAATGACCAAGGGGAAGACTCAGAGAAAGATGGGGGAACAGTTTATGAGAGATATCTAAAATTCTGGAAGTGAGAAACTGGGAGAACTATGCATATATCGAAATAAGTTGAAGAAAATTGTAACGATATCCAGGTCATACAAGAAACTGTGACAATATACAAGTGGAATGCGGAGCGATTCACCGCAATACGCGAATCAGAGAGTAAGAGCGCCAACCATTCCACCCGGAATGAAAAGCTCTGATGATGATGATGATGATTATTTAAAAATTTTAGTTTAACCCTTAACCACTGACATGCGGTATGCCATACCGAGCCGAAAATATATTTTGTTGTAAAACGTGTTTTATTAAAGATTTTTAGAACACCATCTGTGTACCTTCAAGTGGGGTTTAATTGTACCTGCTCTCAACTGCTGCAGTTTTAGTACACGTTTAGTCTTTGAGCTATGTTGACATAAAGTTTTCTTGCGGTATCAAGTACCGCATGTCAGTATTTACGTTTCTATAGTTAAAAGCAGTGTAGTGTATTCTTTTGCTGTTAGTGTGGCAGCAAGTTCATCCAGTTGTTCTAAATTTAGCCGCAAAACTGTAAAGCTTTCAGATGATGATTTTGAGGCTGTTTTATCTCAATGGGCTGACGAAGTACCTAGTGATTTAGAATATTTTAGTGATAGTGATGTTGACGATGCAAGCGAAGAAGTATGTATTGAAAGTTCACACGACACCGGAAGTGAGCAGTCGGAAAGTTCTGAAGACGAATATCATTTAAATGATAATGGTAAGTCATATTTTTATCGCAAAAATTGTTTTAAGTGGTCTACTACAGCACCCTCGAAAAATGTAAGAACTCCGTTACACAACCTTGTAACATAAATACCAGCTGTGTTTTCTTATTTCTGAGGATATAATACAAGAAATACGTATATGGACAAATAATAAATTACGTGCAATTCGTGAAAACTATAAAAGAATGAATAGACCAGAACTAAATGAAATTGATGAAATAGAACTAAAAGCCTTTTTGGGATTGCTTTTATACTCATCAGCTTTCAAATCCAATGACGAAGATATAAATTCTATATTTGCTACAGATAGCACTGGTAGAGATATATTCAGATGTGTTATGTCAAAAGAAAGATTTGCAATATTTCTAAAATGTTTACGTTTTGATAACCCTATGGATAGAGAAGAAAGAAAAAATATAGATCCAACAGCAGCCATTAGTAACATATTTAATATATTCATACCAAATTGTCAAAAACTGTATTTCGTAGGCACATGTGTTTGTATTGATGAAATGTTGGTCGGCTGTAGGGAAAGGTGTAGGTTTAAAATGTATATGCCTAATAAGCCAGTGAAATATGGCATTAAAATAATGTGCCTGACTGATGCACGAACAAGTTACTTATACAATGCCTATATATATGGAGGCAAGGACACTGACGGAACTCGGTTATCTGAGGAAGAAAAAAAGATGAATAAACCAACTCAATTTGTTCTTCGGCTTGCTAAACCTATTTATGGAACTAATCGTAATATCACAGCTAATAATTGGTTTAGTTCTATAGAATTAGTAAAGCAGTTAGAAGTAAAGAGTTAACGTATGTGGGAACCATCAAGAAAAATAAACGGGAAATCCCTTAGGAATTCCAGCCACACCGATGTATGCAAGTAAATTTAACTACTTACGGATTTACGAAAAGTTTATCCCTAATTTCCCATGTGCCAAAAAAATCGAGGGCTGTTTTACTTATTTCTTCGATGCACCATTCAATAGGTACGGATCAGATTGCTGGAAAACCAGAAATTATAGCTCATTATAATCGTACGAAAGGAGGTGTCGATACTTTAGATGCCAAATATTCTGTAAAATGTCGTTCTCGCCGATGTCCACTTACTATTTTTTACCGCATCATTGATATAGCTGCTGTTAATTCGCATGTTGTGTACCAATCACTACAAGAAGATAATATGAAAAGGCTAAACTACACAAAGGAGTTGGCGAAACAATTAGTTTTACCTCATCTACAAAGAAGACTAAAAAATCCCAGAATCCCGAGAGAATTATTATACGAATACTAGGACAAAAACGCCAAAAAGAAGCAGATTTTGAAGAAGGACGTGAGAAAAAGAAGACGTGTTACTTATGCCCAAGTGCATTAAAGCGAAAGACTTTTTATGTGTGCTTTTCTTGTGGAAAATCAGTGTGCTTACAGTGTTCATAGAACCTTGCGCCCAAAATGACTAGTTATTTTAGTGTAATTTTTGGTTATTGTCAGAATTTTGTATTCTAGTTTCTTATTAAATTTAAATCATTAGTCTGTTTCTCTTAACATTATTTTACCATTTTTTTAGTCACAAGTAGTCAATTTTTCTTGTAATTTAGTTTATAACCGATTTTGTAGTAACGTCCACCATTTTTAAAAATATTATGCATGCATTCATAATATTCTTGAAAAAGTAAAGTTTATTTTACTTGTAGCAATATATTATGCTACAGCAATGTGAAGAATCATTCCGTAGTTGATATAAAAAACAAAAACAGAGATATAAGATAAATTCATAGTAAAAACAAAGGAGAATAGGCAACGGTATGACATACCGCATGTCAGAGTCTACGTCCTGAAACATCCACGTCAGTAGTTAAGGGTTAAAATAAAAATATAACCATTTTTAACTAAATACTCCAGTTTGTTAATTTTTCTTGTTAAGTTTAGGTGGACATTTATTTTTAATCTCACAGATGAGATACACCCGAACATTTTAGGATTGGTATTGCGCCCGACCGAAGGTTAATATTGATTGCATCTTAGATGAGATGTGTGCTAATTATCGAACTACAATTATTTTATCGGTATTTATTGATAATATTTTCTTTTAGCAGATGCAAATTGATAACTTAGGTTTGTAAAATATTTTTAAATTGTTTAAACAGCAAATCGGGTATTAGTAGAAGGACAATTATATAGAAAAATGGGATTATTTTAAAATATTTGAAATCAAGTAAGCAATACATTTTTATGGATGATTATAAAAAACCCAGATGTAAAAATAGGTGCCCCAGAATGAAAAATATAACTATGGGATGATAAAATTTATTGAGTTTCTATCATTCATCCTATTAAAATGACAACAATTTTATAATACTTCGCTATACACATCTATGGTCTTTCCTTACGATAGTAATTCATCCTGTATAATAATCATAAGAAATTTAATATTTGACTTTTATTTTGAATTTGTAAAAAAATACTTTCTTTATAATAGTAAAATGGAAAAATATTGACCCTTACCTCGCCTATATGGTTTCGGAATTTGTCCAGTTTCCGCATGATTTTGCAAATTGGCAACAATATCCTCCAACATTTGTGATCTTGTTCTCTCCTGCATTCTAGCAAATTTAGGAGCTGAATAACTGGCTCGTTCTCCATTAACAATTTTCGTTAGCAACCATTCTCTGAACATCGGACCCTTATCAAAGACACTTTGTTCCCACAAATAAGGTTTATAAGCTCCCACTTCGTCCCTTGTCACCACAGATACCTCATAATGTGTCGGTTTCCGCTTAATCCGAGGGGATGTTCGAACTGAAAAATACATTTTATTGATTGCATTTCAATTTTAAGTGAACATAAAAAAGAATTATCACGATAGTATCAGAAAAAATAAATTCTCTATATGTTAAGCGCACATTCGAAAAAAAATCTCAATAGAAAAGTAATTTTAATCAATCTCACTCCATTTCACGGACAAATAAGACTCAACACTGTATGTATAATAATGGTTATAAGCAAATTTAATTATATTTAGTTATAATATTTATAAAAAAACTTAATTTTTGACTTATTTTTCAATTTTCTAAGCAACAAATAAGTATAGAAACATTTAGAAAACGCCATTTTGAAGGTTTTTATATGATTTATAAGTTTATTCTCTTCTAAAATTTGTTTAAGATGCTTCACTTTTTGCTGATAGACGAAAAAAGCTAAACATTACCGTTTTTTGACTTTAATTCGTTAATAACTAATTAAGTCCAAAAAATCGACTGCAAGAAATATATAGGTTCTTGTTATAGAGGTCCATACTATTTAAAACAACTGTCGTTTGCTTGGCAGGACGAGTGTCATGAAAACAAGCTTATTTCCTTGGGCTAATAATGCCCTTTATAAAGATCTGCATGTAATATATCTCTAAAGTGTGCAAAACTAAACAATTTTAGAAAAGCTAATATTAACAAATCCTTTATAAAGTTATTAAATAATATTAATTCTTTTTATTTTTAACTTTCTAATGCTTGTATATCTAATGCTACATAAATACATCAATATGTTTTTTTAATATATTTAGATTCTAATACAAAATAAGTGCTTACCTAATATAAAAGTATGTAAAAAATGGCTTTTTATACAAGCTGGAGAGAATGAAGTATTATCTGCTTCCAAGAAAACCACACACACAATGTCGTTGCCAATGTGCCTTTTCCTTTGAAGTTTTTGGGGGTCGTGTCTTTCATATGGCAATAAAGTACTAACATGAAACATTATCTCAATGTTTCTCCAGTTTGTATATACCGAATAAAGTCCTGTTAAATCGTGTACGGTGTCCAAACCCCCTTTGTATCTATCGAAGCCACGTAACCGGACTTTTTCGCCCATAATTTGAAGAAATTCTTCGAAAAGGAATGAGTTGTCATTATTGTCTAGGATTTCTTCTTCGGTGTACTGTCCTTCTTTTACATAAATCACTCCAACCTTAAGTTCGGATTTAATAAATACCTATAACAGTAAACAATGGTTTTAACGTAAAAAGGGTACAAGCAAAAATTAATAGATGCAAATATAATATGAGTAATAGCTATCATCAAGGTTAGGACAAAATTTATTACGTATTATTTTGGCATCTTTTAAAAATGACATTTTATTTTCTACAATAAATAAATTGATATTTGGGTCTACTACCAAGTTTTTTGTAACTCGACTTGACAGATTTTACCAATTTCACGAGGAACCATCTACAATTCAAACATAACTAGCATTATTGAAACTAGCGCACCGAGATTTCTTTAAAACCTTTGAAGTCATTCATGAGATACAAGTAACCATTTGTAAGACACTACGCTTGTGTCGTTTAATTCCACAAACATATATCGACTATCTGCCGATGTCGTGATTTTAGTCACTCGCAGTAAACAAAGAGGCTGCTGTATGACGTTAGCAGATTTTGAATTGTCTTTGGTTGGATTGTGTGGTTTATCGTTTAAACCATCTACAATTAAAGACTTGGTGTACTTCTCTGATGTAATGGGATGTAATGGGATAGTAAAGCGCAACATATAGCCACTCCTATTCAAATGTCAACCTAATCTGCTCGTATGATCTATATCACGGTCTTCTGGTATATTCTGCTATATAACTAACGAGGCTCTGACGTCCAAGTGTATACCGGAATTAGCAATCCACCATTTACTGGTCAACGGCTTAGGACAGACCAGCTAGTAAGTGCAAGGACACTCTATTGTCCTGATACTGAGAAATTTATCTCGAAGGCGGAAGAACCAAGAAAGTAATCAACGTTATCAGAATGCAGAAGCATTCTAATGCACTGCATTCTAATACAGTACACTGCATTACAGGTCCCTGATGACATCTTTAGTATAAATTATAATGGCTAGTACTATTTGCGCAAGAGCCATTATTGATTATGGTAATCAGAGACCAAAATCCGACAGGGGACGACAACCATTAGAGAGCAAGGCCTTCTTGGTCGTCAACATGCGAAACCTTTGTACAAAAAATCAAAAAAAAATACTCAACCCTCTCAGATAAAAAGGGCTACATGAAATGTAAGAAGTATATATCAGCCTGGAAAACTACATACCTAATGTTATTAAAGAGAAGGAGAGGCTAAAAAATATAGATATACTTGGAGTTATCGATGTACAATGGTCAGGAAATAGGAAGATATCAATTAATAACTACAATATCTATTACACTGGAAGAGAAAAAACTGATCATCGATACGGAGTAGCTTTCATCATAGGCAAAACTATTAGAAAATCAGTACTAGTTGTAATTCAAACCTCACAAAGAATAATAATGCTAAAAATTTAATCACAGAACTGCAATATTATTATAATCCACGTCTATGCTCCCACAGCTGATAAGACCGAAGATGAGATCGGAAAGTTTTATTCAGAATTTCACAATACAATGAACAAAATCTAGAGATATTACTTACATTTTAGGAGACTTTAATGCAAAAATTGGAGTAGGTACAGTTAAAAATATACTTGGACAGTTCGGATTAAGAACTAAAAACGAAAGAGGAGAAAGGCCATAAGAAAGGCTCATAGAATTCTGCCAAGAAAAGAATATGGTAATTACCAATACTTGGTTTCAGCTTGCTAAGAGAAGACTATATACATGGACGTCTCCTTCACATACAGAAAATCTCATTGTTAGAAACCAGATAGAATTTATACTCGTAAATAGCAGATATAAAAACTCTATAATCTCAGTTAAAACTTATCCTGGAGCAGATGTTAACTTAAACCACAATCCGTTACTTGCTGACGTGAAAATAAACTTAAAAAGAATTGAACTCAGAAAATAACAACAAAAATTAATGTAAGAATGCTAGAAAACGAAGAAATCAACAACTAATTAAAAAATAATGTGAATGTTAATATGCAAAAAACACTAACCGACAACAAACAAATTATGGATGTAAATAAAAAGTGTATAATATAAAAAACACATTTCTGACCCAGAAAGTTTAATACAATATAGGTCAGAGGCTAAAAACAGTGGACGACAGAAGAACTACTATTACAGATCTAAGAAAGAAGGAAATATAAAGGAAAAGATCTACAGAAGTATAAAGAAATTCAACAAATAATTAAGGAAAAAATCAAAATAGCTAAGGAAATCTATTTGATGAAACAAAGTAAAGAGATAAAAGAACTAGAAACAAAATATGATATGATAAATATGCACAAAAAATAAGGGAAGTGACTGAAATGGGTCGAAATAAACAGCAAGGACACATAAAAGACAAAAAAGGAGTACTACTAATAGATTTACCAGAGAAGTTAAGACGATGGGAGAAGTATAGAGAACTTTCCCAAGATGAAAGAGGTGAAATGCAGAAAATACAAGAATTAAATCCTTTAAAGAGACAGAAGATCACGATAGATAAAATTAAATAATATGCTATCAAAATCTCTAAAGAAAATAATGCAGCTGGATTAGGTGAAATATCAGTAGAAAAGTTAAAACTAGTGAAAGAGGATAACTTGGAAGTATTGGCAGATTTATTCAATAGCACCATACCACAAGAGTGGCTGAAGTCAGTATTTATAACCATCCCTAGAAAACAAACAGCAAAAGAAAGATTGGTCTGATTATCGAACACTGAGCCCAATGAGTCATACTTTAAAAGTACTGCTAAAGTAATACATAAGAGAAAATACGAAAGGCTAGAGGAGGATATTAGTGAGACGCAGTTCGGGTTCCGAAATGGAATGGGTATTCGAGAAGGACTATTTGCCATCAACATATTGATTCAGCGATGTCGGGATGTAAATGTTGATATACACTTGTGCTTCGTTGACTACGAAATAGCTTTCGATAAATTAAGACATGAAAAACTAATATCAATATTATCAAAACTAATATCAACGCTAAAAAACGAAGCACATGCTAATTTCAAAAAGACCACAAAATATACATCACCCATTGACAATCAATGGTAACATGATAGAACAAGTAGAAACATATAAAATACCAGGAAACGAATAAGAAAGATACCTGAGGAACTGTTTAAAGCAAAGGAAAATAATAATCAACACAATAACGTGCCAGAATTAAGACACGAAATAGAAATCAGTTTTCAGGATGTAAAAATAGCCATGAATTCATTCAAAAATAGAAAGTCCCCAGGACCAGACGGAATAACCAACGAACTTCTAAAACGCGGAGGAGAAAGTATAACCCTGGAGGTGACAAAACTTATACAAAAACTAATATTGCACTGCAAGATACCAGACGCATGGAGAAACATCATAATGATATTAAGATTCAAAAAAGGAGATAAAGAAGACCCCAATAATTATAGGGGTATCAATCTAACGAACACCACACTTAAGCTTACCACAAAAGTCCTAACCAACAGGATCAATAAATTAACAACTTTATCCAGATGAACAACAAGGATTCACATCCGAAAGATCATGCGTAGATGCCGTATTTGTACTAAGACAAATCACAGAAAAGGCCATCTAGTACAATAAACCAGCATATCTATGTTTTATAGAACTGACAAAGGCTTTCGATCGCATCCAAGTCGAACACGTCTTACACCTACTGTATAAAAGAAACATACCAATCAATGTTATACAAACCATCGAAAACATCTACCTCCATAATAGAACATAGGCAAAGATAAATGGAAAACTAATACAGTGTATACCAGTACAAAGCGGAGTCAGACAGGGTGACTCATTAAGTCTACTTCTCTTTAATATATTAATGGACAAAATAACACAAGCAGTACGTAAAGGTAATAGCTACAGAATGGGGAACAAAGAAATCAAAATATTATGTTATGCAGACGATGCCGCAATAATCGCCGAGAAAGAGGACGAGCTCCAAAGATTAACACATATCTTTATTACAACAGCTAAGAAATAAAATATGGTAATATCAGCATAAAAAATCAAATGTATGACAACATCTAAATACTCATTACGGTTTAAAATCAAAATTGATGGGAAAATAATAAAGCAGGAAGGAAGGTTTAAATATCTGGGAATAGATATACCTAGTTACGGATATGTTGAAAAAGAAGTACGACAACAAAGCTTAAAAGCAAATAAAGCGCCTGGACCTCTTAATGACACAATCAGAAAGAACAAACACCTAAGACAAGACACAAAAACGAGAATCTATAAAGCAGCAATTAGACCTATATTAACATACACGGCGGAGACAAGACCTGACACAGCTAAAACGAGACGACTACTAGAAACAACAGAGATGAAAATATTCCGACGAATATCAAGGAAAAGTCTGTTTGATAGAGAGAAAAGCGAAAGCATAAGAAGATCATGCAATATAGAAGACATAAATGGATGAGTGACAAAACGAAAACAAGAGTGAAACGAACACTAGAATAACAGAATAGTACGAATAGTACGAGATAAGGCACCAAATGGACGAAGAAGTACTGGCACACCAAGAAAAAGATGGTGCGATAATTTAAACAATTTAGGAGTCTAATATTGAAGATGAAACAGGATTTAAAGCCTACATACAAGAAGGAAGAAGAAGAAGAAGATATCTGTCTTTTCAAACTTTAGTTATAGAGACTCACCGCATTTTTTACCATACCAATACGTCTCCGAACTTCTGCTTCACATTTACCATCGTTAGTTATACTAGACCCGAGATAGACAAAACTGTACACTATCAGGTATTCTTGTAACATGTTAGTGAGTTTAATAGTGTAGAATCTGTCGATCATCATTATTTTTGTCTTAGTTTTATTGATTTTTAGAAAAATGTATTGCTATCGTACTAAACTCTTCGCAGGAGATTAAACATTTTTGTGTGTAGTGTCATCAAAGAAATCTTACATTGGAGATTTTTCTACTAGCCACTGTTACTCCACCGACCCATCTATCTAAAGCCATCCTCATGACATGTTCACCACGTCACGAGAATGACGTGGACAATACGCATCCTTGTCTAACACCTCTATCTTAAATTGGTTTGAAAACCACTTTGCTGGATTATCTTATGTTAGTTCGTGGATATCATGAACTTCATATGGATGTAACTCATTTTTCAAGTATTTCCAAAACTTTTTAACTGAAGTCACAATCAAGAGTTACATTTGTGCTTCAGAATGGAATTTCTATAATATCGATTCTTGTTTTTTACGCTACCAATTTCAAAAATTTAGACATAATGAATCTAAAATAATATAAATCAATTTAATGGCGGTAATGTTTGACTTGGTGATAATTGAGGTCAGCTTTTCAAAAACGTTTTTTTCCGAATGATGTATAGTAGAATGTTGACCCACAGAATGACCACCGAGATCAACCGATCTTATCTCATTAGATTTTCTTCTATGGGGTTACACAAAATTTAAGGTATACCAGGAAAATCCACAAAACATTGCTGATCTACATCAGATAGATTTACAAGAATGTAACAGCATTACTAAAGAAATGTTACAATGTGTTCGGGAAAAAACGAAAAAAAGGTTATGCTACTGTCGTCAAATGAATGGTGAACAATTTGAATAAAAAATAAATTAAAATTTTGACTTTTTATTGTTAAAATTTAATATTGTAATACTTGAATATTTTATTACTATTTAATGAGTTAATAAAGTTAATTTTTGAAATAAATTTTTTTTTAATCTTTCAAATGGAGTGATATAAGACCATCTTTGCTATTAAAAAAAAAATAAGGTGTGGTGATTATTTGATGGTGGTTTATTGAAATACCGAAATCTTGACAGCGTAAGATATTAAAACTAGATTAAAAATTGGAGTATCCGAGCAATTTTATTTAATCTTTAGAATAAACTATTTGACAGGAAGGATAAGGGTTAATCCTTTTAGTTTATAACAAATTTTTTAGAGCAATATATTCAAAGTTATCAAAACCGATTTGTTAAGAATAATTTTTTTACTTTCCATGCCTCGATAGTCAGTATACTATTTTTTTCCCAGTCAAAGTAATAATTGTTTATAATTGTATTATATTGTATGATTATCATATTGTTCCGTTTATTGTTATATACTTCTATGCATTTTTTGCTCCTATTCAGTAATTTCTTTAATAAAAGTCCCATTAAGAAACTCGTTTAGCCATTTAATTGTAGAAATAAGTATCTGATTCTTTTTTTAGAACTAACTTTTCCTATAGCTATATTAATATCATTATATTTACCTGATCCAGTTTAAGTAATTCTTCGGGTGTATCAGGAAGTTGTCCGAGAATAAGGGGTGGGTTAATGTTGACTTCCTTGCCTAAAGATCGGACTACTTCCTCTCGATTATATCGATCTGCAAATACGCAACTGGCTGGAATTAAACCGTGGACTGTATAGCTAATTGCCCTAACGAGTATTCTGCAATAAATAAAAAGTGCTTTAAATATTTTAATTTAAAAAATACTCTCGAAAATATTCATTTGTTTTTTATCCTACATACGTTTACTTAATTGTGTCAACAATGGATAAATATACTTCTAGTATACAGATTGAGCTTCACAAATAATTTTTATTTATCCCTAAAATGTTTGTTTAACCTAAAATTGAATTTTGATTGCGTAACTTTCTCTTTTTTGACATATAATCCTCTTATGGGTTTTTGGTAGTGAAATCCCTTATTAGCTCCTATTAATATCCGAAATGCTTGATTTCCTTGAAAAACAATGTCTAGCAGCGGTCGTGTTTAAGGAGCTACTTCACCAAGCGAACGGACGAAGAAAATACTACTAGGGTCCTGGCCCCTGCCTGTCGTAAGAATTGGGAAAGAATGAGAGGTGGTGAGCCATCAAATGAGGCGTCTAGACCGCACAAACGCATGCAGGATGCGACCTGTTCTATTTTAATGAATTTAAGTGCAGTAATGTGACCGTCGCTTGAGGTAACGGTAGTCGCTATGGGGTCAGCTAGAACCGAGAGGAGTCCATTAGACGTACCGGTCCCAGGTCTGCGCACTTATACAGATTGAACCAAATTAAAACGGAACATACAATTTAATACATGTCTGTTTGAACTGCATTTGAAATAGTGGACCAATATAAAACTTGGACAAAAATAAATCCATACCTGGGTATAGACATTGTATAAAATATCGTTCAACTATCTGTCTCACAACAATGTTGTTTGCGTAAGACGGGTTTGTCTAAGGAAACGATAATAGTTCAGGAAATTAAGCTCGAAAAAAGTTAAAACCTCGCAATTTTTTCGTCCTGTATGTATCCAGTTGAAATTTTAACAGAAGGTAGGTGATAGCCCAAGGATTAAAATCTATATCAAACCGAAGTGCGCTGAAGGGTTTTAGGGGTGAAAACTACCCTTAATTGTCAAAAATTATAAAATAATATATTAAACCTGAATATGGGTGAGATTTGGTTTGAATTAGTTACATAATAATTATTTTATACTCTTGAATAGAGTTCCATCATATTTCAACCCTTAAAAAGCAACACTTGTTAGAGATTAATGTAAAAAAAATTACTAATTCTAAAAAAATGATTTCGCCTTGGATCGATTTGGATAAAAATTTGGATTTAAGCTCAATTCACCCGCTGCTTTATAGTTTATGTCATGTTGACGAACCCTGATTGTTCTTAGGGGTGAAAACTACCCCTAATTGTCAAAAATTATAAAATAACATATTAAACCTGAATATGGGTAAAATTTGGTTTGAATTAATTAAATAATGATAGTTTCGTGCTTTTGAATAAAGTTCCATCATATTTTAGCCTTTAAAAAGCGACCCTTATTAGAGATTAATATAAAAAAATTAGTAATGCGAAGAAAATGATTTCACCTTGGAACGATTTCCATAAAAATTTGGAATTAAGCTCAACTAACCCTCTGCTTTATAGTTTATGTCATGCCGATGAACCCTGATTGTTCTTAGGGGTGAAAACTACCCCTAATTTTTAAAAATTTTAAAATAATATTATAAATCTTAAGATGAGTGAAATTTGGTTAGGATTAGTTAAATAGTGATTTTTATATACTTTAAAATACAAATTCATACATTTTCCACCCTTAAAAATCAATTGTTATGAGTGCTATCGGTGAAAACAATTTTTTGCCAAAATTTTGCAACTTTTCAACTTTTGAAAATCACCCTTTACAACATTGCAGTTTTTATAAACTAATTTATAAGATATAAATTGAAAAAAGTAGAATTAAATACAAAAAAATTTTTATCAACATAAAAAGGCACCATATATTCTTATACATTTACATAAATAGTTGAAAATATTTAGATTTATAGATAAATAATTATAATATTAATCTTATTCGTCATCAATTACATCTTCATCGTGATCTATGTCATCCTCATCTTCAATTATTGGCGAACTATTATTGCACCCTTCACCTGAGCACCCAGAACAAGTAGAGTTACAGTATAAACCAACTTTTCTGCACCCACATAAAACACCGCATCCTTTTTTGCATTGGCAAAAAATAATTTTCAAAAGTTCATCGAGTGCAGGTTGTTTGTTCATGCGTACGGGTAATAACAAACCATCTTTGGAATACCATCCCCAATCTGTTGCTCTGATATTTTCATTGCCAAGCCATAGACATATGAGCAGATGTTTTATTCTGTTGTATGGGATTTCAAAATTAGAACGCTTTAAAATTTCGAATGTATAACGCCCCACTAGCTAATATACCGGTTTTGTAGATTATTATGCTCCGAAATGTACTGTACTATACTAATGGAATTTTCCGGAAAAAAATTCACTGTTTTTTTTTAACGTATTTCCTTTAATTTTTAACGATAAAGTGTTTCTTCAAAAACGATTTGTTGAGGTTTTTAAGAGCTACAAGGATCTGTGAATTAAATCTTTTTGGAACCCTTGGTTTTTAAATGGGGTGAGTTTAAAGGGCTCGAAAAAGATGGTGCTTGATCGTAAATCGATGCTTTAAACGGCTATATCTCGCCAAATATTCATTGTACAACAAATCTAAATAAAGGATAATTTTAGTCATTAAAAAAGCTACAATTTGGTAATTTTTATTTTTTTCATATATTTAGTATTTTCGGGCATATTTAAAAAAAAGAAGGGTAAAAAATATGAAATTGTAAATCGTTTCTCGCTTTAAGCTGTACTTTTTCTAACACAAAGCATTTTAAATGGGTCAAACTTCTTGGACGTATTAACAATACATGTACAAAGGGAACTGCAGAAGGGTGAAGATCGATTTTAATTATGGGGGTGGTTAGGGGGTTGTTTTCATCGGTTTTTTCGTAAAAAATGAGGTATTGACCTTATTTTCATCATAACTCACTCAATTTTTGAGCTAGAGTCTTTTTTATGATATGTCTTTTTATGCTCTTTAAAAAAGGTTTTGTGAGTTTTCTTCCAAAAATGCATCATTTTCCCGATACTTATTTGACTTTGAATCTTTCAAATTTGGCATTTGAAGAAAACCGCTGAACATTGATAGGCCGTATTTTGGTTCCTATTATGTCGCAAAAACATTTTAAAAACTGAATTATATTTGTCTTTTTAAAAGCTACAAATTTGTTCTGTACAATTTTTTTGATAAAATGCACCATTTTCGAGTTATTCGCGAAAAATCGATTGAAAACGTGGATTTTTTCGTCTAGAAGTTGTTACTTTCAATCGCGAATAACTTGAAAAATATCATTTTATAAAAAAAATGTATAGCACATTTTTTGTTTAGAATCACTTTTTTAATCGAAACCTGTAGTTAAAACGTAAAAAAAAAATTCACCCCAGAGATGGGGTGGCAATCACCCCCTAGGCTTTGGCGCACTTTGGTTCGATATAGATTTTGATCCTTAGGCTATTACCTGCCTTCTGTTAAATATCAAGTCAATCCACGAGGCACGAAAAAATTTCGAGGTGAAATACTTCATTTCCTGGACTATAACTGGTTTGACAGCATAAATCGTAGATTTATGTGTAGCTTTCAATTTTTATGAGTTCAGAATCCAGCAGCCCACTCAAGTATGGGATTTTTATAACATAATTATTTGACAATCTTTTGTTGGCCAACCACCTACAGCAGAATTGAGCCGAAATACATTATATTCCTATGTTCCGAATTTATTTCGTTCAATCTGTATGTAATGACAGAAATTGCTCGCATTGCTACTGTAGTGATCCTTTCCCTATATATGGTTACGAAAGTTCCACAAGATTTATCCCACATAGAAAAAGTCCCTTGACGAAAAAACGAAGTAGTTCGAGAACATTCAAGATGACATGGAAAAATCATACAATGTGTAGTGAAGTTTGGAACGCCAGAAAAAATATATAAATAGAGGTTTTCGACAGTTTAGAACGGTAGTAGTAGTAGTATTTTAAGTTTTAAAGTTTATATGTAGTTGTAAGTTCTGTACAGTATCGTAAACAAGTTGGTGTTGAATAAAGTTATTTTCAAGAAGTGTAACATTGGTGACGACAGCGATGGGATCAAAGAAATATTTCGTAGTTTTTAATGGTCAATACAAGATAGAAGCGTAAAAAAGAAAAGGAAAAGAAACATCGGCAACAGAAAAAAGAGAAGGTAAAGCGTAGGCAAGAAGAGGAAGAGAAATGTAGGCAAGTAGAGAAAGAGGACTAGCGTTTTTAAGCATTTTCGTCTCACTGTGCGAGGGATCAATACATTTTTACAGACGCTGATTTTGCTCCAGCTGAAATGACTAAGTATTATTAGGATTTGTCAGTACCTGCACAACCTTCAACCTCAACCGGAAGAGACTCCTCAGCCTCAAAATAATGCAACAAATTCGTCAAAAAATAGAGTCTAAGGATGCTACCACAAATTATTAAATAAATGCGAAAAAAGTACAAACAGGAGACGAACGCCTAAAAAGAATTGCGAAAAGTAATGATGAAAGACCTGGTTGTTCACGAATGACTAACAGCGAAATACAATTATCTTAGTCCGTATTATCTCATGTCCATACAAAAAGAAACTTAAGTAACAAGACGTGTCATGAAAAGAAGAGGAAAAACCGCTATAACTACTGAATTACCTTACAAGAATGACTATTTAAAGTCACAACAAAACAGAGAAAACCCAGCGAAGAAATAAAGGTTACCAAAAAACTCTAAAACAAATCACAAATCAACAAATAAACAAAAGGAAGAAAGATAAAGAAAAAGAAGAATTTAAGAAGAAGGATGCTTAGGGCATCTATTGTGATTACTTTTGGACACAATTAAATTACAGAGTGTACACGCGAGACAGAAACAATCAATTTTGCTCAATCAATATTGCTCTAAAGAAAAAAATGATAAATATAAACAAGTCATCTAGAAGCATACGGGAAAACCTCATCCAGGCAAAAGCCCAGAAGACCACAGAACTAAGGTAAAACTCATAAAAGAATACAACCAAACAAAGCCCATCCAGTGAATAGCCTTTCCCTAGAGGAAAATATAAAATCACAAATGGTTTTAAGAGAACTACCCTCAAACACTAAAGTTACGGACATATTCAATCACTTAAAAGGGGAATATAACATCGGCTGTGAATCAGTCAAAAACATAAACTATAGAAAAAGTAACAGAAGAAAGTTGCCAATGTTTATACTGGCACTGGAAAAAAAGGATGTGGAACAAGCCAGGCGTATCACCAACCTGATGCACATGAAAATGTATATTAAATATCTAAGAAAATCAACTGAGCCCATGCATAGATTATTGCCTAAAATAGCTTAGATTGCCAGATCCCCCGAGAATAGAAAACTAAAATCACTAACTAACAGGAACAACATCCGACAAACTTCCGAGGAAGCCCCAGATGTGTAACCTGAAAAAGACAACAGCATAGACAACAAGCAACACAAAAGGGCCGCAACAAACAACAAATGGACCGTCCTATGCGCAGGCTACCAAAACATGAAACTCCCTCAAGAACAATACCATCTTGATCTCGAGTAGGAATACAAATAAGGCAAGAGGTACTCAGAATTACCGCCGTCTACGTAAGACCTCAAGATCCACTGACCGAAAAAGACTTAAACACGTTCCGAAATACTGACGAACCCTCAATCATAATAGGAGACCTAAACGCAAGATCCCCTAACTGGAATGATAGCGCTACAAACAAAAACAGAAGACTACTAAACCAATATTTGGACAACAACGACGACGTCATGGCAATAGGCCCCATAGACCCGACACACTATCCAGGAAACGGACTTCCTACCCACATATATATTGTAGTCGCTACATACCTAGGACTACAAACGGAATTACAAACACTAAATAAAGGTACAGCGAACCGCAACCCTATCCTACTAGAACTAAAACTAGGAAGAAGTACAATTAAAAAATTCAAACAGAAAACAAAGTAGACACACTTTAAAGACTTGTGAGAACTGGAATAAATATGGTCCCAGTGATAGACAACCCACAAAACATAAATTATAAAGTCTTAGTTATAGTTAGAGAATATCATCCAGCAAGCACTCACAAATAGCACTACGGAAAAGGAAGTAAAAATACACACGGGAAGATTTAAAGACATACCACAAGAAATAAAAGATTCGATAAAGATAGCCAAGCTACAACAACATCGTAGTGAAAATGGGGAAAACCACATTCAAGACGTGAAAGAATAAGGCCCAAATATGGGGAAAATGAGGAAAAAGCAGAGGTAATGAGAAATACTTTCTCTCTCTCGAGAGTGTACACTAAATTACCACTCAGACGAGGACATCGGCTTCATAAAAAAAGTCGGACAAAGAGAAAGACCCAAGGATCCAAACGAAAACATCCCTCCTACATCACCTGGACCAGACCTAATAACGAACAAGGCTCCAAAATACTTACCGTCGAGCGCCATAGTATATCTAACAAACATAACAAACATAATTAAACAGACCAGAAACTCAATTCAGCTCAAATCAGAGCATTTCAGCGAGCTACAAATACTCAGATTAACAGATTAACGATCAATAATATACAGGAGCTGCCTTATAGACGTAAACAAAACTTTCGACAGAGTTTGGCATAAAGGACTAATTTATAAAATGAGAAGATACGGTTACAGCGGGAAATGACCAGACTAATCTCTTCGTATTTGAGCAACCGTAGTTTCAGAGCTCGTATAAGAGAAATCCTGTCCAAACTCAGGAACCCGGAGACTGGAGTACCACAAGGAACAGTGTTGTCACCTCTACTATATATATATATATATATATATATATATATATATATATATATATATAACATACACAGCCGACGTACCTAGAATACCAGGAACTTTATTAAGTCTATATGCCAATGACACAGCGATAGCGCCCAAATACAGAAACATAGACATTGCGGTAAACAACCGGCAAACAGCGCTAGACAATATTAAAGAGTGGAGTTTAAAATGGAAAATCGCAGTAAACTCTGACAAAACGCAGGCAGTACTCTCTAAAACAAAGCACTACCAACCAGAGGAACAAGTGACAGTGCAAAACAATCCCGTCGAGTGGAAAAGCGAAGCAAAATATCTAAAAGTAATCATGGATAAAGGGTTAACATTCAATAAACACGTAGACGCCATAATACAAAATGCCAACATAGCAAAAGCTATAAGAGGACTAGCTGAAATAAAAATCATATTGCGAATGAAAACAAAAATAAGACTAATGAATAGTATAATTTTTCCAATACTAACATTATGCATGTCGCATGGGGACACATAAGCAATACAACAAAAAAGAAAATACAAGCATCCAACGTATCGAGATACGTTGCAGAAAGATTCCTATTTAGATAATTACAGCAAATTAGAGTGACTAAAATTATGAAAGAAACAGCAAGGACAAAGTTCGCGAAACTAGAGAACCATATTACTCACATAAAACAGTGGCCGTGTAACCATTATTGTTTAGTGCTTGATATACCTCCAATAGTACAGAAAACATAGCATCACCGGTACATTTATTAGAAAAAAAGTCAAACTGACTTTGTGATAAAATGTTGTTTGAACGAGAAAGGACATATGTCGAGCTTTTATAAGTCTCTTAATAATTTAGGATAGAACAGGTAGTAAGGCAATAGGTCTATAGTTGCAAACATTCGATTTTTCACCATCCTTATGAAGAGGAATAATAATGGCTGTCTTTAGGTACTCTGAAAATATACCTTCTTCAAAGGAATCAAAGGAAAATTTTGATGGATAGTCCATCAGTACTACAGGAAGATTTGCTTTTGATACTGCTGATTGTTTGGATCAGTTCAGATTTATCAACTGGTCTTATAAAGAATGAATTCGAGACCTTTTTTAAATTTGAGAAATAGAAAATAGGATCTTGTATGGCCAAATAGTTGATGTTATACTTTTACTCAAATTAACGAAGTATTGATTTAAATTTTGAGGGTTTGGAAGAGCAACTGTTTGAGCTGTGTTAGTTTTATTTCGAAGATTGTTTATTACGAACCAAGTTTCTTTTGCTACATTTTTAGAGCTTCTTAGACGATTTTGATAGTACTATCTGTTTAGCTGTTTTGAGAGGTTTACGTAAGTTTTACATAAATTCCTCTGTACTTGGAGATATATTCAGTGACAAAGACGTTGTTAGTAGATTTCTTGATGTACAGTAGTGAACGCATATTCTTGGCAGATATGCGGATACCTTTCGTCGGTCGAGTGTTATAATGCTCTATCAGCACTTTTGGTGAAAATCGAGATATGTACAGAATTTGCTTAAGGGATGCCATATTGTTCTATTAAAATCGACTCCTGCATAAATATTTGATCGTATCGTTAGATTTAGTCAATATTAAATTGTTCTAAATGACAAATTTAAAAATAGCTTAATACTATAATGTTCTATCAGATGCGGCCAACAGCAATCAGGTATTTCTGCTGTTAGAACATTATAATTTCGTCTAAGAACCACGTTGTGTTTGTGTGTCGAAGATAATGAACTTAGCCTGATTAAGTTGTTTTTGTAAAGTTAATTCTGTAAAAATGGAAGGCGTTGAATTAAGGTATGTATAAATGAGTTTTTCATTCTATTTAAATATAAATATAGTTCCTAAACAATGAAATATTTAACTTTGATGTATATAACCTCAAAATACATTTTCATGCAATAAGTATGTACAGCAGATATTGGTAATTTTTTAAATTTGAAAAAAACGATTCGCATATAAATTTAACGTTGTATATTATCTGTTTTGTTTAAACTATTTTTGCATATACAGAGTGATACAAAAAGTATTCTTTGTATGTTTTTAGTTTTTTAATAAAAAAATAGTGTCTAACCTATGATTTTTTCTTTAAAGGATATATTCAAAAGCCCCATTGTACTTTCTTTATTTTTACAGTTAAAAAAATGGTGTCGGCTGTTCTATATTTTAAATAAAAACTAGAATATATGCATATACCGGGGTAAACCAAAAAGTTAACGTCATTGATTCTTTATTTTATTATTTTTGTAATATCAGTGTTGCAGTAGAATTTATTTTTATTTTAGTGATACAGAGCTAGATCCCTTTCATGTGAGTGACGATTCTGATGCGGATCCAGACTTTTTGCCAGCAGAAGAAGAGGGCTTCCACCATTCTTTTAGTGGAAATGAAGAAGCAAGTCTTGAAGTCAAAGATAAAAACGTTTCGAGCATTCATGTTACTGCAGATACGGTGGATGTAAATGAGCCTAATGAAGGTAAAAAGCTAACAAGAAAACGGTCACGCAATCCAGATGCTTGGAGCCGAAATATCAACAAAAAGTTATGCCAAAGTGGCCAAGCATATCAAAATGTAAAGAGTATAGTTCGCAGAGCTAGGGAAGTAAAAACTTATAAGAACTGTGAAAAAAGTTGCAAATTTTTGTGTGCAAAAAAAATTAGTATCAATGATCGCCAAGCAATTCATAATTCATTTTGGAGCTTATCAAATAACGAAAAATTGCATTTTTATAATCATAATACGGAGCGATATTCAAAGAGGCGACCTCAAACTAAAAATAAATCGAGACGGATCTTTTCTTTTGCCTATTTTTTTCACATACTAGAAAACAAAATTAGAGTATGTAAGCCATTTTTTCTGTCCACACTAGATATAAGCCAGAGACGCGTCGAATATTTTCATAAAAATAAGCGGGAGCAGCAAACAGGGGTTCCATTAGAAGTACAACAGGGAAAGCATGCAAAAAAAGTTACAACTAAGTTTCAAAAAGATTCTGTGAGAGATCATATCAGATCTATTCCAAGAATAGATTCTCATTATTGCCGGAGAGATTCGAATAAGGAATATTTTGAATCTTCGTTGAATGTGCAAAAGTTATATGATTTGTATCAAGAATTTTGTACTGAAAGAGATCTAGAACCTGTAAAACTGCACCATTATCGACAAATTTTCAATTATGAATTTAATATTGAATTTCAAAAACCAAAAAAAGATCAATGCGATAAGTGTGAAGAGTATCTAATAAAGAGTAAAATAGGTCTTAGTGAGCATGAGAAATCCTCTTTTGATAAACATGTTTCATCTAAGGAAGCTGCTATGGCAGAACGTAATATCGATCGAAGAAGTACCAATGAAGAAACTGCAATAATTTGTTTTGATATGGAAAATGTAGTTGCTTTGCCACGAGCCAACATTTCTTCCTTCTTTTATTCCAAAAAGCTAAATACATACAATTTAACAGCTCATTGTAATATTAATAAGCGGGCTTATTGTGCGATATGGTGTGAGGGTACTCACGGTCGCAAAGGTATTGATATTGCTTCCGCACTTATTCGTATTTTGGATAATGTATTAATAGATATTCCTAATATCAAACGATTTATTTTATGGTCTGATTCATGTGTACCACAGAATAGAAATTCTGTAATGAGCATGGCTTTGCTTAAATTCCTAGAAGAGCATCCAAATATTGAAACCATAATCCAAAAGTTTTGTGAACCTGGACATAGTTCAGTCCAGGAAATAGATAATATACATAGCCAGATTGAGCGACAACTTGGAAAGTTGGAAATATTCAGCCCATTGGGTCTTTTAAGATTGCTGCCTACAGTAAATAGGAAAAACCCTTTTAAAGTTTTTTATATAGAAAGACCAGATAATTTTAAAAATTTTGAAAAAGCCGCTCAAATGCTTAATTTTAAAAATATACCTTTTGCTTCTGTAAAGCAGTTGAAATATTCTTCTTCCAGAATACATTATATTGAGCTGAAATACCAGCATGATGGACCCTTCACTGAAGTTACAATTATATGCAAGCCTCCAGTACGAAAAATAAACGGATCTTGTCTAACCCCCACTTCAATATCTTTGCCATCAATAAAAACTTGTGATGAACCCAGGGAATGCTTACTACCTTTTGATAAGGTACTGCATTTATAAAAACTTTTTAAGTTTTTGCCGCCTGTGGACTCCCAGTTCATATCAACTTTTTTTAAGCAATATAATGACGCGAAAGTTTTTGCTGCGCAGTTATCCAAACAAAAGAAAGGTCGTCTAACTAATGAAAATTTAGACAATGAAATGCCCTCAACATCAAAATGCAATTCTTCCAAAATTCCAAAGAAGTAGTAAATTTAGCCAAATTGTTGTAAAAAATTATTTAGAAACTTGTGTCTTTTGTTTACTTTAAATGTTTTCTTAATTTATAAGTTTATTAGAATATTACACGACACGATGTTGTTAGTTAGAACAATGTGGTTACATTTTTGTAAAAGTTGATGTTTCAATAGAATCATAATGTTCTATCAACATATATACTTTATTATACACATAAAAAATAAAAATTTCTATAACCAAAGCGTCTCAGAATAAAAATACAGTGACCATTTTTTTAAATTGTTTTTTATGCCAAACTGTAAAATATGCTAATAGAACATTATAACACTCGACCGACGCTTTGGTAGTTCAGGGTTTGTGATGTTTTAAATTAATTGTCATTAAAGGAAATGCCTTATTGAAAATACAAACAAACCTATCTAAAAAAATACTGAAATTATAGTCCACATCCATAGAGGGAAAGTCCCACCCAGAAGTCAAGCATATTTGAATTTACGAAAGTTCTGAGCAAAAAATATCCTACCTAAACGTTGGGTTTTCGAGGATGGTTTGTTAAGAGTGTTAAACTTGGTATTGATCAGTATGAAGTATAACATTTTTCAACTATTCATTACAGGTCATCAATATTTTCCGTCCTTAAAGTTTACAATTATTGTAAGAATGTAATTAAAGAAAAATATTGGTTTATGTTTTAAATTTTATTAGTACAAATTCCACTGTACACTTTTTCATTTCCAGATGGCAGATAATAGACACCTTTATTTACATTAACTTTAGTATTTTTAATTAAATCTGATTGTTGAAGCTTTAACCTAAATGTAATTTTTTCAAAGTATTAAATTTATTTTCCGGTTATATTTTTTGTTGTAAATAGATTTTGTAATTTTTATAAGCTCTGTAGTACACTAATACACTAGGTAACTGGAAGAAGTATTAGTCAAGTATTTGCTGTTACAGGTTGCGCTTGAAGACAATTTTTACAGAAACTTATTTTACTGCAACGGAGCGTAAAGAAATTTAGGTCAGCATATCTCCCAACGAATGTGAAAGGGCTTTTAAAATGTTTGTTTTCCACTTTAAAATGTCAATTTTGTTTTCTTTGATATTTAAAGGAAAATTTGCTACTACAATTTTTGATAGCGGATAGTGACTAGAGAATATCAATGTATTTTTATTAAAACATTTCTTCCGAGAATCCGGTTAGTTCAAAGGAAATTTAAAAATAACAATTTTTAGATTCTAAGCTTAAATGTGTTAAAGTATTACTGGCATATTTTTAATACTATTTTTTTAATATATTCAAAAAAGACAGGGAAAAGAAGTAGGTACTCTTTTTTGTTGACCAAAGTTTCGCTAATCTTTATTTGCATCCCCAGGGTGCTACAATATGTAAAATTAGTACAAATTACACAATAAAAAATTATTTTTTATCTTACACTAATTTAGGTTAGTTGTCAAGGTATTAAGAAAACGGAATATACAACTCATCTGCCTCCTGCAAATAGCGAAAACTATCATAATTTGTTTTGTTCTAAAAAAAGTTTTTACGTAAAACATATATTTAAAAAGCTTTTAAAGACAAACATATAAGTAAAACATATTGTAAAACCATCACAGAAAATGTAGTCATATTACACTTCTTCAAGAAATTAACGCACCACTTCAATAAATCAATTTTATTTGTAAACGAGCAAAGAATAAAAAATAAAACTTCTCTATAGTTTATTTTTATGAACGAGAGAGTAATTAGCATAATTTTAACTGGTATCTCCGACCACTTCATGGGCGTGCTCAAGATTAATTGAAAAATTACTTTGAATAATTGTAAAAAATAAATGAATTATTTCAGTGTTATAAAGTGTTATGTGTATGTAAACAAAAGTGACCTCTTTTATCACACACTATATTAGAACTGACTGGCCTACATTAAAAAGGGTTTTAAAAAATTCACATTTTTTTAAATTTTAAAAAATTACAAAAGAGAAAAAGAGTTTTTAAAACCGTCTAAGGTATGTTAAATAGATGAATAAAAATATTAATATAAAACTTACAGCTACTTGTTACAAATCCAAATCAGATTCAGAAGATGAACTTTCAGAACCAAGATTTATAATAACTGGCTCGATCATTTTATCAGTAATATTGTCCAGCTTCCACATTTTTTCCTCTTCTTTAATAGTGTGATTTACTGCCTTTTCCCAGTTTTCAGGTTTTACATTATTTACGGCCTCCAAAAACAACTGTTAACATCATGAATTTTAAAAGTGGTATTTTTTCTTGAAACTTCACTCTTTATCTGTGCCCATACCAGTTCAATCGGGTTTAATTCACAATGATATGGTGGGGATCTAAGTACTGTCATTCCACGATTTTTGGCAATATAATCAATTTCGTATTTTTTAAATTTTTCTTTATGAAGGGCACACAACGAATAAAGTTCCTTTCTTATAGATCCGGGATGGTACGTAATATTTTTTGAACTCAGTCAATTCTGCAAGTCTTTTTTTAGCCACTTGGTTGTGGGCAGTCCTTCTATAAGTCTGGAGTGATAACTTGCATTATCAATTACTATTACACAGTTCTTAGGAAGAAGATCTATCATTTGTTCGAACCATTCTTGAAAGCCATCAGCGTTCATGTCTTCATGGTAGTCACCGGTACGAGTTGATTCAAAAGTTAATAAACCACCTTCAACAAAACCGTCTGAACTGCCAATGTGTACTATTATCAGCCTGCGTCCCTTTCCTGATGGTGGGTTTAAACCAGTAGATAAGTTATTTACAAAAACGTGCCTTTGACTTGTAACAGTTTTATCCTGCCAAAATTTATTTGGTGTATGACCCTCGTTGATCCATGTTTCATCAAGATAAAATATTTTTCTTTTTTGGTTTCTCATTTCCTTTATGGTTCTTAGAAAATGTCTTCTTCATATGACAATATCGCTTCTTTCTAATAAAATAGACTTTCTGGGATTCTTTTTCCAGCGGAAGCCTATTTCTTTTAAAAGTTTCCATAACGTACTTCGACTCATTTCTGGGTAATTCTTATCATCTCGAACTGAGACAAGAACTTTATCCAATGTTGGAAATTCTTGTCTAAAGAAGAATTCATGCACTTTCCGTCGAAGTCCTTCTTTAAAATGATATTCTATTTGAAATTTCGGTTTCCCTGGAGCATTACGTGGCATTTGAAAACTACCACATTTCTCTTCTTTAATAACTCTGTAAATCGTAGATTTCCCAACACCAAGTGTACTGCTAACTAACTCAACGGTCTCGTCAACACTTTCACATAAACGTTTGTCTGTAAATGATTTAAAAACAATTAAATATTAATGTTTTTTCATTAACTGTTAAAAGACCAATTTTTCGGCGTTTACACGGCACTTCCAAATTTTCCATAACACTAGTATACACAATAAACTGCACCTTGCAACTGAAGTACCTACTTTTAGTGAACTGTTAAGAATTTTGAATACGCCACTTGGACCTTCCTACAAAATGGAAAAAACCCACTATAACATTTTCTGTGGAATAAGTTTAGAAGGTAATTATCTAGTCAATTACTGTCGTAGATTCCTGGAATTAAAGAATTAAATGTTTGATTGTTGAAACCCTTACTTCGTGGAATGCACTCATTTCAGATAAAATAAAACGTTTTATTTTATCTAAAGAATTAAACTTTATTTTGCAAATAGGTAGGTACTTAGTAAACTTTTATTGGTTATATATAACCAATAAAATAAACATCTTACATTTCTTGCAAATTCATTAGTACCTGTTAACCTCCATCACTCCGACACTGGCAACCTTATTTAGGGATTAGTAACCCTCACAACTATTGTATTCTATTCTGCTCCAACCTTTATACCTGGTGGTCATACTCAATTTAAAATTGTTTTCCTATATACTTCTGTAAACTTGTTGACAAATATCTGTTTTTCATTGAGTCACCCGTATCAACAGTTTAGGGATTTGCATACATAATTTATTGTTTTATTACTCTCTCATACATAAAAATACACTATAGATTTATTCTACATTTTATTAGTAATTATACCAATTTGTCTAATCATCAGAAAATGTTAAAGTATAGGAAAAAAAAATAAAACGAAAAATTCTAAAAAAATAATGATAAGAAAAGTAAACTAAAATATGAAAAAAGTCTTAATAACGAGTGTTTCCACGTCTACTACATATAACAGCCTCACATCGTTGCTCATATTTAAAATTAATTGCCGTATTTCATTTTGGTCTAGTTCTCTCCAAATCTGGATCAGACTCTCTCCCACTTTCTGTAATTTGTTTGGTTAGACCAAATCCGGACTATGTGCTGGCTATCCCATAGTGTTAATTTCTACCTCTTCAAGATAATTTCTGACGATCTGTACAGCGTGAGGTCTGGCATTGTCTTGCATAAGTAAGAAATTTTCACCGATATAAGCAGCGAATGGTACTACATCTTGCTCCAGGATCTCCAATATTATGTACCTTTCAGCTGTAACAGTTCCATTTTGTATGATCACTATGTCCGTAGCGGTCAAAGAAATACCACCCCACACTATAACGGATCCTCCACCAAAAAATGTAGTGTGTGAGACGTTACACTGAGCATATCGTTCGTTGGCTCGTCGCAACACACGAACACGTCTGTCTTTATTGTACAAACAAAATCAGGATTTATCAGTAAATAGCACTCGTTCTAAGATCAGCCTCTAACCAATTAACGTGTTCTCTGGTAAAATGTAGTCTCCCCCTTCGATGCTCTGCAGTTAATAGAGGACCTCGTGGGGCAATCCTACGTGTCAGATATTTGTGTTTGTTTGTTGTATGGTATTATTGTCAGTAGTTATATTTCCAATATTAAGAGATTTGTCATAAGTTTAGTTTTCTCAAAGTTTACCTTTAATCCTGCTCTTTCAGACAGACTTTTAAGCGAATGTATCATAGAAACTGTATCCTGCAAGTTATCTGCGATTAATACAACATCATCTGCAAACCCTAGATAATTTATTTAATCTTTCTCCATCTATGTTGATGCCAATATCTTGCCATCGAGTGTTCTTAAACATTGACTCTAGAACTGCCGTTAACAATTTTGGTGAAATATTGTCTGGTTGTCTAACTAATCGACCTAAGCTGAATTTTTCTGCCTCTTTGTAGTTTTCTGTCGTTCTTGGTAGCCTCCTACAACCCGGGGATTCATCGCACCCTTTGCCCACTATCCGTGAGTCCTACCGCTACCTTGGTTGTGAACTAGCGAGCTGCCGGGGACTGGGAGCCGTTTTCTTTAATGCCTGTTCATACTGAGGCGGTTTTGGCATTTAAATACCATGCTTGCCAGGCGAGTTGGTGAGTTAGTTTGGGAAATTGGTAGGATAGTAGGTATTGGGTAGGAATGGGGTTAGGACATGATTTCTCCCCACAGGAGTTGAGAGAGAACCAAGAGAGATTGTGAAAGAGTACCTACCCGCTACCCTTCATGGCTTAGGTTTAAGCAATACATAAATATCCATGGCGTGAGGCCCCTCAGACCGTGAGACTTCTCAGACCATGAGGCCCTCGCCCATGTTCTACGCCTTTGGCCCTAGAGTATTAAACCGTCATTCGTTTGTAACAAAAATTATACTTTATGTATATTTTTAATTTTTAAATTTTGCCTAATTCAAATTAACTTTATGTTTAATATAAAGTAGTTATACATAAAAATTAAATTAAATATAAAAATTCAAAGTTATATTGGAGACTAAAACTTGACCATACTGCTGATTATAAAACACATTTTTGCATACCTACAAAAAATTGCGTTACGTTACCTTTTAATATAATTTAAAGTCACTTGAGAAGGTAAAGAGACATATTGCTCTGTTTAATTTTAAAATATTACAAATATAAGTTTATTTTCTTAATGAAAAATTATAATTTAAATATAATATTTTTATATTTCGATTAAATTAGTAACCACACTTTAACAAAATTGGAGGTCACGCCTTAATTCATGCACTAATAAAGGCCTTTTATTTGAAACATTCCTTAACCTTGAGTGGCGATAATATAAAATTGTGTTTATTTAACCTACAAATATAGTATAATATTATTGCTAAAAAACTTACCTAAATTGATCCCTGGAGTTAAGCGTTTCTTGTTTAATAGATAAAATTACTGGACCTAGATCCTCATCATTTGTAAAGTAATTCCAATGTTCAGTACCATAAAAATACTTTTCGTAAGTCTCTTGCTCCACGCTAGTAAGTTCGAATCCTTGATTCTTTTCCCATTGCTCTTCTATCGTGGTTTTCTTCTTTGGAGAAGAGGTGTCATCTTCATCATCCTCGTACAAATCGTTACAACCTAAAACATATATTGTCATGTAGCAAAATACGTAGAAAAGAATACTAAACAACAATTTTACATATAAATAATATAGTGAGTAGGAATTATAGAAGTAAGATACGTGATAAATGCAGCTAAATCTAAAAAAAATGCCGACAAACTTTTTGTTGATCGTATCAAAATATCACGAAGACAATGTTCAGATCATAGTTAAACTCTTCAATGACGGATATAAAATTGCTAGAATGCTTGGCGATTCACTAAAGTCAAATAAAAATAACAAAAATAAGGCGATTAACGCTAGCCTAAATTTTTAATCGGATAGGGTACAATGTTGGAGTTCTATTACCCAGGACTCCCAGATGAAGAACATTTGGCTGATAGTTGTGCCCCTATCGAGCATCAGTGTGCTGTAGGTGGGAAACTGATGGTCTGGAGCATTGCTGTGCGATGGAGTGGTTCCTGTGTATAACTCGTATCAATACACTTTGCTCCAATGAATTGTTACACCCGAACGTAAGGAGTGAACCAGATCTAAAGACAAGCACCACAGTAACACTCTATATATGACATAAAACGTAAACATATTCACGCATAGATATATAATACCTATACTGCTTGCTTCAGTCTGAACCTATTCCCTTACATAAGTATTATGTCTTCGTACACCTTTTCTAATTTCCGCTGAAATTCTTTTATTTAGTTTTCTATATTCTTCTTTATTTCCCTTTTTGTTCTCGCTTAGGTTTTGTCGTATTTCTATGAGAGCTTTTGTATCTTTACTAATCTTTTCACTTTGATGTCACTTAGTGCGACAGAAAAAAAGATGCGAGCAGTCTTACATCTCTTTCTAGTGGGCAATGTTTATTGACCACGTGACCTTTTTACTATCAAAGGTTTAAATACATGCTATTTGATCACTCCTGATAAATTATTACATTTAGAGGATAAAAACCATCATATAATGTTGACACTACATAAACATTTATTGTGATAAAATGGAAAACATTAAATTGTCTTTAACCGATCAGCCGCAAGTACAGTAGTATAGCGATCAAAATAATACATTTTGTGATTAGTTACACAACAAAGTGCGGAAAACTGAGAATCCCAGCATAGTGGAATTTCAAGGAGAAGTAAAATAAAGTAAGAAAACAACTATAACGAGGATCAATGGAGGAAAGGTCAAATATTCACTTAAATCTTGCTTATGATGATCACATTATCATATTGATAATTTATCGTGCTATGCCTCCACGGCAATTTTAAAACACCTAAGACCTGATCGAAAAAAAGCAGAAAAATATGGAAATATAAGTAAAAGAAGAAAATAAAAATAGAAATAAAGATAAGTAGGCAGTAAAACGTCAAATGCCGATTGAGGGCCAGAAATATGAAGATTAATTTCTGAAATAAAAAAGCAAATTAAGGAAAAGGACGAAGTAATCAAAACACTCTAAACTAAACAAAAAAAAAAGAAACAATATCAATGAATTGAATGAAAAAGTTAATGAACTACCAAGTATAATAATAAAATCAAACGAAAAACTAATCTAAGCTATAGATAAAATATTCGACAAACTTAAAAATCAAAACAACCGAAAAACAAATAAAAAAATTGAAGATACTAATAAGAACACAACAAATACAGAGAATACAACTAAAATAAAAATTAATGAAGATTCCCCTTCCCTGCTAAATAAGGATAGGAAAGAGACAATGGAAACTAGCGAGAACGCTAGAAGCCTAATCCCCAAAAAGAACACAGAAAAAAGCAATATAAACAAGTCGCCTTTCCATTAGAGGAAAATGTTAAGCACAAAATGGTTTTAGAGGACTTCCTCCAAATACAAAACCAAAAGACATATAAACATAACTAATATAGAAACATGAAATAAATACAATACACATAACAAGCATGATGTCAAAGCTGAAAAGAAAGGCTAATGTTTATAATTACAGTAGAACAAGAAGACGTACCCAAGGCCAAGAAAATAACCAACCTAATGTACATACGAATAATAACAGAAGATCTAAGTAACAGCCATAGATCAACTTAATATTTTAATTGCCAGGGCATAAAGTATAGAGAACAGCACAGAAGCAAAATCTGCCAAAGTTCAGCAGAACAAGAAGCAAAATGCGCTAACTGCTAAGGGCAACATCCGTCAAGTTATAGGGTATGCTCATGCTCAAGGGTACCTGCTTGGGGAAGACCCAGATAAACAATAATAAAAAACAGAACACAACAACAGAAAAAAAAAATGAGCAATCGTGAACCAAAATCACTACACCCACACAAAATCTAGCAGCAGTTTCGACTTAAAAACGGTAAATAAAGCGATCAAAAATGTAAAAATATCACAAAATTAAGGAAAAAAGCTAGAGAATACCTTAAGATAGGTTCCTGGGATTCAGGCGGCATGAAAACAAGTGAGAACGTGCTGGACGACCTAATAAATGGATATGAAATGGATGTCGTAGCACAAGAAACTAAACTAACTCAGATCATCAACATCAAGTTTCCAGGATACTGAAACGACTACAGTGTAAAAAGGCTATGGGCATTGAAATAAGGGTTTGTATGGGTGGGTTTCTGGTAAATTCACAAAGGAAGAGGCGTTTTCGACTACTGCTTGTAAATAAGGCGAGACGTTTTGTCAATTTTTAAGTGGGGTAGTTATGCACTCACGATGAGTCTTAGCGGGACATTGGATTTATGGATTTTTGGAAGGCTGTATATTCTTGGAATTCGGGATGATTTTTCTCTACGTATAAGATATTTTTTGATTTCATCAACATCAAGTTTCCAGGATACTGAAACGACTACAGTGTAAAAAGGCTATGGGCATTAAAATAAGGGTTTGTATGGGTGGATTTCTGGTAAATTGACAAAGAAAGAGGCGTTTTCGACTAATGGTTGTAAGTAAGGCGAGACGTTTTGTCAATTTTTAAGTATTGTTCTGAAGCTATTTTCTTGTGGCATTGTAAATTAATTACTATTAAACTGGGAATAAGCCACAATTAAAGATAAAAATACGTTTATTGACGTTTCAATTTCCACTTCCGAAATCGTTCTCAAAATACAAACAGTAAATTAAACAAATTTTGTTTTTTGTTACATAGTGAAAAAATTCTTCTAATAATTTAATTTTATCTGACTCATTTATATTGACAATTTAGACATACATTATGCATTTTAAATTCTAATTATGCTAAATGAGGCCAATTGTGTCGCAAATTCCTCGGCAGAATGTAGTAGGATCTGGTTACCAATATTGAAAGAGGAAGTTATTAATAAGAAAATACCAGTATTAGTAAGTCAGTAACATCTAGAGGATACATCATTTATGTTTTTTAAATAACATAACATATAAAATCAGAATTTTGATGTTTGTTGAAGGTAAACTAAATTCACGAACAAATACTTACAATGTCGGGATAGTATTATGAGGTTTTTTTCCTGGTTTTTCCCTCATAATTTACTATGGAATCACTAACAGGAGAATTTTACTGTCATCGTCATGTGTTTGTCTTTTTAAAGACGAATTACATGCTATGATTTTTTTCTGACGGATATTCTCAAGTTAAAGTTAATTTCATGTAATCGAATGAACTATCTTATAAGTAAAGTCATCCCAGGAGCGCAACTCAACAATATTGGCAATATCATTTTAAAGTCGTCTACTTTAAAATGCATAATGTATGTCTGAATTGTCAATATAAATGAGTCAGATAAAATTAAATTATTAGAAGAATTTTTCACTATGTAACAAACAACAAAATTTGTTTAATTTACTGTTTGTATTTTGAGAACGATTTCTGAAGTGGAAATTGAAACGTCAATAAACGTATTTTTATCTTTAATTGTGGGTTATTCCCAGTTTAATAGTAATTAAATTTTTAAGTAGGGTAGTTATGCACTGACGATGAGTCTTAGGGGGACATTGGATTTATGGATTTTTGGAAGGCTGTATATTCTTGGAATTCGGGATGATTTTTCTCTAGGTATAAGATATTTTTTGATTTCTGGAGATAGAATAGACTTATTTATGATGGATTTAGTCGTTTTTTCTAAATATGTAGTTGGATGGTTTGGGACGCGTTTGTATTCTGTGTAATTGAGAAGTTCGAATATTTTGTCGAAATAATTAGAAGAGTTGAGAATGACGGTGGCATTACCATTTTATGCCGGAAGGATGACAATGTCAGGGTTGTTATTAAGTTCTTTAAGGGCACGTCTTTCTGAAAGACTGATATTTGACGGTAAGGGTTTGGAAGTACGGAAAATTCTGTCGACGTCTTGTCCGGCAACTTCGGCTTTGTCGGAAGGGAGATGAGACATAGCTTCTTCAGTTTGACAAATCATTTTTGTCAGTTGGGATGGAAACAGGAGTGAAAAAAAAATTCAAGCCTTTTGACAGAGTTTTCGTAGCAGAATCAGATATGTGAATATCTAAGAATTGGGAACAATAGTAGAAGGTTGTTGATTTTAAATGAGCTGTAGATTTTGCTAACATTTGGTCCAAGCTGCGTTTCTGAGTTTGGGTTTTTTTCAGAAATGTGTTGGGCTTTTTGGTGAGAAAGAAGATCGAAAGAGTCCTATAATAATGGATGTATATTGCAAGAGTAAATGTCATTGTAAGTTTTGAAAAGTTGGGAATTTATTGTGTCTAAATTGCGTCGGGTGAATTGAATTCTGACGAAGCGAAAAATTAGTTGCTTTAAGCCGTTGAGACTGATGTTGCCAAGTCAAGTCAAGTCTAGTCAAGTCAAATTTATTGATCACATGCGACATTATACAAAGTACATGTGTGAGACAAATTAAAAATACAGACATAAATCTTAAAATTAGATAAATTAATTAAACACGATAAAACATACTTAAAAATTATTTTTAGAATATGACTCTAGCTCACAAATGTATTGATGTACACACCTCCGAAAGTTTGGCTGATGTAAATTCATTCGTATATCTATTGGTAATTTGTTAAAGAAACTTATGGCTGCATAATGTGTGCTACCTTCCAACAAAACAGAACGATGTTGTGGAAGCATAAAGTGATTGTCTCTGAATCTTGTTGAATAAACATGGTTAAATTGAAATTTATTAAATTCATAAATTTTGCTATGCAAATACATTACACACGAAAATATATACAGACCAGGAATTGTCAGAATATTGTTTTGTCTAAAGATGCCTCTACAAGAATATCTAAATTTCATTTTATACATTATCCTAATAGCTCTTTTCTGAAGTACGAATATCTGCTCTAATTCAGAGGTACAACCCTAGACTTCAATGCCATATTTGGCTATTAAGTAAAAATGGGTAAAGTATACTTTTTAATATTGATGTATGCAAGAAACGTGAAAGAATTCTTAATGCATAACATGCGCTACTTAATCTGGATTTCAAATTAAAAATGTGGTTTGACCATTTAGAATTACTGTCTAGAAGTACCCCCAGCAACTTCGTGCAGTCTGTTTTATCTATTGCTGCTTCTATAGTGGCTTGATGGTTTAATAAATTATTTGACGTGAAAATCATATACTTTGATTTCTCTTCATTCAAAACTAATTTGTTGGATAAGAAATAACTTTTGATGGTGGATAGTATCTGTGAAGTTTTATTTTGCAAATTTTGATCAGACGTTCCTGTGACTAGAATGTTGGTATCATCCGCATAACTGATAATGTTAACCCCAGTCAGTGAATTAGTTACCAAAGTTATATCATTAATAAATACTATAAAAAGTAGAGGACCCAATACCGATGTTGCGATGCTCAGCATATATTGTCTCCCATTTTTATCATCTTTGGTATAGTTATGCATATTGATAGCAGCCATATTAGGCAGCCATTTAGTCAATATACCAGTTTTGTTTTTGGTTACAGCTAAAAGTGTTCTATATCAATAAAAAGAGTTGCTTACGAATAAAAAAGGGATTCTTAATCCTAAAGAAACCATAAATAAATGTAAAATACCGAAAATTTTTCTAATACGTTATTAAAATAATATTTATTTAAAACTAGTTACAGAATTTAGCAGTATTTTTTTTGTGAAGACCCTTTCTAGACTCCATATATTTGATTAAAATTAAACAGAACAAGAAAGAAATATGGATATTTTATGTATTCATCCTTTATAGCTTTTTACAATCTGAGCTTTTCAGTGATTAGTAAAATTAGAAGCTACCTGCCAATATTCAATATCATTTATCCGACTCAATCACATGTAGAGTAGTCATTAGTGTTTTCGTTTTATTTGTACTATTCTTTTGTATATTCCTATCAAAATATGTGTATGAATATTAATGTTAATTACTATTTACTTTCTCTTTAGTAGACATATTTATCGATATTTTGTTAATATTTTATTCTTTGTGATTATAAGGGAAAACTAAAAACGTAATATTCAATGTTACACTTAAAGTATTTATGATTTTATTCAAGAACTTATTACTTTGTATCCTTTAACCAAAATGAATTGGAAACATAAAGGGATGCCGTCAGTGGTGCCACTCTTTTATTCTAAACTCTCCTACATAAACTTATTTTAGAAAATTTAAGCAGAAACTTCAATTTTTTGAAATATATGTTAAACTTATTAAATTTTAATAAGACCCATTATAATCATATTTCCAGTATCATTCTTCCTGTTACTAAAGCAGGATCCTTTGACTATGAATGAAGCAACACGTTCTTTTCAGAAGAGGTTAAATCAATTGACAGTCATGCCCATAGACATACAGTGCTTTTCAGATAAAACTATCCACCTTAAATAACTTTTGAACTTGTTGCGTTGAAAAACGCAAAAACACGTCAATTAATATTTTGAAGGGAGACATCATATTTAAGGTTGCTGGAAAATGCACCCTTTCACCCTCCGTTTCATCCCTTTATATTTTTTAAATTACTTCCCCCTTTTTTATTTGTCATCTGGATTCTCCTCTTTCTACTGATTTCAGAAATGTATAATACATGATGCTGAAAGTGATTAGTTTATGAGACAAATAAATATAAAAGCAAGAAATTTGGATTGAAAAAAAAATTATTTTTTAACAATTTTATTACACACATTTAGAATGAACATTTCATAATTAATAATAATAATAATTGTTCAAAATGACTACCCTTCACTTCCATACAATAGTACAATCTATTTTGAAATTCTTTTCTGACATTGCTTAAGACGTTTGCATTTAATTGTCGACATTCATCTTCTATTCTTTGCCGTAAATTATCTAGAGATTCTGGTTAAGTAGCATAATTTTTTTTTAAATACTTCCATAGAAGAAGTCTAGGGCTGTTCAATCCGGTGACCTAGGTGGCCAATCCATCCATCATTTGTCGTCTTTAACCTATCCAAGGACCGAGAAAAGTTTCGTTTAAAAATTATCGCACAAGTAAAGCAAAGTGTGGAGAAGCTCCATGTAAGTTTCCAGTGATAAAGAAGGGTCCGATATTGTGATCACGTAGGATACCACACCATACGTTTAACCTTTGAGGATGCTGTATGTGAAATTCGCGTACAATATGTGGATCACTCTCAGCCCAGTATCGGCAATGATATCTGTTCACCAAACCATTTAATGAGAATGAGCATTCATCCGAGAAGCAAATATTGTTTAAAAATTGTGGATGTTAATGATGCATTGTATCATGAATTAAAATCTTCTTCATTAAACTCTTGTACTAATTTAATTTTTAGATGGATGAAACTTAAATTTATGGAGGACTCGAAAGGCTGCAGAAAATGAAATACCGATTGCTCTGCTTATTCTTGACAGTGACTGTGATTGTTAAGCCTCTAAGTTAACTTGCCCTAAAACAGCTACTTGGATTGCTTCGTTATTTACAAGTCCCTGTCGGTTATGTTTTTTATTGCAAACTGACTCTTATAGTCTAAATTTCTGCATCAGTTCAATCACATACTTATGAGTTACATGTCTATTGTGATGTGTTTCATTAAACATTCTAGCAGCAGCTCTTGTACAATTATTATTTTTGGTGTATAAATCTACAATTTCGATTCTTTCTTGCAAAGTGAACACCATTTCAGCGATCAAATTGCACACGTATCAAAATAGGCTGTTACAAGTTATAACAAATTGTCGTTGGCTATTAACCGATTAAAACAAATGTAAAAATGATATCGAAAACCTTTAATAAAAAGTGAATTTTTTGTTTCTTGGTTTTAGAAGGTACTACAAATATTCTTCTTTATGTGCCGTGCTTGTATTCAAGCGTTGGCTATCATCATATTGACAAGCTGGCGAGATTCTCGGTCGGCAGCTAGATGAAACAGTTCCTTGACCGTTCGACCTGTCCATTGTCGAGTGTTACGCAGCCAGGACAGTTGTTTTCTTCCGACCCAACGTTTTCCTTCGATTTTGCTCTGAATGATTAACCGGAGTAAGCGATATTTAGATCCTCTCAAGTATTCTTCTTCTTCTTCTTCGTCTAGCCATTCACGTCCACATCTGAACATAAGCCTCTTCAAATCTTCCTTTCCATTGTTTTTAATTGTACGCTACTTGTAGCCAATTTTTCCCGGCTGTCCATCTCATAGGAGGTCTGCCTCTGGGTCTTTTGTGTTGGTATGGTCTCCAGGTTAAAATTGATCTGTGCCATTTGTTTAGATCGCTCCTAGCTACATGTCCAGCGTATTCCCATTTCAACTTTAATGATTTTTGCACCACATCGGTGACTTTAGTTTTCTGTCTTATCCATGTGTTGGTTTTCTTGTCCTTAAGTGATATACCTAGCATTGCTCTTTCCATCGCGTGTTGAGTGACTCTAAGTATATTCATATTCTTTTTTGTGATTGTCCATGTTTGTGCCGCATAAGTTAATATCGGAATAATGCATGCATCAAAAACTTTAGATCTAAGATGTAATTGAATTTGTTGATTTCTGAGTGTATAGTTCAGTTTACCAAATGCTGCCCAAGCCAACTTTCTTCTTCTTTTTATTTCTTCAGTTTGAATTTCCCTATTTAGGATTATTTTTTGAACTAAGTATATATATTCTTCAACTTTTTCTATAACTTTATCGTTTATTATTGTCACGGTGTCTTCGGAGTGCATGACTTTTGTTTTGTTTAAATTCATTTTCAGTCCTATTTTAGAAGATTCGGTATGTAGTTCTAAAAGCATGGTTTGCATTTCTTGTAGGTCAGTAGCTATCAGGATTATGTCATCTGCAAATCGCAGATTACTGAGGTATCGGCCATTGATGTTTATTCCCTTATATTTCCAATTTAGGTTTTAAAAAACGTCCTCCAAAACTAAGGTGAACGGTTTGGGTGATAAAGTATCTCCCTGTTTGACTCCCCTGTTTAATGGTACAGGGTTCGTGTGTTCATTTTCATTTAGGTAGTATGTAGCTGTAGCTTGGTTCATAGTTTCTTTTATTAAGTTAATATATCTGCTGTCTATTCTACAATTTTGCATTGCGTTTATTACGGCCGTGTGTTCTATGGTATCGAAAGCTTTTTCGTAGTCTACAAATGCTAGGAAAACTGGAAACTTGTATTCGTTACATTTTTCTACTAATATTTTTGTGGTTAACAGGTGATCGGAAGCTGAATAGCCTTTTCTAAAACCTGCCTGTTCATATGGTTGGTATTCGTCTAATTTCCTTGTTAGTCAAGTAGTTATGACTTTGGTGAGTATTTTAAACAGGTGTGACAGTAGGCTGATGGGTCTGTAGTTTTCCAATTTTCGACTATCACCTTTCTTGTGTAATAAGATTACTTTAGAGTTGTTCCAGCTCTTAGGGACTTTGCCCTGATGTAAACAACTGTCCACAAGCTTAGTTACAATGGCAATTAGTTTCTTACCTCCTTCTAATATCATATCTGTGGTAATACTATCTTCTCCTGCAGCTTTATTTCTCTTCATGTTTTCCAATGCTGTAGTTACCTCTGAAATTGTTACTCAAGTATTGGACCTTTCTAATTTTGATGATGTTGATCAATTCTTGCTATTTGTGCACGGTCTCTAGCACACGTTTGTTAGATATGTGTGCTGTCCACGGGATTTTGAGCATGCGACGGTAATACCACAACTCAAACGCTTCTAATTTGTTAAGATTTTTTATTTTTGTTGTCCAGGTTTCACATCCATAGAACAAAGTGGACCAGACGTAGCACTTCAATACTCTTAGACGTGTCGTCAACGACAGACTTCTACTGCATAATACAGAACGCCAGTTAATAAAGTTTTTCCGTGCGAGTTCTATTCTGGTCGAAATTTCCTCGTCACTTTCAACCCTGCAGTCAATCAGCTACCCAGATATCTAAAGTGTTCCACCCTTTCCAGGATTTTGTTATCTAATCTTAGTAATGAGTCTTCGATATTACTTTTTCCGACCACCATCTATTTTGTTTGTTTTTTGCGTTGATTGTTAAGCCCTTTTCAGTGCATTCGTTGTTTACTGCATTCAACAGGGTTTGAAGATCTTCTAGACTCTCTGCCATTATTGAGGTGTCATCGGCGTATCTGATGTTATTAATAATTTCATCACCGATCTTAAAACCTTTGCGGCGATTATTTAACGCTATAAATAGTACGGTTAAATATTTAAAAAGTTTAAATTATGCTACAACCTATTTTGTTACAGTCAATTAAGGTGAGAGAGATACTATCTTGTTAACTATCTCATATTTCATATTGTCTATATCATAAACTAATCACTTCAAGCCAAAAGTATTATACATTTTTGAAATCAGTACAAAAAGGAGAATTAAAATATAAAATTAAAAAAGGGGGCAGTAATTTAAAGAAAATAAAGGGTTGATACAGGGGGTGAAAGGGTGCATTTCCCAGCAACCTTAAATATGATATATTGTCTTCCCCTTCAAATATTATTTGACTTGTTTTTGCGTTTTTCCAAAAAATTAGAGGTTCAATAGTTATTTAAGGTGAATAGATTTATCTGAAAAGCACTGCATAATAGAAATATACTGACTGTTGCAATATAGACCCTTTCCCCCAGTGCGACCGAGAAAACTAACGCAGCAGTTTCTGCATCTCTTTCTAATGGAGCGGGTTTATGGACCACGTGACTTTCCCATTGTTTATTTATGCCATGGTCGACAATCCCACCGTGATGATAATCGATCAATCATATTGAACCTAACCTAACCTCAGGAGGAAAGAATTAAACTTGTAATGAGGAAGAAAATAACGAAGTGGAAATCCCTGAAAACCCTTCTTAATATACAGAATCTGTGAAGAACGATATTAAAAACCTAGAGAGCGTTGTTCCTTCATTTTTCTTGATTTTGCGAGTTTTTCAATGATATTTCTTCAAAAGACTGATGCAAAAAAGGTTATTATTTGCCCTGTTATAATCATATGTATCGCGAATCTTTTCTTGATGTATGTTGATGGTTGTATCCTTTCACCTATGGAGACACCGCGATTTTATCCATCAGTCACTATTCCCATAATCCGTTCATCATATACATGTTAAATAGGATTAGAACTGAGTATGCAGCCTTGCTTTACTTCCTTAGTGACGTGCAAACTTTCAGTTACTTTTCCGTTTAATTAACTTGTTTGAAGTTGTTGTTATGTTAATTCCTAATCAGTACAAGCAGGTGGTGAGGTACTCCAATTTTAATGAGAAGCTGACACAACTTATTTAAATTCATCAAACCAAAGACCTTTAAAGAACAAGTGGATTTAGCAAAAGTCTAAAGCTTAACCCATAAACAATCATCACCAACCTGTATGCGTTTACTGCTGGACATAGGTCTCCCTCAGCTTCTTCTATCTATCTCTGTCTTATTAGAATGCATCCAGTTATTGGATGCAACCGCTGGACACGGTTCAGGTCGTCAGTCCATCTAGTTGGTGGGTGTTCTCTGCTCCGTATTGTTTCTTGCCTTGGTCTTCACTCTAAAATACGTTTTGTGTATCGGTTGTCTAATAATCTGACGACTTTTCCTACCCAGTTCCTTTTTAACGACGCGATTTTTTCGATAGCATCTGTTGTTTTTGTTCTACGACATATTTATTCGTTTAGGATTCGATATCTTAGAGAGGGAGTAATACGCCAAGACTGGTTGCCGTCCACGTTTGTAACACTACCAAAGTCAGCACATGCGACAGAATGCTCCCAGTACAGAACAATTTCCTTAATAAGCCACAGACTAAAGATATTTCTTAGAATAATACATAGAAGACTATATAATTATATATACTTCTGGAGCGGAGTAGAAAAATCAAAAAGAGCCAAAGCTGGAGTAGCGGTCGTGATAAGAAAAAACATGGAAAAATGTATTACAAACTGGAACCCGATAGACGAAAGAATTATAACAGTAGACCTTACAACAAAGGGGAGAGACATAAAAATAATTGGCATCTATGCACCCACGGACGACTCAGATACAAACACTAAAGACATGTTCTTCGACTAACTCTCAGAAGAGTTAAATAATATAAAAAAAAGACAAGAAATAGTCCTGCTAGGGGACCTGAATGGAAGAGTAGGTAAAGCTCTTGACAACAAAATAATTGGACAACACGGAGAAGATGTAGTAAATGAGAACGGAACAAGATGGTTGGAGGTATGCGAACAACATTCGTTAAAAATACTGAATGGATTTTACAAACATAGAGACATAAATAAATATACATGGACTCAAAAGACAAGAAAACTGCAGTCAATTATAGACTATATAGTAGTTAAACAAGAGACATCTTTAAGACCCTACGATGTAAAAGTTTGGAGAGGGGCAGAATGTGGACCGGATCACCTATTAGTAAAGGCACCCGTGGAAATAAGATATATTAAACAAAATAAATCCCAAAGACAAACAAAGAATCCATACGGCTCTATAACATATACAGCTTAAAAAATGAGTCCACAAGTTTTCTTTATAAACAACGTTTGGCACAAAAATTAGACGAAGAAATAAACGGAACAGCGGAAGAAATGTATGAGACTTTGAAAACCAAAATTCATGAAGCAGCATTAGAAGCTCTAGGTACGAAAGAAAAAGTAAAACGTAGAAATTATTGGTGGACAGAAGGTTTATTAGAACTGGTAGAAGAAAAGAAAAAATTGTATCTCAAATGGTTAGCGACAAAAGATGAGAAAGACCGAAAGAACTATAACAGATACAAATATATAGTAAAAAAGGAAATTAAAAAAAACAAAAAAACATAACCTGGGACAACAAGTGTGCAGACATAAGCTCAATGGTAGGAGGATCTAGGTCCAGACAAGCTTGGGAGACTATCAACAGTCTTAGAAAAAATACAAACGAAACAAAAAAAATAAACCCCATAGACATAGAAAGATGGAAAAATTATTACGAAACTCTATTAAATGAACAGCGTACACAGTTTCTAGACACACAGATAGATAGAGTTGAAACGGGGTTAAATGAAGTGGCGATGATTATCGTAGAAGAAATAAAAAACGCATTACAAAAAATGAAAAATAATAAAGCTCCTGGGCCGGGTGATTTACCTATCGAGTTATTCAAACATGCCACTGCAATAACATTAGAATTGCTTTGTAAAATGTTTAACAAGTGCCTACAAGGAGAAAGTATCCCAAGAGATTGGAAAGTCTCGTACATAAACTCCATCTACAAAAAGAGAAACAGGAATGACTGCAGTAATTACCGAGGTATCAGCATTACGTTATCCACTGGCAAACTGTATGAAAGAGTTCTGAAGGCCAGAATAGAAAAAGAAGCCAGAGAGATCGAAGAACAAAGTGGATTCCGACCAGGGAGATCTTGTGTCGACAATGTATTTACTCTCAAACATCTAATGGAAAAGAGATTAGCAAGAGGACTAGAACTTCATGCCACTTTTATAGATCTCCGTAAAGTGTTTGACTCCGTACCACTGCAGAGACTATGGACAACATTGGAAAACGCAGGTATAAATGCAGTATATATAAATGCCGTGAAAAAGCTATATCAAGATAACCAAGCTTATATTAAGGTTGGAAACCAAATTTCCAAGGCTTTCACCCAAACAAAGGGTGTCAAACAGAGCTCTTGCCTCTACCCAACCCTATTTAAAATATATCTTGGTAATTGCTTTAAAATATTGGATGAGAACATGCAGCCCAATGGGCATATGGGTAAATGATACCCCTATATACACAATCCTCTTCGCAGACGACCAGGTAGTTCTTGCCGAGGACCTACAAGATATGACGTACATGATAAACAAACTAATAGACGAATTCAAAAAATGGGGATTAGAGGTTAATACCGAAAAGACACAATACATGAATATAGGAGGCATCGGTCAAGACATGGAAACAGAAAGCGGATTAATTAAAAACGTTGATCAGTACGAATATCTCGGAGTTAAACTAAGCGAAGACGGGAGAGACGACAAAGATATAATAAGAAAAATAGGAAAAGGAAAAACATGATAAAAACACTACATCCGATCCTGTGGAATAAAACTTTAACTAAGAAAACAAAGAAAAATATATATCAGGCTATGATTCAGCCGGTGCTGACGTATGGGTCAGAAGTGTGGGTATTTAACAAGAATATAAAACAAAAACTCCTCTCAACGGAAATGATGTACTGGAGAAGATGTTCCGGGTTAACTTTGTTTGACCACATAAGAAATGAAAACATAAGAGGGAGAATGAAAGTAAAGAACACAATAATGGATACGATAGCCGAAAAACAATTAAAATGGTATGGACACCTGAGACGGATGAACGAAGAAAGGATACCACGAAAGGTTTGGACCTGGAGACCTACACAGAGAAATAAAAGGGGAAGGCCAAGAAAGAAATGGATATCCAATATTCATATAGAAATGGAAAATAGAGGTCTTCAAGAAGGAGACTGGACCGATAAGAAATTATGGCGATTGAGATGCGAGAAGCGACAAAATTAAAGTTGCAAACACTCACTATATATATATATATATATATATATATATATATATATATATATATATATATATATATATATATATATATATATATATATATATATATATATATATATATAAGACTATATAAAAAAATAGAAAAAGATATATATGACACCCAGTTTGGATTGATAGGAGGACTAGGAACGAGAGAGGCTCTGTTCGCTTTTAACGTTCTCGCGCAAAGACGACTAGATATGAACCAGGATCTCTATGTCTGCTTTATAGTTTATCAAAAGGCTTTTGATATAGTACGACATCAGAAACTCGTACAACTGATAAAAAGAAAATAATGTGGATAGTCGAGATATACTGGTTACTGTCAATCTGTACTGGAATCAAAAACCAAAAGTTAGAATCGAAAACGTCGATACAGAAACAATAGAAATCAAAAAAAGTATCAAACAGGGTTGCGTGCTTTCCCCGCATGCAAAGCTATTTTTAGTAAATGAATTACATCAAGTCAGTATCAAATAGGGACTATAAATGAACGTTAAAAACACCAAGTTCATGATTATTTCTAAGCAACATACAGTAGGATGTCCTACTGGGACATGGGAAAACCCCTGGCCCCGATGACATACATACGGAAGTCATAAAGCTACTGGAAGAGAAACATTTAAATATAATCGTCAAATTATTTAATCAAATATATACAAGCGGTGAAATTCCACAAGACTGGTTAAAATCAGTCTTTATTCCCCTTCCAAAAACTAAGGGAGCAAAGAAGTGTGGTGATTTCAGACTTATTAGTTTAATGTCGCATATGTTAAAGTTATTCTTGAAAGTTATTCACCAACGCATTTATAAGAAATGTGAACAGGATATCAGTGATGAACAATTTGGCTTCCGAAATGGATTTGGGACACGGGAAGCATTAACCAGTTTTATTATACTGCTGCAAAAATGTCGAGACCAAAAAAAGGATCTCTTTTTATGTTTTATTGACTATCAAAAGGCCTTCGACAAAGTAAAACATGATAAACTGATGGATTGCCTTCACAAAAAGGGACTAGACGAGAACGATTTTAAAATTATCCAAACACTGTATTTTAACCAAACTGCAGCAGTTAGAACAGAAGCCGGTGACACAGAAATATTCAATATCAAGCGAGGTGTACGACAGGGGTGTGTATTGTCACCACTACTTTTCAATATATATTCGGAAGAAATCTTTGCACGAGCACTAGAGCAATCAAGAGAAGGTGTTAAAATTAACGGCAGAGTTCTAAATAATGTACGATACGCCGACGACACGGTCCTAATTGCAGAGAGCGCACAGGATCTCCAGACACTCTTAGATCGCGTCAGATCGATCGGAGAACAATACGGCCTCAGCATTAACGTCAAGAAAACAAAAACAATGATTGTCTCCAAAACATCCATCCATCCACCCATGGCTTTAAACGTGAATGGTAACATTATCGAAAATGTCGAGAAATTTCGATATCTAGGGTGCTGGATAACGAAAGATATAGATCCAGACATAGAAATAAAATCGCGAATTGAACAAGCAAGAAATGTCTTTTTAAAAATGAAACAAATGTTTCCGTCCTAAACACTCAATCTCAAAATCCGATACCGAATGCTGAAATGTTACGTTTACAGCACCTTACTATATGGAATGGAGGCCTGGACCTTCAAAATCAACTCACTAAGGCGTTTGGAAAGTTTTGAAATGTGGTTATTTCGAAGGATGCTGAAAGTCCCCTGGACAGCGCATATGAGCAACGAGCAGGTCCTACACAAGATGGGTACCGACAGAGAACTCTTAAAAATAATGAAAACACGGAAAACCTCATATTTGGGACACATATACAGAAATGAGAAATACCAGCTACTGCAGCTTCTTATAGAGGGGAAGGTAGAAGGAAAACGTGGTCCTGGTAGACGGCAGGCGTCCTGGTTGAAGAACATTCGTGAGTGGACTGGTTTGGATTCTCAATCTTTAATAAGAAAAGCCAGGGACAGAAATGATTTTGCTGAGGTTATCGCCAACCTTCATTGAAGACGGCACCCAAAGAAGAAGAAGAAGATACAGTAGGAAGGCTAGATATCGAGGGAAAACAAGTAGAAAAAGTAAATAACTACAAATATCTGTAAACCTGGTAAATGAAAACAATGACCAAGGTAGAGAAATAAGGACACGCATTGAAATTGCAAGACAAGCATTTATAAAAATAAAAACAATGTTTGTCAATCGAGACCTTCCTCTGGATCTAAGGATAAGAGCCTTAAGCTGCTCCTTGGTCTCGACTTTGTTGTATGGATTGGAAAGCTGGACACTAAAAGTGGATAATATAAAGAAGTTGGAATCATTTGAGATGTGGTGCTATAAAAGGATTTTGAATATACCATAAACCCAACAAGTTACAAATGCAGAAGTGTTAAGAAGGCTACAAAAGGATCACGAGGTCATAAAGCACATCAAAACAAGAAAGCTGGAGTATTTAGGCTACATTACCAGAGATGCGAAATATGACATATTAAGGCTTATAATGCAAGGTAAAATCAAGGGTAAAAGATCCATAGGAAGACAAAGAATTTCCTGGCTGAGAAACCTAGGAGAGTGGTATAGTTGCAGCTCAGTAGATCTTTTTAGAGCAGCCGCCAATAAGGCACGGATAGTTGTGATTATAGCCTACCTCCGATAGGAGAAGCAACTACAAGAAGAAGAATCTTAGAAAGCAACCCAACATCTGGCGCTCCACAGCCATCTGAGTCACGTGAATCTTATTAACTACCTTTTTTGTGAGTGTTAATATTTCCGCTCCATAGGTGAGTATAAGTAACAAAACCCAAAACCAATATTCGCTGAATAATATAACATGCCAAGATAATTCTTTTTTTGTTAATAAGACATACACCCATTCTAGAGATTTGTTTTGAAATGTTTAACACCAAAGTCACAACCATCTCTTATAGTAAAGAAAGCTTTCGCTGTGCCTAATAATCTTAGGCGTTTATGAACTAGGCACGAATTATTACACTAAAATATCAAGATCACACAAATGTAATGTCTTTAAGTGAATTCCAAAATATTATTTTTTAGGTTTTCTACACTCCCATAGTTTCAAATCATTTTTCCTGTTCAACTGGTATTTACTAAAGTAATAATAAATCATGAATGTGTTGCTTGTGTTAGTCCATTTCAAATAGGTAAAGAAATAATAAATAAGACTTACTCACAATCAATTTAATTTAACTATCAGACGAACGGTTTCGCTTTCTACAATATGCAAAGCATCTTCAGGTCTCGATACAAAGTTAAATAAATGCTGAAATGATAAAAACCCATATTAGGATGTTGTCTAATAAAGATAAACAAAGTAGATGTTGTAAATTACAATAATTATGCCAATATTACATGTCTGTGGTTTTATTTCAAAAAGTGTAAGTTGAATAAAAAGGTATAAAAAGTTTTAAAAGTTTAAACAGACAAGGTAAGGCCCACAAATTGTTATAAAATAGTCTATTAGATTGTAATAAATTAATAAATGAGCAAATAAATAAACATTACTTACATGCCGGTACTCTATTAATTGATGGATGGTAGAACATGGTTGAAACTACTATGTATTGTTGAATGGAGAACTCAATTCTGCTATTGTAGTTGTTTGACAGTAAACGGGAAGTTCTTGAGGAGATAGATTTGAACCAATGAAGCAGAGATATGTGTGTGATTGTTTGTTAAATGAAAGTGATGTAATATACCATTGTATTATTAAAAGTTATTTATACTTATTCGAGAGATATATTTATGAAATGTGTGTTATTTATTGAGTAATTGTTTTATGAAGGTGACAGTTTTATGACAATGAATAAGTTTAGATGTATAAATTGTGTGGGTGTACAATTATTTTTCAACTTGTAGTTATTAAATTTCTTTTTCTTTATAAATTTCATGTAATAAGAATACATTTACTTTATACCGATTTAAATAGAGGATCTTTCTACGTGTTCGTATAACAATTTCCGGTTCCAACTGTCAGATATTAGAACTACCAACTAATTATTGAAGGCTTTATAATTCAGTTAATTTCTTGAGCCCATAAATTAATTACCATCAATAATTGGCAATTTGTTGCTTTGGTTACATATTATTATATCAGATATTAATATATTAATATATCAGAATTTGAATTAAATATCTAAAATATTTAAAAACACAATGACAGATAACTCACACCAACAATAATTTCAAATAAAAATAAAAAACTTTTGTAAAGTTGTTATACGTTTGATTATAAAATGTACATGTTCAGTTGCCAAAGAATCACTTTAATTTGTTCAGTAATTTCGACATTAGATTGAGTTAGTTATAATGTGGGATGTATTTCAATTATTCGTATTGTTACATTTAAATTTAATTAATCAAAGATTGTTAAAGTATGCCAAGATTAAACACATCAATTTATTTTTGATATCTTAATTGAAACAATTTATAGACATTCATTAATATCAGCATATTTCATAAAACTAGATAACTTAACTTGCAGTACTGAGAAACAGAAGAAGAACTGTCACATGCTAACCTACATCTGTCAAATTTACCACTAAAATCTAATAGATAACACATAAAAAACTCATTGTGCCCAAGACTGAGATGTAGTGCATAAAAGTCCTTCCCCCTTTTAAATTTAATGTTTGTTTCGTCCCTTCTAAGTGTTTTCTGTTTGAGTGTGTTTTATATATATATATATATATATATATATATATATATATATATATATATATATCCGGTTTTTTAGGCGTTACGCCCATCCGGTAGGGATCTATGGAGGAGTATCACCGAGCCGCAAGCCCTTATCTCTTGCCGTACTGCTCCACCATAGGCCGATCAGAACCCAGCATATCCTAGTCTAAGCCGCAGATTCATCTAGAATTTTAAACTGCTGCGTTAGACTTTTTGTTTTCTGTACACCGAGCTTGGGCTCGACCCACATCCACTAAACCATTCGACAGTGAAGCGAATGAGAGGCAGCCGCACAGCCCGCTGAGCTATCTGACCGACGAGTGTGTTTTAAATTATCCTTATTTGTTTTAATTCTAATATTTTATTTACTTGACTTTGCAATAATCTACTATTTTGCCAATAGAACTTTATCAAAGAAATTTGATAACTACAAGTTGAAAAATAATTGCACACCCACACAATTTGTACATCTAAACTTATTCATTGTCATAAAACTGTCACCTTCATAAAACAATTACTCAATAAATAACACACATTTCATAAATATATCTCTCGAATAAGTATAAATAACTTTTAATAATACAATGGTATATTACATCACTTTCATTTAACAAACAATCACACACATATCTCTGCTTCATTGGATCAAATCTATCTTCTCAAGAACTTCCCGTTTACTGTCAAACAACTACAATAGCAGAATTGAGTTCTCCATTCAACAATACATAGTAGTTTCAACCATGTTCTACCATCCATCAATTAATAGAGTACCGGCATGTAAGTAATGTTTATTTATTTGCTCATTTATTAATTTATTACAATCTAATAGACTATTTTATAACAATTTGTGGGCCTTACCTTGTCTGTTTAAACTTTTAAAACTTTTTATACCTTTTTATTCAACTTACTCTTTTTGAAATAAAACCACAGACATGTAATATTGGCATAATTTTTGTAATTTACAACATCTACTTTGTTTATCTTTATTAGACAACACCCTAATATGGGTTTTTATCATTTCAGCATTTATTTAACTTTGTATCGAGACCTGAAGATGCTTTGCATATTGTAGAAAGCGAAACCGCTCGTCTGATAGTTAAATTAAATTGATTGTGAGTAAGTCTTATTTATTATTTCCTTAGTTATTTAAAGTAATAATAGTTTAACTCACGTTAAATTATAATTTTTAATATCACCGAGTTTTTCCTTCTAATAGTTTCCGTAACAAACGAAAACTACGAGTATTTATTAAGTTTCAAAGTGTTATCTGATAGTTCTATACAAACATATACATTAAAAGTTTGACCAACTTACTTCGATCTTTCCTTCGAAACGCCGATATCCCGTTGTCATGATCCATCCCGTCCGTGTGAAGCTCATCGTCTTCTTCTCCCTCTTGTATCTCATTATCGTGCTCAGACTCGCTTTCATCCCAGATGGTATCGGAAGTTATCTTTTGTCGGGAACACTCTATCCAGTATCCAGGTGTAGGAATAAAGTTGTGAGGAAATTCTTCGCAAAACTCATCTGCAAAAGATTTCTTGTTTGAAACTTATTTACGAACTATAACCAAAGTAAAATAGCTATCTATAACGTAATCTTACAGTTAAAATGTTTAACATGAAATTTTCTATAACAAATAAATATTAATATATTGATGAAGTAATAATACATCTTAGCAACATATATCTTAGAAATATAATATAAAGAAATAAAAATAATTCATAAATGTGTAAAAATACATATTAAGTAAACATATTATTTTTGACAGGTATTTTTTTTAAATTATTGCTTTCTTGACATACGATGACCTCTATATAACAATTGAGGTCATCAGAAAGAAAAAAGAATGTCTATATTCAATCTAGACCCCGCTGGTTTCTCCCGTTCGTATTGGGTATGCATATTCCATAGAAAAATAATAAACAAGTAGACTATATAAACTTTATTTAGAAACAAATAAAAGCAAAAAACTAATAGACATACATTCAAAGATAATAAAATCTACTGGCTCCTCTACACATCGGCAGACGCGTCCAGGGACGATATCTACGTATGCATCTGGAGATGTGTAGATGGTGTAATTTGATCCAGAATTCCAACACACGTCTCTTTTGGCTAAGCAGCCTCCACCCCTACTGGATGTAAATACAAAGCGTTCTGCGCTTTTAACAAAAGCCTTTAATTTTTTTATCATCCTTTGTTAATATATAATGTCTAGAAGAACACTCTTTTGTCTGCTACAAAGTACTTAACAACCGTTCATTGTTCTATAGAGTCTGTGTTTTTGTACGCGGAATCTTGGCTAAATATACGAGCAGAATCAAAATTATTACAAAGTCTATTAATATTTTATAAGTGTTTATAATATATAGTTGTGAAACTGTAACAAGAACCATACTGTCTTAAAATCTACATTTCGTTTAGCCCTACTTATTACGTTTACATAAAGATGCTAAGAAAATCATTTACTACTAAAACGCTTCATTCGTTTGGTGCGACATAGCTTCTACCTTGTAATTAGTAAGCTTCTTGTGTTTCGATCTTTTCTCTTATCTTACCTTTCTCTGATGAGTTTTACTTTCTTTAGTATGAATTAGTCTTATAATATCATATTTTTTTACTGTTATCTATATGCCTAATTCTTATTTGTTGTTATATTCTGGGCCTTTACTTATTATTGGTCCACACTACAGTCTGCTCCTGTCATGATTCTTATGTTGGTAATACAGTTCCTTTGTATATATCTTTCCATTTAAATTGGATATCTGAAAACATTTCTTCAACAAATCTATAGCTAATAATTGCCAACCTTGAAAATCTGATGACCAAACTAATTGAGAGAATAGACACTATGCTGAATCACCTTACCACTAGAATTTCCAAAATGCACTAATGCAAAACAGACAATACCTGTCTGGAACTCAAATAGCCTAACGAAGCATATCCAAGAAATCAAAACTTTTCTCGACAGAAGAAAGTTGGCGTAACGCTCATATCAGAAGCTCATCTAACAGACAAAAATTATATTAAAATTCTAAAATACATTGTTCACTACACAGAACATCCAAATGACAAAGCACATGGTGCTCGTCATCAAATCAAATATAAAACATCATGAGTTAAAGAAGTTCAGTGAAAAGTACCTACAATCAACTAGCATCGTCATTGAAGACTGGCTAAGCAAACCTACCTTTTCTGCAGTCTACTGTCCTCCTAGCAAATCCATTAACGAAAACAACTTCAATACCTACTTTAGGAGTCTTGGACACAAATTAATTCAACTGAAAACATCAAAACTGGGGATCTAGGGTAATCAAAACAAGGTGTATAGATTTCTGCGTGGTTAAAGGTATATCTCTTAACTACTGCGCAATAGAATCACGTTGGGACCTTTTGTCAGACCATTCTCCCATTCTGTTAAAAATCTGTTAAAAGAAGAAAAAATAAGGGGAATTTATGGAAAGCAACGAGAAAATTAAAAGGGCCACAAGATACCATACCTCCTTTAAAAAATGTTAAAGGTAAATCGGCAAGACCAGATACAGAGAAATTCGAGACATTCGCAGAACATCTTTTGAAAAGTATTGAGTGTACCATAGAAGTGTCTGTAAAATAAAAATAACCACTTCATTTTTTTCTTGAAGCTCTATATCAAATGGAACTACCAATTTTCCAACTTAACATTAAAGAATTAAAATACATAATAAAAAATGAGATAAAACCCAACAAGACGTCAGGATATTATCTCATTACAGGCAAGGTCCTTTAAGAACTAACCCATGATTGCTACAAAATAATTACAATGATCTTCAATGCTATGTTATGTCTGCCTTACTTTACTTTGCAATGGAAAGTGGCACAGATTATACTCATTCAAAAACCTCGTCCAGACCCAAAAGATTCAAAAGATGTCAGCTCATACAGACCGATTAGTTTACTCCCAGTCATTTCAAAGTTTTTTGAAAAACTTCTGTTGAGAAAAATCAAACCAATATTGGATATAAATGCTCTTAAACCTGACCATGAATTCAGATTTCGAAGCCAACACGCTACAATAAAACAAGTTCGCATATTATACACAACAAAGGAAACTAGTCTCGAAATTAAGAAATACTGTACTGCAACCTTTTTAGATGTCTCTCAAGTTTTTGACAGGGCGTAACACACAGGACTTCTGTACAAGTTAAAGAAAAACCTGCCTTACACTTACTTCAAACTGCTTATATTATAACTTACAGAAATAAGATATCTAGTAAGGTATAGTGAAGTCCACACAAAACTCTACCCCATCAAATCTGGCGTACCTCAGGGTAGTGTGCTCGGACCAATCTTGTACCTGTTATATACGTCTGACTTACCAACAAGCAATAACCTTAGGCTTACAACATTTGCAGATGATACTGCTTTCCTAACATCTCATAGTAATCCAGTAGTAGCATCAGGGATACTGCAACTACCTCTAAGCAAAACTAATGAATAGTTTAAACTCTGGAGAATTAAAGTACATCCCTCACAGTCCACAAACATTACATTTACCCTAGGAAGAGGTATATGTCCACAACCTCGATGGATATCCTTTACTCCAAAAGGATGACTTAAAATATCTAGGCATTGATCTGGACAAAAGATTAACATGGGCCAAACATATATGAACAAAAATACTACAACTAGGAATTTTATACAGAAAACTTTACTGGATGCTGGGAAAAAACTCACACCTATCGATCGACAACAAGCTGCTGATATACAAAGTTATAATAAAACCCGTTTGGTCATATGGTTACCAGTTCTAGGGATCAGGTAGCAAATCTAATGTTATGAAAATACAAAGATTTTAATGTAAACGAATTTCTAAACAATATCAAAATAGGTTGCGCGTGCATCCTAATACCCTGAACAGGTTGCGCGAGCATTCTAACACCATAAATACAATCTTCTCCACAACCAACAAGCGAAGAGATTAAAGCGGTATGATCCCTCGGACCTACCAAACCGTTCCTGACAGTACCTACAGTAGTGAAAGCTACTCCTTCAATAGCGTCCAGCCATTTTTTTTATCTGTGCCGTTTTTAGTATTCGTGTTCGCATATCTGTGTATGTGCGCATTCCACTACTTTTGTGGTTGCTGTAATCGAAAAAGACATAATTTTTTATGTTATATTTAACTACGTTTATTCATACTTTTAATCTTTATTTGAAACATTTTAATTTAACTTCAACCCCCCCTGTGGCTCAGTGGTAAGAGCGCCTACCTTTAAATCTAAAGGTCGTGAGTTCGAATCTCACCTGGGTGGAAATTTTCGTTTATTAAAAATTAATGAATGAAAATAATTTCTATCCTTGCGCGATCGGTACTCACCAGAGGGATCGCAGACGTTCGGATACAATTAGCGTCTCTTAGCAAAGACAATGACGTCGACTTTGCTAAGTATCAAGACAATTACTCTACACATACACACACACACTACACTAGGTACCTGACTGTACCATGCCAATGATCATAGTTGTCGAGGCATTAACTCAATAAAAAAAAATGTAACTTCATCACAATTTAAAATTATCCTATTGTTTTACTATATTTATCTACCAATCAGCTGGAAAAGTCATTGGTCTGTCCTGTCTTATAATATTTTAGCATATTCCTGATTTCTTTTGTAGACAAGCGATTAATTTGTGTAATATAGATAACCAAAGGTCGATTCATAATATTCAGTTTTCAAAAACAGCTGTGATTTTACGCTAATTTGTTTACCTTTTGTAAAGCAATTCAAGTTATAAATATTTACTTTTTTATATCTTTATCACGTATATTTAATTTGTAAATATTAGGGATATGTATAATCTTCTGTAAATATTAAGGATATGCATATAACTTGTTTATTTTTTAAATAGAGTTTCACATAGTTCTCTTTTTTCGCTTTTATTTTCTATGGTAGTATACACACTTAATGCACAAGGAAGACAACCAGCGGGTTCTAGATTGTACATATATATTCATCCTCTCTTTCTGATGGCTTTATATTATAATATTGAAAAAAGTTTATATCGACTTTCAGTATTTATTATGTTAATTATTGTCTTAATGTAATAACCGGTGTGAAAGTAAGAATTATAAGAGAAACTGATGTATTAGTAAAATATACTAAGCGGTCTGTATCACAGTTTGCTTCTGTTGTGATTCTTATGTTGGTTATATAGTACTTTGCATATATCTTTCCATTCAAACTGGCTAACTTTGATCACCATTGTCCATTTTAATTTGTTTTATCATGCTTACTGTGTCTACTTATTTTTTGCTTTTAAATCAGTACGTACTAGTGCTACTGACGAGATTTTCCTTATGAATGCTTACTAAAATCTGGATTAATGCCTTTTAAATTATACTTTCAATATAAAGATTGAATAAAATTTAAACTGTTAACGTACACTTCTCTCTACATTTATTTAGTTTCTATTCGCGTCATATTGGTTTATTTTTCTTTCATTATATTGGTAGTAAAAGTTAAAGACGTCTATAAATTTTATTTATATTTAAAACAGATTTCTCTACGTGTTTTTACTGGCAATTTTCCAAAACCTTTCTTAGTCTACCGCTTTTAATCAAACGTAAATTTTACACTTATAAGATTTTTAGTGCACTGTTGAATACATAAGTAAATATATTCTGAATCGGTATCAATAATACGATAATACTAGAAAGTAAAAGCTTGCTACTGCTCTTATGAAATAAACCAAATATTATGGCGTGGTAGCACAAATTAGCTAATCAATTAGAATCAGAACTCTATGTAACTAAATCGTAAACATGATTTTTACGGTCTGCAAAAGAAAATATGGCGCTTCATAAGAAGTCAATCTCTGTCCTGGGGGCATATACTTGGATAACTTTTATACTAATCGGCTTGCTTTCTACCTCTAACATAATTATTCTCTCCAAAATACGTACTACGTTATTAATGTACTTCATTAAAGAGCTTTTATAAGGATACCTAGTCCATATCTATGCTGAGGAGCTAGTGTGTCATTTTCTGAGTAGGAGAAACTATACTCATCGTATTTACATTTACCTAATTAGGCTATCACGCCTTTAAACGAGCTTTTGATAGTGTGTAAAGAGACAAAATGCTGAAAGATCTCCGAAATCTAGGTATACCAAAAGAATATATCAGTCTCATAAAAATGACGTTGCAGAGTTCAAAAGCGGCAGTTAGAATAGATGGAAGACTGTCTCCCCTGTTTGGCATTAAAATGGGGGTGAGACAGGGAGACGCACATTCAACCATGCTGTTCAACCTAATTCTTAGAGTAGTCATCAGAAAAATCAGTATAACCGGCCTTATAAACACCAAAACAGTACACATTACTGCATATGCAGACGATGTCGCGATTATTAATAAAATCAAGACACGACTAATGAAAACGTTCAAGCAAATTGATCCTGAAGCACAAAAAAGAGGGCTTTAAATAAACGAAACAAAAACTAAGTACATGACCACAAAAAAAAACACCTGGGAATGAAAATAATATAGCAATAGATACAACTATACTATTGAACGTGTAGATGCCTTCACATATCTGGACATAGAAATCAATCAAAAGAATTCCGTAAGTAGCAAAATTATTGCACGTATTTTCAGTGGAAATCGTACATACTATGTTAGGAAAATATTAATGATATCGAAATTATTAGACAAAAGAACCAAAATGACTATCTACAGAAGTTTGATTAGACCCGTAGTAACCTATGGTTGTAAAACCTGGCTAAAGACGAAAAAAGAAGAAGCCCAACTCAGGACATTTGGGAGAAAGATACTGAAAAAAGTATATGACCCAGTACAAGAGGAAGATGGCACATGGAGAATCAGAAGAAAAGACTAGGTTAATAAACTGAATGAAGGGTATTGTAAGATTTGTGAAAAGTCAAAGACTCTCATGGCTGGGACATGTTCAGCGACAAGAAGACACCAAAACGACAAGGAAGATGTTACAGTGAAAGAGAAAGAGAAAGAAAAAAGGAAAGCCCAGGACGAGATAATTGGATGACGTGGAAGATGACCTGAAAAAGAAGAAGAAGGCTATCTCGAGCTTTTGAGTTTTCCTGCAGCAAATAGTGTTCGTAAATTTCATGTCGCTATTATATTTATTAACTTCACTATGCCAAGCCAGAATATTCTTCGCACCCTCTGATGAATATCTGCCGGAACTGAAGGTCATCTGTTTAGGTTTTCCTATCACAGCGAAATTAAAGTGCAGAGCAAGAATATTTTATAGATAGAAGAAATTAACAATATATAGTCGTGACTGTAGGTTCCCATTACTTTTAATGATATAAATATTAGAACCTCTAATCCGTCGAATTTACGCCACGATACAAAACGCCACAATACCAAAAAGCCAACATGGACAAAACGTCAATAAGAAGCCTAGCAGGAAGAAAAAGTAAACTTAGAATGAAAACTAAGATAAGGTGAATAGAGCAAACAGAGCCGCAGGCTGCCTAAATGAAACAATATGAAGAAATAAAAATATCGGGAAAGAAACAAAGTGCAGAATTTTTAAAACAGTCATCAGACCAATAATAACATACGCGGCAGAAACAAGACCTGATACAAGGAGGACAAAAGCAGAGATAAAAACACTTAGAAAAATTGATGGTAAGACACTATGGGACAGAGCTAGAAGCAAATAAGACATAGATGCAAGATGGAGAACATAAAAAACTGGGTAAGAAATAAAAGAGTAAAATGTAACGATCATATAAGCCAAATGACAACAAGTAGAGTAGTAAAGACGGCAAGAGACGGTTCCCAATACAAAGACGATGAGTAAGAAGACCACGAAAATGATGGAATGACAACTTACTGGAGGCACATTGAAAGAAAGACAGAGTCATGTCTATATAAAAAGAAGAAGAAAAAGAAGAAGACGAATTCTTTCTATACTAACTAACAAGCATCTCTCGCATGGGGATTTATATGCAATTCAACAAAAAATAAAATACAAGTGGTTTGCAACAGCAGTCTCAGAGAAGCAGCCAACGTACCGAGATACGTTACAAAAAGATTCCTCTTTAGAGAATTGCAGCAAATAAAAGTGACTGAAATGATGAAAGATAAAGCCAGGACAAAGTTCAAGGAGAAAGAGCACTATCCAAGTCACATAATGCGAGAGATCATGTGGTACGACGCTTTCCACAGATGGAAGCACAAAAGACCCAAACAACAAATAGTAGAATAAAACCAAAGTCTTACTAAAGAGAAAATTAATAAAAACACCAGAGAGTAAACATTACCAAAAATAACATAACAGCACACAAAGAAGATAGTTTGTAGCTCGAAAAACTCGTGGACAATCGCAACGTACTGGGTGGGCTCAGTTAATTTTAAGTTGAATATTATTATTTTATAAGTATACACTAATTATCAAAGGCTATGGAAGAACATAAAAATCATCTTACACTAGTAATTGGAGATTTCAATGCCAAACTGGGTAAAAAACTAAACAAAGAAGAAACTAAAATAGGAGATTTCGGGTATGGTCAGAGAAATGATAGAGGTGATACTTTGATGAACTACCTAGAAGAAAAGCATCTATACGCAATGAACTCCTATTACAAAAAGAAGCCCCAACGAAAGTGGACATGGATCAGCCCTAATGGATCCACAAAAAATGAGATCGACTTCATACTGTCCACGGAACGATATATCATTAAAGATGTAACAGTTCTTAACAGATTCACAACAGGTAGCGATCACAGGATGGTCAGAGCAAAAATTAGTATTGACGGTAACTATGAGATGAAAAGAAAAATAAGTAGAAACTGGAATCTAGTAGATAGAAACAAACTAGGGCAATATAAAGAGATATACAAAGACCTATTAAAAGAAGAACTTACCCAAAGATTAGACAACGACGATAAAGATATAGACGAAATAGACAACATACTTACAGCAACAATGATTACATCAGGAAAAGAAATAGTAAAGAAGGATCTAAAAAAGACCAACTATATATCAACAGAAACAAAGAAGCTTATGGATAAAAGAAGGAAGCTGAACGAAGAAGGAAAAGGAAATCTACAGAATATGTAGAAATTAATAAAACAATAAGCAGAATGATAAAAGAAAATAAGAGAAAAGAACAAGAAATAAAGATAGAAGAAGTAATACAAAACAACAAAAATATGAAATGCTTAAGGCCGAAATTAGGTAAGTTTGAAATAAACAAAATAAAAGATGTAAATGGAATAGAAACAAACGTTAAAGATGACATCATAAATATAATCCACCATTTCTACTCAAAATTATGTAAAACAAAAAAGGAACCACCAGAAGAAATTAAAAACCAACTTAGGGTCAAAATAAAAAATGTCAACTCAGAGCTGCAGCCCGAAATAAGCAAATCAGAAATAAAGAAGACATTGAAAGAAATGAAAAACAACAAATCGCCTGGAAAAGATGGAATAACTGCATAGATGCTGAAATATGGTGGAAAAGTGGTAATTAATACTCTACATTCCCTTTTTAACAAGATATTAAAAGAAAAAAGAATCCCAAACAACTGGAAGGAATCAGTAACCATTATCCTACACAAGAAAGGGGATAAAGCAGATATAAAAAACTACCGTCCTATAACACTCCTCAATGTAATGTATAAACTCCTAACAAAAATTTTAACCAATAGATTGACGACAAAATTCGATGGATACCAGTCGAAAGAACAAGCTGGTTTTAGAACGGGATTCAGCACAAGTGACCATTTACTAAGTATGAAAATACTTATAGAACGTGCAAATGAATACCACATTCCTCTATATATGGCGTTCATAGATTTCGAAAAGGCTTTCGACAGTGTCGAGCATTGGGCAGTGAAAAGTTCTTTGATTAACAGCCGAATTGACCACAGATATACGGAACTAATAACCAATATATATATAAGGAAGCCAAAACAACAATTAAAGTATATGAAGGAACAAAATCATTACAAATAAGTAGAGGCGTGAGACAGGGTGATACAATATCACCGAAACTTTTCAATCAGGCTCTTGAAGATACTTTTAAAAGATTAGAATGGGAAAACAAAGGTATAAAAAATTTGTGGACAACGCTTGAACCATCTAAGGTACGCTGATGACATCGTATTGATAACCGATAAAAAAGAAGAATTATTTGACATAATGAAAGAACTGGACGTAGAAGCTGGAAAGATAGGCCTTAATATAAATTACAGCAAGACCAAAACTATAACAAATACAGATGAAGACATCAAAATGAGAATGAGAATCGGACAAGATGAAATAAAACAAGTTAAGGATTATATATATATCTTGGTCAAACTATAAAACTTAACAAAGAGAACCACCAAACAACAGAGATCAAGAGACGAGTTAGACTGGCATGGGCGGCATTTGGCAAACTAAGCTACATTCTTAAAAACAAAAGGTATCCACAGCATCCTAAGACCAAAGTATATAATCAATGCGTACTCCCTGTTCTTACTTATGGTTCCCAAACGTGGACATCTACAAAAGCAAACATGGACATAAATCATAAAAACCCAAAGAGCAATGGAAAGAGAAATGTTGCACATAAGACTAACGGATAAGAAGAGAAATGAGTGGATAAGAGAGAAAACAAAAGTGAGGGATGTTAGACAATAAGTTGCAAAATTGAAATGGAGATTTGCCGGACACAATATAAGACAAAAAGAAGACCGATGGAACAAAATTCTTATAAGTTGGAGACCGTGGGAATATAAACGAAGCAGAGGAAGGCCCCAAATGAGATAGACAGATGATATCAAGAAGCACGTGGGCTCTAGATGGATGACTGTAGCGACAGACAGAGAAGAATGGAAAAGGATTGGGGAGGCCTATGTCCAAAGATGGACCGAAGAAGGCTAATTAGATTAGACACTAATTATGATTACAGGTAAACTACAAAAAAATCCACAAAACGGCTTCAGCCAACAAAAAAAAAGAAAAAAATTACCAACAACAAACCGACGCAAGCCACAAAAAAAAACAATAAACCACAAAAAGTCGGGCACGTAGGCCCAACCCCTTGAGCACCAAGCCTTCGAACAGAGCCCAGCTCAGAGCGGAGTCTTCAGGCCGAACTAAACAATTTTAAGTCACATTTAGGATAACAGGACTATAGCGACAAAACGCTGTCCTGAATTTGATTTGGTTAGGTAACCATGTTGGAGTTCTGGGGCATTGGAGCGCGGTGGAGTGATTCCTGTTTTTTCTCGAGTTAATACACCTCGCTCCAATGAATTGTTACACCCAAACGTAATTCTTAGACAGGCCATTCACGTTCCGACTTGTGGTCCCACTTAGTAGAACTACTAGTTGGATGTTCGTCTCCACTCACGCTCCGACTTCCTATCCAACTAGCGGTCCAAGTTCTAGGTTGTTTTCACGATGGTGTTCATCACTTAACCAAAAAATGTTTCGAATAAATACTACGCAAAATATAATTAGGAGGGGAAAATGGCAGCATTGTGCTTGTTATCCTTATATGTATGTTATGATATGTATGTTTACAAATTAGGTTTCGTTTCTCTAGTTATTTGTCCAGGGCTAAACTAATTAATTTTTTCAACCCTTGATTTTTATGACTTTTTAAGATGTAGGAAATAATTATAGTTTTTAAAGATTTGTGTAGGTATAAAATCTATTTTATTTGTTTTAAACTGGAGTTGAGATTTATTTTGTTGTGTGTGTGTGTCGTATATTTTTAATAGGAATAATTTTTCGTGCAATTGAAAGGTATTTTCTATTATTTGTTTGCGAACTAGGTATCTTCTGCTACAACTATGATTTAATGTTCCCTGTTTGTTGATAATTCTTCCGTAGCCAATCCGGAGTATCGGAAATTTAACTGTACGGGAATATCCGAAATAGATCTACAGAAAGGAAAATGATTTGCCCTAACAAAAAGGTAATTTTTGTGCAATTGAAAGTTTATTTTCTATTAAATATTCGCGAACTAGAGATCTTTGCGTAAAGTATTTTATGGAAATCTAATACGTAACAGGTGCCGAAGGTCAACTGACTGAGGAAATTTTCGATCCAACCAATTCATGCTCCGACTTCGTCGGCAGTCGGAAGTCGGATCTTCAAGTAGTCCCACTAGATGTTCCGAGTCGTACCACTAGTTGTCCAACTAATTAAACTAGCCCACTCACGGTCCGATTTCAGATCCAACTGCAAGAGTTGGACCATTAGTTGTACCACAAGTCGGAACGTGAATAGCCTGCATTAAATTGCTTGCTTGCTTCCGTCGGATTTATTCCTAGTGGAAACAAGCCAATAGTTATATCAATCAGATAAAATATAATATTTTGATCTAGATTATGTAAAATTTAGCGACATTGTAAAGCATTTTATCAACAAGTGTAGTGTTATAAATGTACCATGCCACTAAATTATGGAGTAAATATATTTTAGTATAATTTTAGCTATAATCTATTCTAACCATTTTCTAATTTTTGCTTTTATAAAAAAACATACAAATAATTTGTTAAACCAAACGAAAAAGCATACTAACATAAACATATTTTACTATAGGTTTAAAAACTAAACATTTTATTTCATTGTATAACACGCTTATTCCTTCTTTTTATGCTAACCGAAAGAATAATCAATAGATAGATTTTTTCAGGATGATTATTTCCGCTCATTAATTCAGACAATGCTAAAACATGTATGTTAATTAAAAATGGATAAGGTGTCACTTCTCATATGTATGTTTATACGTAAGCGAACATTTAGTTACGTGAGGTCACGTTGAACGGATGTATCATTCGCAAGGTTTGACAATAATCTGGGACTGATTAAACAAATTTGCACATTGTCGGCAATGTGCGAGAAGGATTCTAAATAATAAACTATAATAGATACAGTGATAAAAACTGCAGTCGTTAATACAGGTTGTTTCTTTTTTTTTGTTGTTCTGCTCTTGTCGGAGTTTGGAATTCATTAAAGTTATCTTGACAATTAGCTCAGTCTGGTTAAAAAAATAGGTCGGAAAACTTTTCGCAGATATCTGAAGCATTTAAAACATAGGTGGGAGTTACTGAATGTCGAATAGATGAAAAAGTACTCGTATTTTTACCTTGCGTTTTTTTTAAACTATAATTTATGGTCACAGTTTGATGTTTTGTCTATAAGTTTTTTCCCTTATATTTTACATAAACAATATTTACATGATTTTATTTTGTTATATCAAGAGTATCTTTATTGTCCAGTTTTTTTTTAATTAAAATTGATAAATAATATACGAAGATATTTGCAAAAAGCAGTTTATTTTGCACTAATTTACAAATTTTTTTATTAACCAAACAAAATGTTTATAATACCTTTGAATATCGAGGAATTACCGTCTTTTAAATTTGTGCGAAATTTCCCCCGATCGGTCAAATAGTTTAAATGTTATTTCATTTATTTATCCCTGAGGCTAAATATTTACACTATTGAACTTACTTTATTACTAATGCTAGATACATTTAGCAAATTTTATAGGATTATTTAAAAGACTTATGATCATGAAGCGGTATATACCAAGTTTAGCAGTTTACAAACACCTCACTCAAAAACCCGACGATTAGGTAGGATTTTTTCCACTCAAAACTTTCGTAAATTCTATAATTCATGCTTGACTTCTGCCTGGAGTTTTTCTTCTGGGGACATTGACTGTAATGTTAGTGATTTTCTAAATAGACTTGTATCTATTTTTAATAAAGCATTTCCTCTATTAAACATCAGGCCAAAACATAACAAACCTTGGATTACCAAAGGCATTCGCATATCTGCGAAAAATATGCGTTCTCTGCTATATATTAAAAAATTTAATGACAGTATCACCATCTCTGATTATATCAACAAGTACAGAAAATGCTATTTAAAACTACTCAAAGTAGCTAAAAAATCCTATTTTCATAATCGCTTACCAAGCTCCAAAAATATTTCAAAAGAAACTTGGTCAATAATAAACGATTTTCGAAATAAAACCAGTACAGCGAATCAAACCTTTTCTTTTCCTAATCCCGAAAATCTAAATGATTACTTTGTTAATGTGAGTAAAAATATAAACTCAACTATTTCGCCACAACAAGATCCAGTTGCCTATCTCTCTAATTCAAAAAACATTGCTGATACCTTCTTTTTAAGACCAGTTGATAAGACGGAACTCATTTCAACAATTCGTAGTATAAAAAGCACATCGTTCTGTAGTACAGATAAATTATCTATTAAAATTTTCTCAAATCTACCGCATAATGTTTTGGAGGTCATGGTCTCGCTAGTAAATGATTCCCTTGAAAAAGGTACATTCCCTAACTGCCTAAAGACTGCCATCGTCATTCCTCTTCATAAAGGTGGAGAAAAATCTGATGCCTGCAACTATAGACCTATTGCCTTGTTACCAGCACTATCAAAAATTATTGAAAGACTTATAAAAGTTCGACTTATGCCCTTTCTCCTTAAATATAATATTTTATGGCAAAATCAGTTCGGCTTTTTGTCTAATAAATGCACTAGTGATGCCATATGTTCTGTGTTACATGATGTATATCTATCACTAAACAGTAACCTCTCCTCCGCCACCGTTTTCTGCGACTATTCCAAAGCCTTTGACTGCGTAAATCAAGACATTCTATTAAAAAAATAACTTTCTATGGAATTCGGGGTGTGTCTTTGAACTGGTTCAAAACTTACTTGGTAGGTAGGAAACAATTGGTTAGAATAAATGACACCGACTCTAGTTGTAAAGATATTGAGTGTGGAGTACCGCAAGGTTCAGTATTAGGTCCCATTCTTTTTTTACTTTTCATTAATGACATCACTTACTTGAAAATTAAAGGGAAAATTTTTCTATTTGCTGATGACACCAGTATTACTTGGAGCAGCTCTGATATTTCAATGCTTCATTCAATTATAACCGCTGATTTACTTATAATCAAGGCTTGGTCAGACTCCAACTTACTTAGCTTTAACGTGGATAAGACTGTAGCACTATCTTATAAAGGAGTCATGCAATCCTTGCTTTTGAATGAGAGCCAAATCAATATCGTAAATTCCGTGAAATTTCTAGGTATTCTCATTGACAGTGATCTCAAACGGTCCTTGCATACTGACTCCTTAAGGAAGAAACTAGCCTCAGCTTGCTTTGCAATAAGATCTGTTTCGAAGGAACTAAATTTATCTTCTGCCAAAATGGCATATTTCTCATTGTTCGAGTCCCATCTTCGATATGGGCTTCAATTTTGGGGTTCTAGTACATCGGCCCAATTTGATACTATTTTTAGGTTGCAAAAAAGAGCAATCCGTTATCTATTTGGTCTCAAACAAACAACTCATTGCAAGACCTACTTCAAAAATCACGGAATTTTGACGCTTCCCTCTTTATTTATTTTGGAAACGGTTTGTTTGATTCGAAAGCATCTAAACATTTTTCCCGATAGACCTGACCATGGCTACTCCATTAGAAATTCGGATTGTAATGTTTATTTGCCGATCCCGTCCACTCAGCTAGTAAAGAATTCTATTCTATATCGTGCAAAGAAACTTTATAACCTTCCAAGAGAAATTAAATCCGCAACATCCTTCATTAAGTTTCGTAAGGTGACAAAAATCTATCTCTCAGAAAGACCATATTATTCAGTTGACGAGTTTCTTAATGTATAACAAAGAAACAAAATTAGTATTGTTTATAATTACATTTGGGTGTCTCAAGCAGTGGCTACAATGTGTCTCATTTGTTGTTGTCTGTACAAATTATGTAGGTAATAGAATAATTTTACTAATTTAAAATTGTGTTATTCTGTTTTTTACTATATTTGTTTTTGTTTTATACTTTTTGTACTATTTGACTGATTTATTTTTTAGCTTTGTCCATAAAATTGTTCAATAATTTTCAGTGACAGTAAAGCATATTTCTATTCTATTCTATTCTATACTATCTCAAAAGTTAAATGCATATTGCGTTTTTATCGAATTTCATCGAAATTATCCAAAATAAACGTTTAAAACGGGGTATGTTTTTTACTTATAAACAATTGTACTTAACAACTTTTATATTTTTCAAGCTTTAGACTTGTACGTACAACCATTGGATAGGTGGTAAAAAACTTACATTTAAAAAAACCTTCTATGACCAATAGGAACGAAGTTAGGGACTATTTCGATGAAATTTTGGAGCGTGGCAGCTGCTACTCATCCCGCCTTTTTTACGCATACTTACATATATTACCGGTTTTCTATTATATAGATGACCTTTTTCCTATTCACATGAATAAATATAAAATGTAGGGGCACAAGGACGGTATAATCTCTAATGTGTTTAGATATTTGGATCTAAAAACATAAATAAATGCGTTTACCGTCCTCGTACTGTACATATACCTATACACATATATAAACATATAAATAGTCAAAGCAGTAAATAATTATAATTAATATAAAGAATATAATAATATAATGTATAAAAAATTACCTAAAATTGTACCTTACAATGTACAAACCCATAGACCCAGTAAAGAAGGTGCTTCTGGGAGGGCTGCTCATAATGTTTATTTTACATATGAGGTAATTGTGGGTGAAACCAGAGAAAAGGTATGTATAGAAGCATTTAAGTCCCTCTATGGAATTAAAATAAGTCGTATTAGAAGGCTTCGTTTATTATTATTAATGGGTAAAACCCCGAATCAGTGCTCATACCAGGCTATTAATAAGACAACTTCAATTTACGATTTGGTCGCCCCCGGATGGATTCATGCTGTATTTGTGAAGAACTAAATTTCAAATTGAGAAGTCCTCATCTTCTGCTGAATTGAAGAAATGTTTCTGCTGAATTGATGATTCACAATCGTAGATCAAAAAAAGTTCTACAATAAATTAAAAAGAGAAACTAACCAAGAAACAAAAGCAAAAGAATCACATGTGCTAGCAAATATACCGCTGTCCATGATTCCATTACAGGAAACCTTTTGTTTGAGACAACTAACGGTGAATGTGTATTATATTCATGGCGTTAAAAGCAATAAGTCTAATATTTATCTATATCACGAAGGGACCACAAGAAAAAGTCGGGATGAGGTTTGTTCCTTTGTATATAATTATTTAAACTCTGCTCCTCCTCAGTTTACGAAAGCCCACATTTACTCGGATAATTGCGGAGGTCAAAATAAGAACCATACATTAAACAGAGTGTTTTTAGCCCTTACCGACAGTGATCGATTCAATCGAATTGAGCAATAATATTCCATTAGAGAACACTCCTACCTTCCTTGTGACATGAATTTTTCAATCATCAAAAGAAAACTAGAAAGTCATGATAGGGTATACACCTTACACGAGATAACTAAACTTATTATTACTTCGAGTAATACGATAGATAAGATTATAGTCACAGAAGTTAGCACATAAGATATACTAGATTTTCAACATTGGTGGCCAACCTACTATAAAAAGACGTGAATTTCTGAGGAAACAAGAGGAAAACTTATTTCTGTTAAGGCTAAGATATCTTTTGGCATAAGTTCTTTTATGCACTTTACCAATGGAACAGCTAAAAGTGTGATTGTTTGTAGGTCTTTTATTGATGGGTTCATGGAATAAACCTATAAACTTTCTCAAGTTAACAATCAATCAATTGAATTTCCCACAATACTTTGTTATCCATCCGGTAAAGTACCACTTAAAAAAGTGAAGCTCCAAGATATTGGTAAGTTGTTACCTTATATACCTGATAGTGTCAGACAGCTTTATGATAATTTAATGGAGTGGCCAACAACTGATAGTCCCAATACTGGGAAAGATAAACATGACATCCAGTAGGAGGAAACATGACATTTTGAAGCATTCAAAAAATGACTGAATGTTTGTATTTCTTTTTCTTCTTTCGTTTTATATGTTTGTTTTTAAAACTTTTACTTAAAAATTGTATTTTTTAGGTTAAATATACATTTTTTAAACAAAATGAAGGTTTTTTGTGTCATCTTAGGAATGTGAACAAAAAAGTTGACCACATTTGAACATATATATCATATATGTACACCTATTATTTTGCACTAAGAAATATCAAACATTACATCTAAAAGTGTCAAAAACATTCTCAAATTTTATGGTATTAATTTAGATGACCAATACAGATGTACACTAAAAGCCAAATAAAGTTGCGTGCACGTCACCAATGTCGGAATTCTATTGTATGTGTGGCTACATTTCTATAGAAAAGTGTATGTTACTTTAGTTTGCTAAACAATCACATTTAAAAATAACCTGATCAATAAAAAAACTTTTGTAACAAAATAATGTATATACAGCTATGTATATAGCTTTTTTGGATTTAGACGTCCGTCATTGTAAAATTTTGTGTTGAAATGTTCATGAAGAAACCACCAATTATTGACGGAGTATTAGTCACTACCAGAAATATTGTCATGTTGCCGCGTCGTTTGTTGAATTTTCATTCAGTGGTCTGTGACTTTTGTACTCGTGGTATCGTCGATTTTTGAGGTTATCTTGCGAAAAACATTTATTTACTTGTCAAAATGCCCAAACAGCTCAATAGTCGATGCAAAGAACTTGTGGCTTCATTAGTTAACTATTTTGAAGAAGAAAGTATTAATAATGGCTCTTTGTTACCCTTAAACGCTGTACAAGAGGTAATATGCGAATAAAATATCATTACTTTACTTTACAAAAATTTAATGATTTTAGCGTGTAGCTGCTGCTTTAAAAATCAGCGTAGGAACAGTAAACAGCATATGTGCATATGTCAAATGCAGAAAAAAGGTGAACAGTTCGAGTCACCAAAGAAAAAGCGTTGCACTAATAAACGAGTAACTTATTGTTTGATAACTCAGTAATAACTTTACCACTTTTATTGTGAAATTACTTACTTTGTGAAATCTATTCATGAATGTAATTAACAAAAAAATAAATGAAAAAAAAACACTCATTTTTAAATTCCACTTAATATTGTTACGAAAGATTTATCCCACATAGGAAAAGTCCATTGACGAAAAAGAAGAAGTAGTTCGAGAACATTCAAGATGACATCGAAAATGCTTGAAATGTCTAGTGAAGTTTGGAACCACAGAACATATGTATATAACAGATGTTTTTGACAGTTGGGGAACAGATGTATTTTGAATATAAAAGTTTATAGTTTTCAGTTAGTTAAAAGTATTGTTATATTGTTGGTGTTGAATAAAGCTAAGTTTTAAGAAGTGTAACAATATAGTGTGAAATTTGCTATCTTCGCCTTTTTTGTTTATTTAAGTTCTTTTCTGTTAATTTTCATATTTCATAAACCATCTGACAACGCTGCAAATGTTCACAACGATGACGTGAACGCAACTTTATTTGGCTTTCACTGTATACAGTTTTTTTCAGTTTCCCGGAAAAATTGTTTTCATGACTTAGTTTTGTTGACACTGATTCATATGTCTTAGAAGCTTCAGATATCTGCGAAAAATTTTGCTGTAAACTCGATGATTTTTGCCTAATCAGACTGGGCTAAATATACTATTTCTGTCAATCTATGGAGCATTATTGTATTGAAACCCGTTCTTCAATCTCATTAAATTATATCTCGATTTTCAAGATTTTTTTAGATTTACCTAATGTAGCATTAGCAATTTGTATACGCGTTTATACTTTATTGTTTTGTTAGTATATTTAATTGATCTAATTACTAGATATTAAAGATAAATTTTGGTTTTCTTGATATTAATTTTTATGTCATAACTAGATATTGCAAGTTGTCGTTGTGAGTTTGTTACTGTACTTCACATATAACTATTACTCCGGTCAATTTAGATAGAAAAATAGTTGTCCAATAAAAAAAATTTCCGAAAAGCCAAATATTGGTGGAGAGCTGTGGTTTACCATTATAAATAAAGTTTTAAAAATTCCCATCGATCATGTGTGCTACAAAATTATTCGGGGTTAAAGGTCAAACGTTGAGGTTTTTGAATTTTCCTGGAAAACGGAAGAATTTATCAAAAAAAACCTTAAAGTTGTAGACAATCAAATTCTCTACAGAAATAGACTTTATGATTTTTTTCCTGAGATGCCATTCCTAAGATATAGCGATTCTAGAAGTGACATTATACATGATATGCACATGTATAATGTAAGTAAGTCAGAGTAAGTAAGTTTCGAGATAAAGACGATTTTGTTTATTTTCGTGCTAATATCGGTGAAATAAGACACACGTTTTAAGAAAAATTAACATTTTATTATTCTTTTGCATGCTTTTCAGCCTGTATTTCATTAGCCAAAAATAGAAATTTAAATAAAATAATACTAATGCTAAAAATTAGAAATTTCAAAGTTACACTTTTGCACTGAGAAAATTGTACCAAGTGTAGACACATTTTCTGTTAGTTGTTGTCCTCTTTTCGTGTATCATCTTGGGCCAAAATATTTTTATAAAAACTATGGTGAGCTTCTGATATCATACCCGAATGGCATAAGTATACCAAATCTTTCTTTTTGGCTATTTGAATTTTTGGCTGTTCCTTGTAACCAGGTTTAAGTAGCAGTTCTCGTATATTATGTGTAGTCCGTGATGATTTTTTTAAACTAAATGAATTCCATGGTTCGTCATCATAGTTGTACTTAAAGAAAATTGTGTGCGGACTATCTTTACTACATTGCAGAATTTTTATATCTATTCACTTTACATTTTCTTTATTTAGATCAATTTTATAGTTGCTTCCCAACAGAAAGGAAACATGTTTAAAATCAATGAAGTCCTTTGTTTCCATTTCCCGGACTATATAGGGTGAACCTATAGCCTATGATAGCTACCTAGAATAAATAGGTACCTAATAAAACGGCTTATCGCTAGCGGCAATTTAATCGTTCTATCTCTGCGCATGTTTCTAATAGCCACAGTTCCTTCGCTTTGTAATGACAATGCCATAACAAGGTAGACAAATTATTTGTAAAACTTTCAATGTTTTTATTTAAATTTAAAACAAAAGGACTATAATAAAAATATACAAATCAGGCTACCTTGAGTACAGTGATTTACAAAAGGATTAAAATTCACTACCTTAGTAAATTTGGGAATTACGGGGAACAATATGATAAGACAATCATTGCTGAAGGTTTAATAAAGATTTAATATAATTTAGGATTTAGTTTTTAAAGAAGTTTTCTGAGAGTAGATATTTTGACCTGTCAGTATTGTTATTACACCAATTTTAAGATAACTGTTTTTCCTTTTATAAAAAAAAAAAATACTTTTTAGCTGTAAATAATTAGTATTGATTTATGTGTTTTTAATCCAATCTAATAAATAAATGGTTAAACGACATTACACACATTTTATGGAAAATATAATGTCATTAAATAAAAATTTGCTATTTCGATATCAAGCAATGAAATAAACTGTTGACTGTAAGAATGCAGGGGAACAGACCCATTGGAAAACCGAGAAAGCGATGGGAGAATGATGTAGGTGAATACTCCAGATGGAGAGTTTGGATGAATGGATTGTATCAGTAATACAATTTAGAAAAACTGTATATTTTTCTTTTATTTTTGCACTAATAATTGTATATTTCACTAAATAAATATAAAATAAATTATAAGTTCTAACCGTATTTCTGCTTGTCTTCGACAGTGCTTCAAATATTGAAAGAGTTTGCTCAGCTCAGGTGACCGTTTAAGTTTAATGTTTCATCCCTAATCCAAAACCGCCGCAAATTCATGAAATATATTATACACGGTTACACTAAAATTAAAATTAAAAATCAAGTTGACAAAAGATTAAATTCCCCTACTTTTCCCGTTTTAAAACCAATAATCGATTGCAATACAAAACAATTAACATGTGATTGAGTAGAGGTTATTTATCTTTGATTAGAATCGTTAATGCTAGATTCTACGTTGGTTGTCGATGTTTGGCGGCCACTCAATATTTTCGTTTTTTATTTAAAGCTGAAATCAATCGATGTTAAAAACGAGGTGTGGATTACAATTTTGATCAGAGGTGAATAATAGCCCGTGAGCTTTTTCCTGTACAATGATTAAGCACCAGTAATTTTGGTGTCCATTAAGTATTCATTACCTAATATATTTACGTGTTGAAGCTGGAATGTTTTTAGACTTTTAATTGTAATATATGAATGTTAAAAATATATAAAATGTAACATTTAAAAGAACTTAGGGTTCCTTCAGAAAAAATAAATTGTTTAAATTACGTTGTTTGTAATTGAAATCCAGATTACTTTTTTGCTAAAAAATTTACGAAAATTATAAATTATAAATTACGCAAGTCATAAAGAATTCGAGGTCACTGAACGCATTCCAACAAACGATTTAAATGCCCAAGGGAATTATTTCCGCAAATGGAGATTGCAACTCAATCCAACTAAGACAGAAGTGTCCTGCTTCCATTTGTACAAGATGGCCAACTATCAATCTCGAATCAATTTTGGAAATAGACTCCTTAAATATAATAAACACCCAAAATACTTAGGTGTTCCGAAACATATCGTTTCGGAAACTTTTACTTTTGTCAAATTATATTCGGTTTTATTACCCTTGGTAAAAGATGAGTTAAGGAAACGCATATCATTCAGTTATGACTTCTTTTTTTCATGCTAAATTTCACCAATTCATCCATTCTTGGAATGAATTCCTATTAATCGCATTTACAAATATTTTTTTAATATATAATAGCGGTAAATACGGCTTTCCCACTAGAGACGCGTCGTTTGTTTCTCAAGGCTTGTAAGCTCCTTGCGGGTTTAAATAACAAAGTAGATTAAATACAACTAATTTACATAACCAAGAAACACTTCTCCAAAAGTACTAACAAACAAGTAATTTGTAAAAGAGCTTTACATTTAAATCTTTCGTTAAAGCATATGTTGTGTACTTTTCGTACAGTTATTGTACTAAAAATATACATATACATACGGATAGTAACTAATAAAATATGATAATGGTAAAAAATATGATTTACGAAATTAAAGAAATCTTAGAACAATGTAAAGAACTAGATAAAGAAAGACTGTACGCAAACGAAAACGAATCTAGAATCCTCCCAAAGAATCCTTTAAAACACGTTAAGTAATCTCCAGAAATGGTCTCATAAAACAGGACTGGACTCAGATTCTAAAAAAAAAACAAAATGTTTGCTTTTCTCAAAAAAAAACTAAAACAGGATAATCCAATTTTAACATCGAATGATAAGAATCTGATCTTTGTAAAAAAAATTTCTTGGTCTTACGTTTGACAAAACATTGGTTTGAAAAAGTCACAATAAAAATCTTAAAGGTACTTAGTATTTTCAAGACACTGTTGAACATCACCTGGGCAGCGATATGGAAACTTTTTTACAAATCTTTTTACCCTTAGTTCGATCAGAGATTGACTACAGCTCAGTGGTATATAACTTAGCTAATAAATCTGTTCTTAAAGAACTAGGTGTAATTAAAAATAGGGGACCGCAAGGTCACTTTGGGTGCCTTTAGAATGCAAAAATTATTTCGCGCAGCAGCCGACAGAGAAAGGTTTCAGGAAATTGTAAACATGATGACGGCCAACGTTTGAATACGGACACGGCACCCAAAGAAGAAGAAGAAGAATAAGCTCAATACTAAATATACGCAGTGAGTGAGGGAAAACCCCTCTAGTATTTTAAAAAGATTTTTTTAGTTTGTCGTTTGCTTGTAAAGGTCTATCCTATCCAGATAACCAGTCTACCATAATGTTCATAACAATCGTTTTATCTACTACTTCTCATCTTACTCTCAATACAATCCGCCTTTCTATGAACGAATTAACTGACTACTTCATAAATATAGAATAATATTTCCAACAATATACCACCCTACCGAAAACCCTCATCCTCCATGGACTGTAAACAAACGAGCAACGATCACGGAACTATTAAAATGTAATAAACATAAATTCTCACCAGTCGTATTATAACTACCACTTTAAATATATTGATACACAGATGCATAAAAAACAACAGACGGAGTGGGGGCAGCAATTTTCTCTAATACTCATAATGCTAAAAAGTTGGATAACAACTGGACTATCTCCAATGCAGAACTATACGCAATCGTTGAAGCTCTAAAATTCATTAACAAAACGGACCAAAAAAATTACACAATAATAACTGATTCAATGAGTACTCAATGTGACATCCAAAACATATACTCCAAGAACCCTATTCATAAAGACATTTACAGAGAACTTTAAATTACTGCAAAGGAAAACAAACATGTGGTATTATTCTGGGTCCCATCACATACTGTATTACACGATACGAGGTTTTGGACCGCCTAGCTCACAAAGCAGTGACTTTGACTTTGTGAGCTAGGAACTTGTCCAAAGTGATAAACAAATTCAACTAAATAAAGTGGTGCCAAGTGATCTTAAATTGTGCTTAAAAACATAGTGTTGTGCGTGACAAAACAAAGGTAGCAGTGTTCAGGAAAACTAAGTCACATCGTAGACAATGCTTTACAAACTAAGCCTTTTTGTTACCTAGGAAAAAACAAGTCGTATTTACTGGACTCTGACTTGGTCACACCCGCCATACGCATCGGTATCGAATCACAAGAGACAACCCCTCATACTGTGACCACTGTCAAATTAACCGTACAGTAAAACAAATTTTATTTTAATGTCAAATTTTCCAGGAAACAAGAAGTAAACTTAACCTCCCCAGTGACATAGGCCAGCTTCTTAGAATCAATAATCATCTAAACAACATCATAAAGTTCTAAAAGGTTACAGGCATAAAAGATATTTAAATTAAAATCTAGTTTGTATCACAAATTATATTAATCTTCTTTTATGTTCATTATTCTCGTCTATAACCTCAATGGTTCGCTAAGGCAAATACTGGAAAAAACCAATGAATTCAATATCGATACATACCATCTTTTTGTAGACTTCAAATCTGCCTATGATAGTGTCCTAGGAAATAAATTGTATGAAGACATGAATGAATTCCACATCCCCCATAAACTGATAATATTGGTTAAAGCTACTAGGCGTAATGTGGTTTGTAAAGTCGAAATACAGGGCGAATAATCACAGGCGTTTGGAACGCATGTTGGGCTGCGACTGGGAGACGCGCTGGCGTGTCTCCTTTTACACTGGAACTCCCACAACATAGCACTGAAAAAGGCGATCAGAGATGCCCGAATAGACAACAGACGAAATATTTTTAATAAATCATCCCAAATTTTGGCATATGCAGATGATGTGGACCTAGTTACCCGCACAACACGCAAGCTAGAAGAAATGTATACCACCTTCTCAAATGCCTCAAAATCTATGGGCGTGCAAGTAAATGAGGAGAAAACTAAGATGATGGCATCAACACCCAACAATAGAGTCAGGAACGTCGGTCCCCAATTCGCGGTTGATAACTCTACCTTTGAAATGGTGGACAAATTCACATACTTAGGCTCCCTGATCACCAGAGAGAACGCCAGAACGGAAGATATCAAGCGAAGGATAATAATGGCAAACAGATGCTATTTTGAACTGAGTAGACATATGAGAAGTAGAAACTTAAGCCAAAAAACAAAAATAACCATATACAAAACCCTTATACAGCCTGTGTTGACATATGGATCGGAAACATGGACCATCTCCAAGGCAGACATAGAGTTTCTGCGTATATTTGAACGAAGGATCCTGAGAAGAATATTTTTCGCATCTGTGAAAATGGTGTTTGGAGGAGGAGATATAACTACAAGGTATACCACAGATATAAACAAATGTTTGGTGGTAAAGACGTAGTATCTCTTATAAAAATAGGAAGACTAAGATGGGCAGGATATCTAGCAAGATTACAGCAGAACAACCCTCCTAGAAGAATCCTTATGTCACAACCCGTGGGAAGTAGAAAAAGGGGTAGGCCACAACTCATATGGAAGGATGGCATAGATGAGGATGGAAGAATGATTGGCGCAGCAAACTGGCAACGGTTGGCAATGGATAGGACTGCCTGGCGTAATAGACTTGGGAAGGTCGAGGCTCTTTCATAGGGCTGTAGCACCATTGATGATGATGAACCTCAATGGTTCAGATGACATTAAATCAATAAAAAAGTACTATTTAGATTTTAGTTGGTCTGCGTATTATAGCTTTCTGATATCGGTATAAATTGGTAATGATTCTCACATTTTGATAATTTATTTTTATACCTCTTTTTTTAAATCCCAATTGGTTTTCTGTTATTCTATAGTCTAGTTTTTTTTGTAGACACATTCATGTATCACTCGCAAAAAAAACTTTTAAAATAATTATATATTAACCATTCATTCAGAATTTCGGCATAGCGCTTAATTTCAGTAGAGTTATTATTCAGTTCATTAATTTGATATGAACAAATAAACAAATTTAACTTAATAGTTCCAATGAAGGGTAATATTATTACATTGTTCATATCTTAACAGAAAAAAGCACTAAATACGTACGCATGTACCATGCTTAGATTTTCATTTCATATTGTTTGAGTGGTTTAAAACCTACAAAGAAAATCTTCAGGGAAAATTAAGAGCACTAAGATAGTATGAACTATCTTCTTAAGAAATAAAAAATGTGCATCTGAATAAGTAAATATATACATGGGCAACATCTTAATGACATGTGTATTAAATATAACGAGAAGATTCTTAAGTGCAGAGACTTGGAAAGTCCCATTTAATGATGGCAGTAACCCTGGGTCTTCAAAAAACCAAAATGATTTGAAAAGGCACATGAGAGATAGCTATATGGAATCAAAATCAACAGATAACTACTTAATGTAATTAGTTACGCGGACAATATGGTAATTCTGTCAGAACATATTGAAGGTCTCCAAATTCTGCTTGATCGTATTTAAAAAGTAGAAGATTAAATGGGCATTATAATAAACTTAAACAAAACTAAGTGTTTAGTCCTTATTCGTAACCCACATCCAGATGCTGAGCCTCAATTAAATGAAGCTCAAGTTGAAAAAGTTCACAAAATTAGGTATTTGGGAACTGTCATAACAGACCAACTAGATCCAAACATACAAATTAGAAGAAGAATAGCAATGATTAAGACTACTTTTACGAAAATGAAGACATTCCTTTGTAGTACTGATCTCAATTTAGAACTAAGGCAAAGAATGGTTTAGTGCTATTTGGTATATGTACTTTTGTGTGGGCACTAAAAGTATCAAGTATACACAAAATTAAACTATGTATTATTCATAGACTGATGCTAATACAGACAGAAGATGCAAGCCAAACTAATGAGAAAGTACTAAGGAGGGTCGACAAGATAGAGAATTCTAATCTCAAGAGCTGATCTCAACTGATCCTTAAAGCCAAAATAGAAGGCCATAGAATGGCAATAGAATGGACTAATGATTGCCAACGTCTCATAATTATGATATGGCACGTAAAGAAGTAGAGACTTTGATATACAAATAAGGAGATAATGGAGAATAAGAAGTACCCAGTCGAAATCTGTTGTCTTGTTGACTACTGAGGTCAATACAAAGAACCTTATAAAGGTAAAATCCAGTATATCAGATCATCTGAGGCTCGATAATACGGAAAAAGTCAACAATTTATTTGGCACTGTAGGTCAATGGGATAAGTGACTTTTCACTTTAGAGAAAGTGGGAGCATTTGGCGTAAAACTGGACATACTTGTCTAATAACATAAAATGGATAAGATGCACTGAAATAATAAAAAATTATGTTGCTACACTGAATAATAGATGTAGATGTTTTATTGTTTAAATACATTTTTACAAAATAAAATGTATAATAAATACATTTGAATAAAATATATTTTTTTATAAGTATCAAAACTTTTATTTTTTCTTTTTTACCTAAAATTCGGCTTATCGATCCTTATCACGTTTTTTTGCATCATTTTTAATTCTTTTGCTTTTATTTTATAACATTTAAAAACTTTAACAATTATTATTTGATGAGATTATTTTGAAATTATTTATATACTTTTTTATAACGTGTTTATTTACAATCTGAAAAAATTACGTAAATATGCAACTGGCTATTCTGCAAATTTAAATTGTTATGATGTTTAATGATGTAAATACTTTTAGACTAAGTTGATTAGACATTTTACTAACACAATCAAATTCTCGAGAGTTCAAATACCCGTTAAATCCAATTTATCCATTTTAAAGATAAAGGTTGTATAATTTAACTTGTTTAAATCCTCACATATTATGTCAATAATTCCCATACCTTTGAAGTGAATTTCAGGTTCTATAAATATTTGATCATAAGTTGGTTTAAAATTTATTGAATCCGTTTTCCCCATTATTGTTTATTAGCATTCTAATGTGGATACCTTGCTTGATTCCCAATACGATTTAGGGGTGAATTTCCAAACTCTGGGATATATCACAGGCTACTACGTTTTGGATACAAATATGTAATAAATCTCAATTAAGTCAAAAAGGGATGTTTGGTGATTAACACCAAGATTGTGGAGTTGGAAATAGAAAAACTAAATAAACTAGCAACAATACGACATATTAATAAAACAGTACTTTAAAAATAAGTAGCACTGATCGAAAAAATATGTCCACAAAAAAGAAGAAAACCCGATAAATCACATTAACGAACAAATTTGAATTGAACTCGACGTCGATTTTCCAATAGATCAAGTTTAATTTAATAAACTACATGTGTGTTAAATATGTGTATCTTATCAGTCAGTCGATGATAAATGAAACGGGTGTGGCAGTCCAGTGGGGCTGCCGGTAGAAGTTATACTTCTATACACGCGTTCGCCGTTACAAATTTATATGGGAGTCAATCTGTACAATCATTACATATGTAATGCTATAGGTAAGGCATATGTATATAGGTATAGGTATAGGAGAAAAAGAATTAATTATATAGGTATATAGTGCATTGTTTGCTGTATATAAACATTTAACCTGTAATTGGAGTCTAGTATGTGAAGGATTGTATCAATATTTTAATGAAAATATATATTTTTATTTTCATATATGTATAAAACAAATTGAATGCAAAAAAAATTTGTAGACATACTCTGCAGTAAAATTCATTATTTATTTTGTTATTAATATAAAAATTACAATACAATAAATACACTGCAACATAATTCAATATAATAATACAATATAAATTAAAATGCAATATTCTTAAGTATTTAAAAGTGCCAATATACATAACTTTCTTTACGAAGATAAAAATAAAACACCAACAACTCGGATTATGTTGTAAATTTTCAAATTATTTTAAAATTTAACATTTTTGCGTATATTACATATATTTAATAAGATTAACGTGAGGTTTTTAAATTTTTCAAAAATAAAAAAGGAAATTCATATTGGGATTCGAACTCACGCGTATGAACCAAACACGTAAACGATTTGCCAATTAGACATGACACTAACGGATTTTAAAATTGACAGTTCTCGGTCAAACAGTGATTATTTTCAAAAAAGCCTAAAAAGCCTAAAATAATTATAAACGTTTAATAAATAATACAAAACGTATCACATAAATAATAATATTAATATATATATATATATTATATATATATATATATATATATATATATATTATATATATATAATATATATATATATATATATATATATATTGTTATGATGTGTTGTTTCTGTATAAGCTATAAGTAAATTTGAATGATATATGTAAGTATAGGGTTTTTATCGCGGTTCTCAAAGAATTAGTTTGTAAGTACTTTTTTAAATTATCTTTATTATAACTATTATAAAACAAACCTATCTATCTAATATACGCAATATCAATTTAAAAACAATCTATCTAAAATTTGAAATTCTTACAATTATTAAATTATTAACAAAATTTGGTACCTTTCTTTCACTGAACGCCTAAAGTTTTTCCAAAATTAAAGTTATTATCACCACTCGATATTTTCTTGCTCAGCCGTGGTTATCCAACAATTTTAATATGTTTCTTCTTAATTATCTCCACTCACCATATAAATATATAGATTTAAATCCTTGTAATTTCCATATAATGTACTTTCAACTAAACTGGATCTTGTGGTTGTATTATTGAATGCTTACTTCAATGAATTAACTTCATACTGTCGCTATATTACTGTAGTAATAATTAATCTCAACTGTATTAGACTTAATTAATTCATTTAACTTAATCAATGCCTTCTTCTAGCTAATAATCTCTTCATAACCTCATAAATTATTCTTAATTCTTCTTTGTAATTAATAATCACATGTAATTGACTTAATAATCCTTGAATTCTTATAACTAACTCTTCAATAATAATCTTGTAACTGATTTAATTTCTTCTAACTAACTCACTTAACTCAATTAATAATCTTCTTGTAACTAAATTCTTGAATTATAATTTTACTGACTCACTTTACTAACTGATTAATCAACTGTAACTAATTATAGTCTGTAACTAACTAACTCTAACTGAGCTAATAATCTGTAACTAACTGACTGACTTCTAACTGATAACTGACTGCTCCCGCTCCAAATTAAGGTCGATTCACACACATCAGTCACGTCATAGTCACGGTACCGAACCGGTCCTGTTTGGTCACAGAACTATCAACTATCTGACAGCTGGCAAACTGTTCGTCAACTGATGAGTGTGAATGCTGGCGCCATATTTGTATTAAAGAATATTTTGTATGACGGATTGTTCGATTCGGCGCAATCACTGTGACGAGATGGTGACGAGACGTGACTGATGTGTCTGAATTGACCTTTACATGGTATATATATCTTTCCTTTGTTCCAGACTAATCTAGCAACAAATAATGTTCGAATCATTCTATTTTTTCTATCTGAACATTCTGGAATAAATGGAATCGTTTCCTGTCTGTGATGTATTATGCAAATAGTCCCATTGACATTTCTAGAACTTTCTATGTACAATTTACTTGACTTTAGGCTCTCCAGATCAGAACTACACTATTATATGTAACTTAAAAATTTATATGAAATATATTTTTACTATTCTACATCCACAATTATATTCTAAATTAACATT
>OU898282.1:120144300-120213229 GCA_918026665.1 Diabrotica balteata
ATATTATCGTTAATTATAGATTTGTATATATTTACTGTATAAATTAGCCGTAACTTCCTACAGATCCATTGTTAAGTTATCTTTATAAAGAATGTTTTTTTAGAAGTATAGAACTTTGAAATGGAATACAACAAAGATCATTTTTATAAGTTGACATGAAATTAACTTTATTCGAAATGTAATCTTTTGGCATTATAATATAAATATGATCTTCGACATATGAACTTCACGGCTGGCTCTGACGTAGATCAATTGTCGATCACTTTTTTTTCAATATTTGTCGCTGTATATCGGCAATAGCGCAGCGAATGTTATCCTCCAAGTGGTCAATTGTTCCATTCATATCGGCACGGCGTAGACTAGCATTTTCACATAACCTCACATAAAATAGTCTAGCAGTGTTAAATCGTACGATCTTAAAGGCCAATTCACGTCCCGAAACGTGAAACTATGCGTTTACTAAACGTTTCCTTCAATAAATAAATTGTGGCACAAGCTGCGTGACATGTTGCGCCGTGATAATAAAACTACAGCTCCTGTACATTATGTTTGTCTAATAGGGAAATGAAAAAGGTAGAAGGCAGTACTCATGGCGGTATAGGGGCACCATTGCCTGTAACATTCTAGTCATCATCGTTTTTAAAGAATTACGGTCCACTAATTCAACCAACTATAAAGCACACCAAATAGTCAGTTTTTCTAAACGTAATGATTTCTTAACGTACCTTTGAGGATTATCTTAACTCCAAATAAGGCAGTTTTGTTTGTTGACACAGTCATTCAACCAACAATGAGCTTTATCGCGAGACAAAATTCGCTTATAAAAATTAGAATAAACGAGCAATCTCTTTTTGGACCCGCTCACCAAATCTATGCATCTACGCCTTGCTAGGTGATAATGTACCTTCAATTTTTACATAAGTTGATTTTGTAAGCACGTAAAGCAAGATTTTTTCACAAAATGTTCCATAAAGTGGATGGATACCATGAATGGTATCTAACTGATGTGTACAATGGGAAATAGACTGGTTCGGATCTTCCTATATGCTACATTCTACAGCAGCAGTAATTTTTTCTCTACGCATTATACGACGTGTCTGTGAATGCATATTATCATTTAGAGTAAACGTGGTGTAAAAACGTTCCATGGTAAATCAAATTGCATTGACGTTGTTCAAGCCTTAAGTCTATTCATGCTGAAATGCCAAACCAAACTTATCATAAATCACTTGACAGCTGTCAAAAAGGCTGACAGTTGAAAAAGTGTTACCAACTTACATTTCTATGCCTCTAAAAAAACACCCTTTAGATCATGATATAAGGAAACAAGGTATGCTCACTAGGTGGACTCGTTTTTGCACATTTCTGCGCCGACCAAAATCCACCATCTTTTCAATATGTCACATGCGTGTAGGGATGGTGACCTGATCCCGTACCAGTTACTTTGGAACATGTATTTTATTTATACTTGTGGAACTGATCCCTAACACCAATATATTATAATAAACGAGTACGGGTTTTTATCGTGCATTTCTCAACGTTTACAAAGCTTTAGATAAATATCAACAGATGACAATTGGCGTGAAGTAGACAAAACTATCGCCATTTTTTTATGAACTTTTTATACAATCTCTGAATAACAGTAATTTAAGTATTTGAAGTTAAACAGTCATTTAAATACCTATAAAGAAATCTAACAAAATACAAATAATGTTGTCGTTATGTTTAGATATCTATTAAACGAATGATAACAAACTGATTTCCAAACCAGTATTTTTTAACAGGTATATTTTGTTTACGCGTATCAGTTTGACCTGATCCACAAAAATACTTGGATCAACCACCTCTACATGCTTGACGTCTGCTTTGTTTTGCATTTTTTAACCTTACTTTGCAATGTATTGGAATTTAAAAGTAAATTTGTTTCGATTTTTTTAAAATTATTTTAGCAAGAGTCTGTTCAGATCATTTTAAATCTGAATTATTTGGATTAATGTAGAATATTAATTTTATTTTATTTAATTTAACTACAATATTTTTTATCAAATTTGTACATATTTGAATTGCCGCCTTCAAAATGGCGGATTTTGGTCGTGAACGCGATTGGCTGTTCAAAATAGATGCGCGTGAGCATACCATGTTTCCTTATATCATGCTTTAGATGAATTTTTTGATCACAAAATATTTATCTTAACAATAGAGTGTTTACAAGTAGTTACTCATCTACACTGAAAATAATTAATATAATATTTGATAAACATTAGATGGTATATTTCATAACAAACTTTAACCAATAATAAACATAAGCTAAACGATATAAAATACGGTTTGTAAATATAATATCCTTTTACTAATTAATTTGTAGGGATTTTCAGCAAAAAAGACTTATGTTATTACAGGATCGCTATCATGTTTATTACCCGAACTGTAGGTATATAAATATTTTCTTAATAATAAGTTGTGTACAAGAAATTACTTATCTCTAGTAGATGGTATAAAATTTATTATATAGGATATTATATCTTCAAACAATAATAAATTATTAATGTAATATTTAATTAATTATGCTTTTTTGCCTCTTTTGCACATTCTAGGTGATTTTGTCATATTTTGCATTTTTTCATAAATTCCGAATATTTATTATTTTTTTAATTGTATGCTACCATGGTACAATGAACAAAAGGTATGATATTGTGTGATAGCTGAGCCAGGTGTGTGACGTAGCCAAGAAAACTCGAAGATTTTTACATTATACCAATTTACCGCGTTTTTCTTCAGTTCTTCAGTTAAACACCTGTGTTATTTAGTTATTGTCTAGTTTATTATATTATTTAGTAGTTTTTTTTGTAAAACTTGTAGTTCACTTGTTTTTGGTGCTTTGATGTATGGCATCAAATCATATGGATTGTTTACATTTTTTTGTTGTGTCCTGCACATACTTGTTTTGTGTAGATACTGATTTACGAACATTTACGAACAAAAACCTTGAGATCCATTATCATCTAAAAAGTTTAGTATAATATTGAAAAAGGTTAAACAGGAAGTGTAATGTAAACATAGCCAGAAAATAAAGAATAGAAAAAAATAAGTAAGTAGCATAAAGAAGATAATAATTATTCAAAATAATTATTATATATTCCAAATTAAATAGAGAATAAATTCGATACAGTACCGTATACATGTTAATCTATACAAAGAAAAACAATTTGACCCAGTTAATTGCATGCCACGAGCCAGTATCCGGAAAATTGACCCAGAATATTGAACAATTGTTCAAAAAAAAAAAAAAGAAAATAGTCACGTTTTAATAAACACAGGCCTACGCTGGAAAATATCACCAGCGCCGACCTGGTTTAAATCAAGAGGACTCAGCAAAAACTCGACCTTGGTACTACAATCGGCATTTGAGAATACGAGCTCAATAAAAACAAAATGAACGGAGGAGGCCCAGTCAGTCAGTAATAGTTGGGCACCGTGACTGCCCGCTCAGGCAGTGATTGCCGGCTCCGGGTCGGAGACGGTAGCGTCCAGTCAGTCAGTATCTTCTGGCGGGGCTGTCAAGGCGAGAGGCGACACCAGGTGCGGATTACGTGCGATTGTTATATTTCGACATAATATAGTTCTGTATAAGTGTCGGGTACAGGGAGTTCAAAAATCGCGACAGAGCACGGTATCTACGAAAAGAAATCCAATTTCCAGAGAAACTGAAGGGCGTATCATTAGCTAGAGCCTAAATACGCAAGTCACGAGAAAGTGAAGGATGGATAAAGTGTTCGGGCTGTTTAAGATGGGCACATGCAGCTTGTCCTGGGTGTAAAGAAGAAGACAATTACTTTATTTGTGACGTTTGTAAATAATCAGTTAGTATTTAAATTCAGTTTAAATTTTGTATTTTACATTGGGCAAAGTGGCCAACTCATGGCCAGTTTGCCCCACCCTGCAGGTCAAAGTGGCCATTTGGTAGGGTTAGGGTAAAAATCAATTTTTTCTTCATCTGGAGCTATATCTGCAAGTGGAGCTATATCTGGATAAAATCTGTTCTTGTAGCAAGTCTAAAAACTATTTTAAAATTTAATTTTCGTAATAGAAAAATAGTCCAATATTATTGTGTCTTAATATTCCAAACCAGACAATTATTTTTAATGTCTGGGTATGGCTTTCAATAATATCCTCAGGGTTTCTTATCGACCAAATCCTATAATTTTGAACATTTGATTCAATATTTAATATAAATGTACATTTATCACTAAACAAAATGTTTTTTAAAAATTGTTTGTCTGCATAAGCTCTCTAAACTCTTTAAAACTTTATAACAAAATTCCGCTCGTCGCTCAGCAAATCTTCTCTTAGTTCTTGATGACATTGAAATTTGTATGAACAGAATTTATTCCTTTTCAAAATAAATTTTTAAGACCGTGAAATAATGAATATTAAACTGGTCTGCAATGATCCGAGAACGTTGCAAAATTGTTTGTAGAGGTACCATTAAAAATTACGTACCCCAGTATTTTCAAAATTTTATAAAATCCTTTGTTTGTTGAATGACTTGGAATTGGTCTATTGGGATATTTTACGTTAAATAAAGAACTGACAATTCGCGCACTATTGCCTAAACATTTTTATTATTGCTACTTTCTCCCCAACTGAATACATTTTTTAATAAATTTTGATAAATAAAATCATAAAATAAAAATTTTGGCAATTCAAATATTGAGCACAAGTTTAATCAAATCTTGCCCTAGTACTTTCGCTTAATATAGCATCTTCAGGGGCATTTTGTCAAATATGGGCTATCCAGCAAGCGTAGAATATGATAAACATGAATGTTCACATAAAATTGTACAAACACTATACTAAAGCAAGGACAAACAGTTTAAAATTAATTAACATAGCATCTACATTCTCTCCTGTTACCGCCTTCATTTTCTCTCCTGTTACCGCCAAAGAATGTAGAGCGTAGAACTATTTTAATTAATTTTAAACTGTTTGTCCTTGTTTTAGTGTAGTGTTTGTACAATTTTATGTGAACATTCATGTTTATCACATACTACTCTTACTGGATAGCCCATATTTGACGAAATGCCCCTGAAGATGCTATATTAAGCGAAAGTACTTGGGCAAGATTTGATTAAACTTGTGCTCGATATTTGCCTTAATTTTCAAAGTTCATTTATTCGAGCATTCAACCTCATATCAATTAAATAATTCAAATATTGTCAATTATCAGAAACATCAATGTGACCCAACGCAACATGTCATACACATTCTTGCATCGCGTGTGGCCTGACTTTAAGGGGTGCCCTGAAAAATGTATTATATTCTTGCACAATTTTGAAATACGTTTAATTCGTAGACAAATTTTAACATATTTGTTTTCGACACAATTTTGAATATTATCACACAAGTAATTAAACTAAGATGGTCTTTTGCTGTCAGATACTTGCAGATAGGGTAGAGATATTTTAATTTTGATTTTAATATAATTATTGTTTAGGACGTTTAATACCCAAAAAAATCCCATAATTTACTCCAGAGTGAACGTATTCAACTCGTGATTTTTAATCTAATAATTTTTGACGCGTATAATTGAGGGGTGTCAATCATCCTCAATTTCTAATTATTGAAAATTAATCAACATGTCTATAGTAGTATGAAATATAGCTGCTAGAGTATCTGTCAAATTCTCAAATGGCAAGTTTGAGAAATGTTTACATTGTGAAAATTCCAAGTTGTTAAAAGATTCCAAATCTTAATTTTTTGTTATCTAAAAACATAATTTTTTTGTAGGTATGGGAAACATTTAAGCTTAAAAATATAAAATACACTCAGGTACATACAGAATGGGCGTTTAAAAGTTTTAACAAACTTTTATCTTAAATAACTTTTATGACATAATTTTGACAACTTTTTAGATAACTTGACAGATTAATTCATATCATTCAGATTTCCGAATTATGACGGATAAAAAATAAAGAACTCAAATAATCCCCAATTGAATCATTATAACAGAAAAGTAAAATAAGTTACCGATACATTAACAACAATATTGAAAAACGCAGTAACAGAGAATCAGCTAGAAAACATGTTTTCCTTTAAGTCTAAGGTAAAAAGAAAAAACTACATTATTAATTTAACGCACTGGTCCTTATTTTTTGTCAACTAAACTAAATGCCAGTCTTCGGTTCTGGCATTATCTCTGGCAGTATTTATAAAAAAGGGAAGTTTGGCCAGTTTGTTATGATGTATAATTAAACCATTAGGACGATACTTAATACAGTGTTATAAAACTTTGCAACGAAGTAAATATTTAATAGGGGAGAGTGTTCCACAATCAGACATAAAATAGATTTAGCTAAGGATTGACCTTGTTTATTGAACCAACCAAAATATGATTATTACTAAAATAAATTAAGGCTAAACATAAGTTTTTATGGTAGAACAAAACATCATAAACCAAAAACTAATTTAAAAAAGTTTGTTTAACAAAGGACGGACAGTTGTCTGATAGTGGAACACACATGTTCCACATCCAGACACTGCATATTCCACAATAAGACAAAAGGTAATAATGTTTTAACGAACTTCTAAAGCTGAAAAATTTACTTCAAACTTCAAATAAGATTGTTGCCGCTTTGTTGTTCCCACATGTGCTGGTTTTGGTAACACCATCTTAATGTTTTCCAAACATACCAATGAGACGTCTTCTATTTCGGGGTAAATGAAGCTGTTATTATACTTAACGGACTTTCTCAAAAATTTGACATCGCATTCCTTATTCTTTTTACAGAACACTACAGCTATGTAATAATTTTTTTTCTTTTTGTCCATAAATTCTATTAAAATAAAGTCGCCAACTTCTGGCTCTTTATTAAGCTTATCTAGAAGTGGTGGTGGATCGATTTCTCCTACAAAATCAATATCATCATCGGAACTTTTGGTTACAAGCATCGCCGCGTCTTCACTTTCTTCGTTTGTTGAGTCTTCATCTATTACTTTTCTTTTCACGACCTTATTCTTCTTAACACTTTTTTTTCTTTCTCGCTCCATTTGTTTAGCTTCTAGGGCGATCTTTTCTGGAGTGTCCGTGGCGATATTACTTTTAGCTTTTTCTCTCTTCTTTCTCTGATTTTTTCGTTCTTCAGCTTTTGGGTATCCTTTAAATTGTTGTGGACTTACGAAAGTTTCTTTGTGATTTTGTATAAGTGTTGTGTTTAAACTGACTGATACTGAAACTAAGGAGTCTGACATTATATTTTCTTCAATGCATCTTGATGTTGGTTGATTTGTATCCATAAGTCGTTGAGCTTCTTCATTGTTTTGATCCACATTCCTATCAGTTACGCTGCTAATTGCAAAGTCGTTATCTGTAAATAAGAATTTATCGAAGGGATACATCCCAGTTTTTCGAAATCCGGATTTGATATTACCGGGGGTCATCGATTTTTCAAATGCATAAGCAACACAGCCAGCGATATCAAAAATAGAAACAGGTATCCCAGGGTGCTCTAAAAGCCATGTTTGTAAGGCAGTATTGTAGAATGATTTAAACGAAAAAACACCGAGACATCTAATGGTTGCAGCTTGTTGGAAGTATGTGGCGGTAAGGTCAAAATAATCACTCCATTTTCCTTAGCTAGATTTATTCCTTCTATGTGACTGTCAAAAAATTAAGAGAGAAGGGTTTTCTTTTGTGCTGGACGTATGTTTAATGAAGTGCCTTACAACGCTTGGAAACAATTCACGAGTCATCCATCCAGAATCGGAAACCAATCCCATAGTACCATGCGGTGCTCCATAAGTCATTCGAGGATTAAACTTTTTTCGTGGAAAAATCATGACTGGTGGTATTGTATTCCCGGATGCTGATATAACACAACAAGTGATGACCAGTAAACCTCGTTCGGCGCTAGTACAGGAAGAGACCTGCTTGATCCCTCTCTAAGCAACAATCTTTTGCGGTTTTTGGACGGTTGTGGTGGCAGTTTCATCTAAATTATAAATTCTTGTACCGCTGCAAAAATTTCCATGGTTCTGAAACACATTTTCCAAATTTTTGAAAAAAAGTCCAACATTGTGTTTGTTGAATGATGTCGCTCTGGAGAGGCTACATCCTTCCGACTGGCGAAGACTTAATTCTGCACGTCTGAACATAAATATTCATAAGCCAGTTTTCTGATATTAATGACCGTTTGTCCGTAACACATTTTTGAGCAAGTTAATACGTAATCGGCTAGGACTTTTTCCCGGATGATCCATGAAATATCTTCCTTATGTGGGCAGGTGTATTCACGATAACTCCGAATGTTTACATTGGACATGCTTAGTAGTTTCATCTTCTCGTTTACACTTCCTGCATATATGTGTGTCTACTAGTCCCAGTGTGTAATACTTTTTGCTCAGTTGAGAATAACCGGTTAAAAACAACTGTCAAGTATAGGTTTTTCCTGGTCATCTCCAAATACTTCTTTGATGCTAACCATTCAAGGTTCCTTATTATTATCCTGGCAATTCTACAACCTTGCCGTTATTTCCATCTTATATACCTTGCATGTGGGAGTGACATTTGATAATTTTCGCGATTATTTAAGTTGCCTAACCAAAGCGATCACCAGGTCCTAAGAGTCTTAGGTCTATTGCCTTCGAAGCTAGTTGTCAGCATTGCGATTGCCTTTATTCCCATTGTGTCCTTTAACCCAACTGATGATGATGATGGTATTACCACCTGAAGCTTGAGTAAGTGACTTATGATAATTATTGCTAACCCTGCTAACCCTGATTTGACCCGTGGTTTATTCAAGGTAAGCAGTGCTTGTTTGTTGTCTGTGAAGCTAATTATGGTTTCCCGGCTATACCTTTCGGAGTTATCGATTTTGCGGCTATCGAGAAATCAGCCAGTTTTGTCTGAACTACGCTGGCATTTTTGCTTATAGCCCACTTAATTCATGGGTTCAGTAATTTAAAGTATATTCTGCATTTTGAGCCTTCTATTTTGGAGCCATCAGTGTATATAAAATACACATTTACCACGTTTGACTCCCTATTCTGTCTTGTTTCGATTTAGTAAGGTTTGTCGAAAACAAACTTAGGTTTAATTGATTCGCAGCCTGCCTATAGCGCTATTCCCTGCTAAAACGACATCTCAATTGCCTTATTTGGGGAAATTGAGATGTCTTTTGATGACTTTGACAGACATGTCTAAAGGGGTGATGCAAATGAGCAACTCCATTGCATCAGTTAATGTTGTTTTCATATTATATTAAGGTAAGCCATCCATTAAAAATATGGTTTAGTTTATTGATCGCTGTTACCTGTAGCATTTTTGGTACCCACGCAATAGCTCTGAAGCTAGTATTGGCCTAATGACAGTAGTGTAAATTCAGGCAATCACCCTTGGAGAAAAATCCAGGTGCGTCCGACCGTTTTTCGACACTTCTCATGGGCAATATATGCTCTTTTAGCTCTAACATCTAAGTGGGAGTTTCATGTTAAAGGGCAATACTAATGTATTTCACCTCTTTAGAATAGTTTAAACTGCAGTTTAGAATTCTGTGGGTATTAGGTCTATTATCTTTCTTTTTCTGGTAAAGAGAACCATCTTTATCTTCTTAGGATTTATAGATAGTGAGTGTTTGTTACACCGTTAAATACCATTTTTAAATTCAACGTTAAATAACACTTCAATTTCACAGAAGTAAAATCAAACATTTGTGTCATTTTATTGGTAAAAAACTAACACCTCTTCATAAAGAAATATAGATCTAGAAAAATATAACAATGATGTATATTCTGTCGATTAAAAATGTTAATCGTTACCTCCATTATTGGTTTAATAATACAACGAAAACATTTAAGACAAAAATAAAAAATTTAAATTAAATTAAATTTACAAATTTTTCATCACAGGTTTATGACAATAGGTTCGGGATTATCAGCTGTGTAATAAAAACCTACTATCGATAATTTTCAAACGGAGTATAGGTTTATAATAGTCAACATAATTAAAATAATCCTATAATTATTGAATTTTTACGAAGTTGGATGGTATATGACGACTTAATTATGATGTGCAACGGGGTTTAAGGAAATAATGTATATTTTCCTTCAAGTATTTTTTCCTTTGTGAACCACAACAATAATGGGGACGTCCTCATATGTCAATGGTGATAGAACTTTCTATTATAATATTTTTAAGCTTTTTTGTACAAAACATAAAGAACTGATTTTCTTAAAAGGATTTATTCATGTATAAATTATAGTTACAAAAAGCAAGACACGAGGCGAAAAAAATGTATGTGGTGTAGGTATACCAATACGCAACACAATGAAAAGCTGAAGCAATAAAGTGATGTATATTTTTTTTACAAACATTAAATTTTACTTTATTTGAATGGTAAAATATATAAAACTTTTAAATAGGTAAGAACCAGTTAAATAATAGATTATTTGAAAACACTGTAACACAGGAGACAAATCGACACCAGCAGAACCAAAAACGGCGGAAATTGCAACTAATTAACAAACCAAAATAAGCACAGTGAAAGTGGAGGAAGCACAAGGAAAACTAAAGAATAGAAAAGCGGCAGGCATAGATAAAATAATAAATAAACTATTAAAATATTGCCGAACAATGATGAGAGAATAATTAACACAGCTTGTCAACAAAAGTTTACAATATATCAAAGCATCCAAAGAATGGAAAATAATGATAATGGTGTTTAAAAACGTGATAAAAAAGAACCGGAAAACTAAGAGGAATCAATCTATTTAACACCACGCTGAATCTAACAACAAAAAATTTAACATAATTTCATAAATCACATTACAATGGCTTGTAGATGTTTGTGTCAGCCAAAACAAACTCATTTATCTCAGTTTCTATTTTCTAGTAATGGGTAATATTTCTGGTTCTCTAATATATTCCATAACTTCGTTATTCTTTCCTCTGTCGCTAGATACAATTTTCACTCAAAAATACGTCTTTATAAAGATTCTATTCCACTTGACAATCTTCTCCTTTATGTACCATGTCCTTTCATCTTTTTACCATCATAGCTATCTTAATTTTATTCACTGCCACCCTAAATAGCATGCTTGTATTAACACCATACCAATCTCGCAAGTTCTTCAACCATGAGGTTTTTTTTTCGTCCTGGACTGCGTTTGTCTGCTATTTTTCCTTGCATGATATTTTGTAGCAACCTATATTTGGAACCTCTCATAACATGTCCGAAATACTCCAGCTTTCTCTGCTTGATGCTTTTTATGATCTCAGTAGTCTTGCTGAGACGTTCTAGTATTGTGGAGTTTCGAATCTTCTCCACCCAGGAAACTTTAATAATTCTTCTATAGCACCACATTTCGAAAGCCTCAAGGCGTCTTACATCGATTGTAATCACACTCCAGGACTCGATACCATAAAGTAAGAACGAGAACACGAGAAGTAGGCAGATCCTCAATGCCAATTTTAGGTCTCTGTTACATAACACCTTGGACATCCTTCTAAAAGCAGCTCTAACATGCTCTATCCTAGATCTAATTTCGCCGTGACTTTCTGCGTTACAATTTAATTACTTTCCAAACGATTTTATTAACTTTCTCAAGTTTGGTATTATTTAGATATATAGGCGGTTTTATATGCTTTTGTTGTTTACTTATTACGAGTATTTTGGTTTTCCGTATGTTCAGATCCAGACCTGCCTACCTACAACTCTCAACGACACTATCAAGTAGTATGCCTTGTTGTTTGTCAGAAAGCGCTTTTTTGAAAATTTTTTCGGAGTAAACGTTGAAAAGGAGGGGTGACAAGAGGATTCCTGCCGTACTCCTCTTTTAATATTGAGAACCTGTGATTTCACACCATCTACTAAAACTGATGTTGTTTGATTCCAATATAAATTTGCAATTACTCGAACATCTCTGCCGTCCAAGCCAATGTTTTTTAGAGCTTCGATCAATATAGAGTGCTTAACACGATCAAATCCCTTTTGGAAGTCAATAAAACAACAGTATATGTCTACAGATATATCTCGAGATCTTTGAGCAAGTACGTTCATTTCAAACAGTACCTCTCTCGTTCCAAACCTGTTACGGAAACCAAACTGAGTGTCATCCAGATATTACTCGCATTTATTGAAAAATCGACCATGTATTACCTTCAGATAAATTTTCAATAAGTGGTTTAACAAACTGATGGTTCTATAATCAGTATAGGTTTTTGCTGTTGTCTTCTTAGGTAGAGCTATAAACCGTGAATTAGACCAACCATTACGTAGTTTTCCGCTGGTATAAATAGTATTGAAAAACGAAGTTATAGCCTCTAAAACATTGCTATCATTTATAAGCTTGTATATTTTAGTTGCAATTTCATCAGGACCAGTCGCTCTGCCATCTTTTGATGATTGTATGGCTTTTATAACCTTAAAGCGTGGTATTAGGGGTCCGTCGCAGTTAGTAATATTGGGTGGTGAACTAGTCCTATCATCTTCGAATAGGTTCGTACCGTAATTTTCCCATTCTTTAAGTTTGTCCTTTACTTTAAATATTACTTTACCATGTTCATCCTGTAGCAATGCAGTTTGTTTCTTATTGAAGATACCAGCCTTTTACTTTTTTTATACATGTTAAATGAATTTTATACATGACACTGTTTGGCTAGATGTTAACTCTTTGCTTCTCCTATACTACGACGAATTTTTTTTGTATGCTGTTGTAAAGTGTTTCGTTGTTTTTCGCTAGTCGCCGATGTTCCATCAAATCCAGTGTGTCATCTGTCATCCAAGCCTGTTTTTTTAGCTTTGACCTGCCTTGTAAATTTCTCACACAAATTTCTTTTACTGTTATTACGATTTTATTTAAGTCCTCATCGATATTTTTATTAATATTTTCCCAAATTAAATTTTCGTTCAGTTATCTTTGAACTGATTCCTTAACTTTCTCGTCTTGTAATTGGGCTGTATCAATATTTTTGCGAGACTTCTTTTTGATCACCCTTTTTTAATTTTAATTGGGTTACAGTTACTACGGGATTGTGAGCAGACCCAAAGTCAGCAGCTGGATAAGTTTTAATTGATTTGATGCAGTTTCTAAATCGATTTTTTATTACAATGAAGTCGATTTGGTTCCTAATAATTTTGTCCTCTGATTCTGCATTTGACTTCTAGGTGTAGAGTCTTCTCGGTGGTAGTTTAAAGTGAGTATGCATAAAATTATTATTATTGTCAGAAAAATGTAATGATAATTTTTTATGAATATAACAGTATTAAATGCGTCTGTTTACTCCTATTTGACCTGAAGAGGAAACATTTTTAAACAACTTAAACAACTTTTGTTTTGTTTGGCCATTTTAAATATCCTAAACTGCTGAAGAGAAGTATGTATAAAAATGCTTCTAAAATTATATGTTATATCTTGTCTTTAATATGGTTAATATTACTAAAGAATAATATTTAAAAAATACTACTACTTCCAGAAATATCTAACGCACTTGGAAATATTGCAATTCAGCAATAATATAACATTAACTTTCATCATGTAAAAGAATAGATCACAAGTTAGACACTATTGAAACTAATTTTAATTTGTCTACCTTGCTGTCTGCTTACGTAATTTTACTGCCAATCTCGTTAAACGAAGAACGAAATTTCAATATTGGATGTACCACCTCACTCTGTCAGATCGTTGTTACTCACTGATTTACAGTTAAACAGAAACGACGTCAGAACCAGATCACATCTCTCCAAATATTTTCTCATGTGTGATGGGTTAATGAATATTTGATTAAAATATCTACGTTATATTTACTATAGGAACGTCGTATAGTTGATATCTTAAAATTTTGCGAGAAGACTAAAAGGCATTAATCAGAATATATGTATATATATATAATTTATATTAATAAAGTATTCAATTAGTGAATTCAGAGTTTTATTAGGTCATTCAGGTTGGCAAACTAAAAAAAAAGAAGTCAACTACTCCATAAGTTAATCGAAGACGTTTCGCCTTATATTTCTAAAGCTTCATCAGTTCTCTAAAATACAATAGATGACATAGAGTTTATAAGAAGTACAGATCTAATAGTTTATAACTAACAACTTAATATGTAGTAAATTACAGATATTATATATGTACTGTAAACTTTACTCATTATTTAGAACTAACTTAAAAAAACACAAATAAAGAACACACAAACTTTGCAGAATATAATGTTCATATTCGTAGATACAAAAGATTAAAAAAAAAATTAAACGGACATTTGGCATCATTTAGAGATGGTTCTCCATCAGTGAAGACAAACAAAACACTGATTTATTGCACTCTATTGCAATCTATGCAAACGACGTGACGCGATACCGAAAATTTTTAAGGGCCATATGTTCACCAAATTCCAAGGTTTGAGACAATTATGAACTTCTACGGGGGTCATTGAATGATTAGTTGGACGGGTGGATTTGTATGGCGGAAAAATTTGATATATATTTTTTTATAATTTTAGTGAAACTTAGAAATATGGATTTCTATGAATGATTGTGTTATTATTTTGAATGAAAAATAAGCCTATTTTAAATGACGTATAATTGGTATTATTTATTTTGTAAGATAAGAGAGCGGTAAACCTGGCTCAAATTGTCGATGTCGGTTCTTTTGTTTATTGATGGGTTTTTAAGGATCTCACACATTTCAATAAAGGAGCGTTTCTGATGGTTATTTTGTTTCGTCAGTATTTTAGTATTTGAGAAGTCAATGTGATGTGATTCCCTTTGTAATGTCACCTCGGGGTAAATGGAAAGGGTCTTGCCACCTTCTGTACCACCGTGTGCTCTGTAGAGGGCTTCGGAAACGTCGACGAAAGCCACTCTACTTGAATCCATTTGCGGGGTATGGATTCGTAAAAGGTTTTCTTCTGATGAGCTCGTCTTGAAAAAGACGAGCTATTTCTTACATGACTTATGAGTCGAAATAAACATCAGGATGCAGTCTATGGTGGCTTGCCTTGACAAAGGCAAGATATTTCTTACACGACTAAATAGTCGAAATAAAACACTAAATATTGTTGAAATAAAATACTCAGCCAGAGAGTATGAAAAGCTAAAAAGGAAGCAGAGCCCCGAGAGCACTGAGCTCTCGGAGAGCCCGTGAAGGACTGACTTTCTTTGACCTGAAAATCGCCTATTTTTATACTTTCTAAAGTAGCGATTAGGGATTTCCAGGTCAGGGAGGGGCCAACGGGAAAAATAAGGGGCGTGGCGATGCGTCTCGAACGTGAACTAGTCGCGTCCGAGAACAGTAAAGCGTTATGTCGACGACTTGATCCTAGCAACACCACCTGATAAGATTTTAAACACCTTATCAGTCTTGAATAAGCTGAATTCACTTATTGAATACTAAATATATATATATATATATATATATATATATATATATATATATATATATATATATATATATATATACATATATAATTTTTTTGTTAGTATCAATTATTTAGAATAATTTTCTTGGGTATATGTCAGGTTCTATCGGTCTGGAATTAAAACAATTCTATTTTCTACTCACTTAATATTTCGCCAACTGAGTGTTGGCTTCATTAAAGGTTCACTACAAATTTTTTTAAATAAAGAGATATTGTCTCTTCGCTTAGCTAGGGCTTATTTTAACAGACTCATTGTAGAAAACCTACAACACAACAATTCCTACTTCTCAGTATTAATAGCTCAAGTATACTACTATTGCAGACTTCTTTCTTTGAAAAAAAGAAGAATTATTCTAAATAGTGGAAGTGTATACTAAACCCATCAAATTTTCCCTGTATATTTAAAATGTAATATTTGAATTGTTACAATTTAAAATATTGTAGTAAATATTTGTATTATTCGCGTTGTTTATTTAATTTAATATAGTTTTCTTATCTTTGTTTAATTCTTTTGTTAGTTCTATTCAGTTAATTAGTTAGTTATATTTTAAATTTTATTATTATGAATAGTCAAAGTTTTCCATTTGTTCCATCAGCTAATGCGTTGGTAAGTTTTTCTTAATAAAGATGATAAAATGTTTTTTAAAATGTTTTTTTTAAGTTAATATTTTTAGATTAGTAAGGATGCTGTTCCTAGATTACAAGGTAATAAAACTGCACAAAGGTTTATTCAAAATGCCTACCATCTTTTTTAATTATTTGCCGAATGAAAACCCTGTTGAGGTAAGTTGATCATTAAAATGTATTTATCGAATTATCTAAATGTTGTAAATACATAAGGAACTTGCTGTGTCTTATTCTTATTTAACCTTACTTTGACTTCTTAATTTTGTAGAATTTATTCTTACTTTTTTATTTTGTACAATAAATAATTTTATTATTTGTTAACAATACATTATACGGTGTAAATAAATAAATATTGATTGTCGGCAAAGTTCTATTTTATTTACTTTTGTTTACATTAATATTGACTAAGAGCACGTATGCTTGGTTGTATAGTATTTTCCAGCCACTTCGAGTCTGTCAAAAAGTAACTAACTTCGAAAAAAAAAATAATTACTAAAATCACTAGACAGTTCGGACTGGGAATAGCGAACCGGGTATAAGCAACATTACGATAAAATTACATAAATATTTACTTACAGAGGTAGAACTGTTCACAAAAAAAGACATGACAAATATTTGTTTGACACTTTCACAATTAGACTAACAATTTCAAAATAAATTAATATACACATAAAATAACAAAAAGTATCAATTAATCAATGATTATTCCCGTATCGAATAACAATTTTATCTTTACTCTCACTCAAGAACTGTCATGATATATCAGGCAGGAACTATATTTATATATGAGATTATACATGGACTTATTGATTGTCCAAACCTTTTAATCCAGATTAACTTTAATGTTCCCCATCAAGCTCTATGTTACCACAATGTTCTCAATATTCCTTTCCACAGAACAACCTATGGTATTCACAACCCATTGGAAAGATACATGGGGTTATTAAATGTTTGCGATTTTAATGTCTTTAATATATCTTTAACTCAGTTAAAAAGATCTTTTGCTTTGTGATTTGTATATTGGGATTGTTGAATTTTGTTTGTTTTTTTTTTGACTAACTTTGTAAGATTTTTTCTCTCATTTTTACACATGTTTGCGAACATTTAATAACATGTTTGCGATTTTAATGTCTTTAATATATCTTTAACTCAGTTAAAAAGATCTTTTGCTTTGTGATTTGTATATTGCGATTGTTGAATTTTGTTTGTTTTTTTTTTGACTAACTTTGTAAGATTTTTTTTCTCATTTTTGTTTTTAAACTATTTAATTATTAATTTTATAATTATAAGTAATTCCAAGTTTTGAATCCTAATAGTTATATTGTATATTGTAATTTAAACTGTTAATGGGATTATCCCGTGTATTAAATAAGTAAATAAAAATAAATATAGGTGTTGCTGATTTGTCAAACTTCTTCAATTTCGCTATTTTCGTCTAAATGTGTGTTATTTCTTCGGACGGCTTCTTGTTCTTCTTAGAGTACTTTGTTATGGTTTATCCATTGGTCTTCTTTAATACGTATATTATGTTCGATATCGGTTATCCTGGAAAAACTTATTTATTATAACTTATTAGTAGTTTAGTATAATTTCTCTTTTTGCTTGTAAATATATTTTGTTATAGATGCTTTCTGGGCTTTTTTTTCTAGTTTTTCTTAATAAGCATTTATTTTAGTTACTCGCTTTGCTGTGGTTAAGTGAATATTAAGTATATAGTATAAGTGCGGTCCGGGTAGACGACAAACGACCTGGTTGCGCAACATAGACAGGATTATACTTTCAAAGTTTAATAAGGAAAGCCCAAAATAGGGAAGACTTTGCAGAGGTCATCGCCAATCTTCGCTAAGAAGACCGCACCCAAAGAAGAAGAAGGTAACTTATGGCTAGGTAACTAGCCATAAAACAGCAAACAATGTAATTGGTGTTTAATAAAATATATAATTTACCACGTGCAGTAATGGAAGCGAAATGCTATCATGTTGCGAAGATCCCGGGTTTCTTGACAGATCAGAAACAAAAGTATTCTTGAAGTCGGAGCAGCCTCCACCTCTACTGGATGGAACGACTGTCTTTAACTTACTAACTAGCCTCCATTCCTACTGGCAAGAACGATTGTCTGTAACTGACTGATACTTACTGAGTGACACGGCCGTTGGACCAAGTAATGTTTTGTACAAGCTGACGTTACGTGTGAGCGAAAATTACTCAGCGATCTGCACTTTTAATGAAAGCCACTTATTTTTCTTTGGCTCTTTGTTAACATACAATGTACATACGAAAGAACAGTCGTTTCTCTGCAACAATGTATTTAACAACCCTAGTATTTTTGTACGCGAAATCTAGGCTAAATATACGGAAAATTAAAACACAAAACAGTTTGTTAATACTTTACCAATGTTTATATTTAGTTGCGAACCTGCACCAATTAATAAAATAACGATACCTGTAGAAAAAATTACTCTTTTCATTATTGACTCTGTCCGTTTTTTAATGTGCCTCCAATAAGTTGTGGTTCCTTCGTTTTAGTGGTCTTCCTACTGATCGTCTTCGTATTGTGGAACCGCCCCTTAGCATCTTCACTACTCTATTTGTTGTCATTTGTCTTATATCATCATTACATTCTACTCTTCTATTTGGTACCCAGTCCTTGATGTTCTCTACCTTGTATCTATGTCGTATATATGTACTTTATACATATCTTATTCTGTTTTACGATCAATTATTTGTGTGTGTTTTTATCTCTCCTGTTTGTAACATATTTTTTGTCCTCCCTGAGTTAGGTAGTGTTTATGCCGCGTATGTCATTATTGGTCTGATGACTGTTTGGAAATTCTGCCTTCCATTTCACTTTTATACAACCCAAAGCAGTATCTTAGTTATGTACGTTAGTAATGTTGGAAAAATGATAAACTAGACGAGAACAGAATACAGGCAATATACATTATTAGTAAATCTAAAATAAAAAAACAAATAACAGTGCAGGAATTATGAATGGCAATCCTCTAAGCCCATTGCTATCAGATATTTTTATGCATGACCTAGAGAAAAAAGATTTTAAAACATCCCATATTAAAACAGTTTTTATATTGGTGGAGATACGTAGACGACGTACTGGTATGTTTCACATAAACTGAAAGGCAACTTCACCAATTTTTATTGTATATTAATTCACTTCATAGTCATGAATTTACAATAGAAACAGAACAAAACCAATCCTTACATTTGTTAGATTTAAAAATTATCAGACTTATAAACAAACACGATTTCACCATATTTCATAAACCTACCCATACTGACACCACTATTCACCATTTATTATCCCATCCCACACAACATAAACTGACAGCCTATCATAGTATATTACATAGATTAACAGAAATTCCGATGTTAAAATCAACTTATGACAAAATTAAATGTCATTAAGCAAATAGCAACAATGGATACAACAAACAAACAATTAATAAAATGTTAAATCAAAAACTACACAAGAAAGCCCTGAAATTAGTATTTCTACCACCAGAGAAAAAATCCAGTACCTTCTGCTCGATTACATAGACAGGCAAAATATCAACAAAAATAGCCAAACACAAAAAAACGAAGGAATAACATCAGTTTTCAGAACAAAGAAAAACTTAGCAAATATATTAAAAACAACAAGAGCCAAAATAAAAACACCCTCACAGTGGTGTGTACAAAGTTAAATGTGGCGACTGCCAAAAAATTTACATCGGTCAAACTGGTAAAAATTTTAATAAATGAATCGCAGAACATAAAAAGGCTTTCAATAATAGAAAAACAGATTCTACATACGCACTTCACCTTCTAAATCTTAATCATTCTTTTAATGTCGAATTTAAAATTTTTCTAAAATTGTCTTTGTTAGAATATATGGAAATCAACATATTAAAAAACACAGACATAATTCTGAATGACCAACTTGAAACAGTTCTTCCCTTGTCAACCTATTTCTTTAAAGACTATAAAGTGTAAATACATGGCAAAATAGATCACTTGAGAACGGCAATCAGCCAAAACAGCTGTAGTGATAACAGTTTAAAATAAATTTTGTGGAAGTTTTGAAAAAAATGTTTTTAGTGTTGGTACATATTATATATTGGATTTAAAAAATAGCACAAGCTTTAAAATAATGCTGCACAAGCGGATATCCAATAAAAAATGAAGACATACGTAATGAGTTGAATATATACACTATAAAAGACCAGATAGCTGATTATAGAGATAAATGGAGACAAAATATTCACAGGATGAAAAACGAACGATTACCCCAAAAATGCTGTTATAATCTAAAAGGCACAACTGATGTAGAAAAACGTCAAAAAAGATGGTTATATACGCTGGTGGAAACAGAACATGCAAAGCCTAATTCCTGTAGTAAAGCAGAAGAAGATGGTCTTTTTTATATCTTTAGCAAATGTAGGAATATAAGTTATTTCGGGACAACCTGTATTTCTTTAACTAAACTGAAACAAAGTAAGTATATTAAATCTACATTGTGATTAACTACACGGGCGTCTTGGGACATATTTAGATGTACGTCTACAGAAACTTAGGGGTTAAAAGGTTAATTATTGGACTTGATAGATATATTTAAGTAAGTATGCCATGCTCCTAATGTGTTTTGTTAATTTAGTTTTAATTAATTAAGCTACAGCAAAATAATATAAAGATGCTGCTTAATACAAATAAAATTACACATAAACTTAATGGGGTAGCTAACATAACATAGCTACAAAATTCTAAACGTAAAAAGAAGATGGAGCCATAATTTCAGGAAATTTAAACGTAAATTTGATTAAACGTAATGTATTATAGAGAATCTCCATTAAATGGACAGCAGTTTTATTGCATAAACTGTTGGCGTCGGTCGAATGGTGAGGTCAGTAAAAGGAAGAAAAGTGTATGCATTACGTATATTTTTAGTTTAGTTCAAATTTTAAATTAGTTATTTAATAAAAATACAGTTTTTAGCAGAAAACATAAAATTAAAATATGAACATAAGTATATTATTTGTTCTGTAAAACAAACTTTAATACTGGTTTTTTTTTATTTACAAAATTGCTTCAACCACTAGGGGTTATTAGCATGGTACAATAAATTACATAAATGTTAATATGTTACTGTATATTTTGTGAAATAGTCCTGTATTTTGTAAAAAGTTTATAGTTTTATCATTATTGAAGCCGTTTAAGCACTCTTTGGATGAAATGGGTAATCCAGCTTGAAGTCGTTCTAGGGTGTACAAAGGGCAGTCCACTAGCACATGGTCCACTGAAATTACACAAACACAACTGTAGCACATGGGAATTTGTTCATTACCTAGAAGGTAATCGTGAGTTAACTTCGTATGGCCTATACGTAATCTAGAGATGCACACTTGGTCTCGTCGCTTGAATGGGAATTTGTATATAGCTACTTCTTGCTTAATGTTTTTCATAGATGTCTCTGAATTGTTCCAGTGTAGTTGCCATTCCTCGCTTATTTTGTTTCTAATATATTGCTTCAGGTCGCTATGAACGCATTTAGTGAATAATGTTGATTGTGGATTTTCTGCTGCTTCCCTGGCCAACTGATCAGCTTTTTCGTTTCCAGTTATACCACAGTGTGACGGAACCCAAAGGAATTTAATAAATCGGTCGTTTTCTTGACATCTCATTAGTTCTGACTTTATAAGCAATAGAATGGGATGGTTTGTGTATAACTGTTTCATAGAGCTGAGAGCACTTAAAGAGTCAGTTGTTATCAGAGTTTTTTATGTTTTTATTATTCACAAATGTTATTGCTTGCAAAATAGCAAGAAGTTCTGCGGAAAATATGGTTGATCGTGGGGAAAGTGAGAAGGAGTAGTCTTGGTGTAGAGTTGTAAAAGAAGCATGGACGGTATGAATTTGGACATTAGTAATTTAAATTCTTCTAGACGGGTGTAAAACCCGTTCAGATTCCACTGAATTATGGAGTTGAATTTTTAATTAACAGCCGCATCGCTGCAATCTGTAGAATAATAGTCATCCAGTAGTTTACAAAGTTTCTTCCTTAGTCTTGTACATCGTGTTTTCAAGTATCTTTATGATAGCACTGGATGAAGTTTTTTTAAGAGATCTATTAACCCTTTAATATCTTCCGTGTATGTTTTAGCTATACTAAGCGGATCTGCAGCTCCATGGGTGTTTTCAAATAAATCTATTATCTCTTCTTGACTTGTGGGTTTGAACATCCGTTTTTGTTTCTTTTGTGTTTTGTATTGGGTTCTTTAAAAGGATTTACACCCTCCGGTTCAGGAGAATTTGTTATATCAGAAGCATTTCTTTTAGGTGTTTGAGCTTCTGTTTGAGTTTCATTTATAGTTCTATTTATTTTACCAGGTTCAGAAGCATTTGTTTCGGGTATTTGTACTTTTGTTTGAGTTTCTGTTAGAGTTTCATTTATTTTACCCGATACTGCCTCCATTGGTTGGGAGTTATCGAAAAAGGTGGAGTTTATTGGTGTAGGTGAAATGATGGATTCAGTAGGTTGTGGATTACTAATTTGTTTGGTAAGTACGGGATAATGTACTGTAGATTGAGTTGTATTTTGTTGTGAACTAACAGTCTGGTCACATTGTGATTGAGAAATGTGTGTTATATTGTCATCAGTGGATTGATTATTATGATTTGGGCATCAATATGCTAAATGATTAGTTTGTTTACAAATAAAGCACGTTTGTTTTTCTAGTGAGAGAAATATTCGATAGTTCGATTGATCATGGTTAATTAGTATTGAATCGGGGATATTTTCAAGATTTGTAGGGGCTATATAAGTAAAACGTCGAAAACTAATGATATGCCTAAAACTAGGATTTGATGTTCCGATCCGTAAAAAATCTATTGGTGTTATTTGATGGATTCCTATCTTTTTGAGTTCATTTTCTATTATGTTATATGGTACAGAAGGAGATACATTAGAAATAATTAATTTTTCATTTGGAGTAATTAGTTTTCTAGCTTGAATACGATATTGGTTTACTGTTATTATCCCATTATCCGTTTCCAAAAATTTTTGAACAATATTTTCCGAAGTGAAGTAGATGCATATACGATCATTAACAATTCTGGATATTGCAAGTATATTTTTGGGGTCAACTGAGTTGACTACAGCATTCAGGTAATCCTCGATTTTTGAATTTGGAACTGTATTTACTACAATTGCTTGTTTTTTGGAAGAAAATATGTTGGTAGGTTCATTTAAAACTGTTGAATATAACTTTGGTGCAGTAGTATCATTTTTGGGGATTTCTTGTTGTGAAAAAACATTTGATGATGAAGCTTGTTTCATGTTGATCTACGGAACCTGAGTACGGTCCTGGCACCAATACGAAATTATTGATAATAACTCGATGTAGTTAGATAAATTAAATTACTTACAGTTAATGTCATCAGTATCAACAATAAATAATTATTTGTTAATAATTTACACTTTATTACACTTTTAGCTTTCAATGTTTTTAAAGAAAACCACAAAAACTAGGTGCGATTAAGGTAATTAGGTGTTGCTTCGTTGAACGCTCGAAGTCGAATCCCCTTTAATACTGGTTTGATTAACGAAAGTTTTATTTTTTAAATATTTGGTTTTCTACTACATTTAGGACTGAAGATATTTGTTGTACTATATTAGAATTATCTTGTACATAAACAGCAAGAATACTTATATTATCTTAAAATGAGGATCTAGTAATTAATAACTTTTCTTTGCGTATTTTTGGGATTGTGTTCTCCTCATTTATCTTTTCTCCTTCGTAAGGATGTAATGGCTTCATGTAATTTGTTTGAACATTTCTGTCCAATTATCTCTATTTCACTATTTCTGATAATAAGCATCTTTTCTGTAGAAGGAATGTTCTCTCAGAAACAATGCTTGAAGCGACCGGTGATTTTGAATACCAGTTGCGGGCGCGAAATCAATATTAAATAAAATGTGTATTAGGTCGACGGTAGAAATTCGATATTTCCCTTTGGTACGTTTTAAAGGAGAACAGTGCAGCTTTCTTGTGCATTTTTTTTATTTTGTCGCAAATAAAGTCAGTTTCTATCAATCTGTTCAATAAATAAACTTTGCATGATTTTTCCCATTTTTTTGCAATTCTTGTAAGATCAATGAAATGTATCACTATAATTGACGGATTATAGTAAAATTTCGGTTTTTAGGATCAATCTTTACAACCTATAAAATAAAATTTGAATTTTGAGTTGTGGCAACAAAGATGAGGCATTTAAAATATAACCAAAACTCTTACATTACAGAGTTAAAAGAATTTAAACTCTTACATTACAAACAATCGCAAGCCACGAGGAGTGCATACAAAAAAAAAGGTTTTGAGTGTAATTTGTAGCAGAAATATGTAGTTTTGAAAAAAGTAATATTTTTACTTAAAGAAAGAGCAGTTTTAAACGTTTAGATGCTATTTTCAAATCCTTCACATTTGTTGCCAGGCAAAAATCGCATCACGTTTATTTATTTAACGCCTTTATAAAAACGTAGTTTATTTGTGAAAAAATACAAAATATTCGTACAAAAGTACGTATTTAAAATTACATGAGTTGTATTTTTTATTTGAAATATTTTTTTCTATTGGGCACGGATTATTGGTAAATCGATTATTTTCCGTTTCTCCCTCTGCGATGCCGGTTTTAGGAGAAAGCCCGAGGGTAGAAAAGTAGTAACCTTTTTGCATCTTTTTAATTGACCTAAAATTGACATTCTCGGCAAAATTCAGAGTTTCGTATAATTTTCGAGGTTCTACACTGAAGAGTAGGTAAACCTCAGTGCCATTTTTTATACAGAACACGATACTGGTACGTCACGAGTGAGGGGAGTAGGCAGATTGAGACGCCGAACTCGAACGGAACCGTATCTCTCTTGAAAATGGCTCCTAAATTCCTAAATGTGTGACGAAACGTCGAGCAATAAATTCATATATATATATATATATATATATATATATATATATATATTATATATATATATATATATATATTATAAAATACAACCAAAAATTACAGGCTTAAAAATTACAACCAAAAATGTGAAAACGGTATCGAAGCTTTACACAAAAACAACAATACAGGAGTCATCGAATGTTGTTTATTCTATAATGTGTACTAATTGTAATAAAATTTACATAGCAGAATCATCTTGTAATTTTCACAGCAGGGTGATATCGCATCGTAGCGATATAAAAACAAAAAAAATCAATACATGTGTATTGACAGAACACGCACTAACTCTAAAACATTAATTCAATTTCGATGATTCCTATATTTTGGCAAAAGAAAAGAACCATTTAAAACTTGTTTTTTTGAAAATGTGTCTCATAAAATCTAGCACATCTTTCATCAATAAAAAGTCTGACATAGATAAACTTAGCAACATTTATTGTTATTTACTAGAAAAACACCAAAAATAAAATAAATATTTTCCTATACATAAATTACACCTGTATGTATAATATGTTGCATACCATTAAGACAGGTTTAAAAAGTATAGTTACCTAAGATGCGCCTCTAATATTTCTTGAAAAGAAAGAACATCAATTACACCTAATTACAGTGATTTTACTTTCCATTCTCTATACATATGAGTTAAAACACACCAGTAAAACATGTCATAAACTAAGTTTTACTATCTTTACCATAAATTTTATAGATATTTTTTAAATATTTACATATTTGTCTTATTACAGTGTCTTGAAAATCGAATAAAACCATTCCGTAAACTAGACAAAAAGTCAAAAGAGTGTTTTTTTTAACATCCCGGCCAATATTCTGACTGCAACCCTAATAAACTGTGTTGTTTGTTTATATCGTCAGTCACTACTATCCAGTAGTTCTTATATATATATATATATATATATATATATATATATATAATATATATATATATAAATACATATATATATATATATATATATATATATATATATATATGTAGATATTTTAAATATTTTGAAATATTTTAAGACAATCCAAATTGAATTTATTATGATGCAGTTTATTAAAATAGACACACATTCTAATTATCGTCGTTGCATAATCATATAATCATGAAATATTACGTGGTTAATAAATAATCGATGAACTTCAATCTTCAAAAATTTAGTTAAATAACGAAGTCACTAGTTAATTACACATTTCCCTAATGACCTGAAAAATCCAACGCAGTGAACTTCAAAACACGAAATTGTGTAAACAAATAGATTTCAGTTTATTTATCTACATTCGGGTTTTGCGCTTTGGAATAAAGTGTTTGCTTCTGGTTTACGAATAGGTAAACCATTAAATTTATGGGGTATGCGTTAAAATAGACGACTTTATAAATTAGCAAAATATAAAAACAGTGCAAACGTAAGTAGTTATCCATACAGGCTATTGCATAACTTTTAACAGTAGTCTATGGCATGGCTCTGTGTTTTTTCTATTGATTATCCATAAATCTCGCATTAGATGAGAATGACTATCTATGCCATTAACTCTTAACTGGTGACGTGCCGTCAAAATGACGTATCGCAACTGCGCGTTAATTCGGGATCCCCACTTACTCTAAATTTTTACGAAAGTAAAAGGAAAACTGTTACTGTATTCATCGATCGTAGAGCTATAAATTAATGCTTTTGCTACTTTTCGTGCTTTTATGGTACTACTTACTTCCACCAGTATCAAGAAAGATAGGAGCATACAAAACGTGGATAATAGAATATGAATCAGAGCGAAAAGTTAAGGGGACCATATCTGGAGAGATAATAAAAAATCATGCACAGTTTGAAATGGTATCAGGTACAATGCGACCTCAATATATTTTCGAAAAACCATATACCATCGTCTTTGTAGGAAGAGACGAACGGGGGTCGAATAAAACGAATCTCATAGTGACAGATAAATGCTGGTATACAAAAGGCTCCAAAATCGATAAAGGATTTGAAGCTGAAGTAAACAAAGACAAACCAAAGTAATTTAAAGCCGTAGTGAAAGCCTAGGTAATCACTTTACTATCTTCCAAACCCTTTTTTTTTTAGAGGTTGGGTCTGGAATCTTCATCTATCATCCAGCGATTCGAAAGCGGAATGGCCGCTGTAAGGCCGGCATCACTTCCGAAGCACTACCTTTATTTATTCATTCTCCATTCATACACATCCACACTCCTAGTTCGGCATCATTCCCAGAAGGGCATTTCCTCCTTCCCCAGAGTCAAACTCACGCATTCTAAATAGTGTGACCCACTCTTCTAACTTCACCTTTCAGCATCATTCACTCTACTTATGCCGTTGGTCCAGCTGTCTTTCTTCCTCTTTTTTTTTTGATCACTGCACGGATATAACTGTGTATGTTAATCCAACCTAATTTATTTTCAATCATTCCTTCAATCATTTCTCTCACTGTAACAAAATTCACACCTATCTCTCTCTCTCTCCATTCTGTTCCTTTCCACTATCCATCTGCTGCAATCTAACATCGTATGTGTCACAGTGTCCGAGTATCCACAATATAGGCATTCATCTGTATCAGCCTTACCGATCCTATAAAGGTAGGCCCTAAAACACCCGTGTCCTGTGAGCACCTGCGTCAGGAAATAATCTAATCGCCTGTGGCCACAGTCCACCCAAACTCTTATGTTAGGGATCAGCATTTTCGTCCACTGTGCCACATCCTCCGTATTGTTCCATTCTTCTTGCCATCTTTCAACTGACCTTTCCCTTACCTGTCTTCTCTCAGCCACAGTAAGGTTTGGACCTCTTCTCTCATAAAGCTCTTTTCTTTCCACCGCCAAAACATGCAACGGAACACATCCAGTGATGGTCCATAAGGCTGCCGCAGACACAGTCCTGTAGGCGCATGCCACTCGCAACAGACTTGTTCTGTCTACTCGTTTCATAAGACTCCTATAGGTCGTTATCTCTACCGCCTCGCTCCAGACTGGTGCCGCGTAGAGGACGATAGACTGTACAACACCTTGTAAGACCCTCCTCCTTTCGGATTTGGGTCCTTCAATGTTCGGCATCACTCTCCCCAACACAGCCGCACTATTCGCAGCCTTTCGGACTACCTTCCGAACGTGCTCCCCCTATTTTCTATTCTGGTGCAATGTCACTCCTAGATACTTTACTTGTTTCTTTGGTGTTAGACATGCTCCCGCACATTTTAATTCAACACCTTGCCTGTTCCTTGTCCCCTTCAGAATACTGGCTTCGGTTTTCTCTCTCGCAAGTTTTAGTCCGTGCTGCGTCATCCATTTCTTTACGACGCCACCTGCGTTCCGAACCCGGTATTTGAGATCTGGCTCATCCCGGGCTACTACCAGTACAGCGAGGTCATCCGCGAATGCGAAGGGGGTTGTACCCTCTCCATATTCACAGTGCATAACCCCGTCGTATGCCAGATTCCATAGCGTCGGGCCCAAGACAGATCCCTGGGGTACCCCGGCCGTCACGTCCACGATCGTCCCCTTTTCCACCATAATCTTTCTCTCGGACAGATACTCTGCCATAACATTCATCAGGTAACCAGGACATTCTCTCTCCTCCATTGCCTTCATTACCTCGTTCCACTGCAGCGTATTGAATGCATTCTTAACATCAAACAACAGCAGGGCCGCCCAACGATGTTCATTCCTCTGTTGTGCAATGCTTCGAGTACACTCATGATTGCATCAATTGTGCTTTTCCCTTTACAAAAACCAAATTGCCTCCGAGATAAACCACCTGACCTCTCAATCATGTCTTCTATGCGTACTCGCAGCATCCTTTCATATAGCTTACTGATGCATGGAAGAAGACAGATGGGGCGATACTTTTCCCTAGCTTTGGGAAGCAGTATTAACCTTGATGTCCTCCAAGGCACAGGAAAGGTTTGTGCTTCCAGCAATGCATTCATGTGTTCCAGAAGCCACGCAGGCTCCACCTGTCCTAGACCCTTTACCGCCTCAGGTGGTATCTGATTCAGTCCGGGGGACCTACGAGTCTTGAGTGAACCCAATGCTTCGACAAGTTCATCCATGGTAAAGGGTACAGCCCGCTCAGCTCCTTCATCCCTCCATACACCATGACATCTGCCGTCCGAAAAGAGCTCTTTTGTTACCTCAAGCTCTTGTCCATAGGCATTTCGTAAGGAGGATACGCATGGAACTTCTTCATAACGATCTTGTATCGCTGACCCCGGATGTCCTCATCCAGTTTTTTACACAGCTTTTTCCAGTGCCTTCTTTTTTCTGTACGAATTTTCCTGTACAGTTCCCTCTTCCTTGCGCGGTACTCTTCCTCGATCTCCTTGATGACCTCAGGATTGATTCCTGCTCTGCCTCTTGCTCTTGTTAACCTTCTTCTCATTGCTATATATACATTTCTTAGTGCCTCGATGTCCGCATTCCGCCAATATGGCATCCTGTTAACATCTTGGCGACCAATCTTGGCGACTATCTTCCAAACCTAAATGTATGCTAAAGAGATGTACCTGAAGAAACTGATAAAGAGTAATTTTAGTAACAGATCCATAAAAATTATAAATAATCAAATTATATAGTTTGAAAATATCTTTAAACTCTGAGTTAAAAAGTAACAAAATCACATAATTTTCTCACTACAATTCACCTTAGATACATAATTTAAAACAACGACATTGATGGTTGACACTGGTATATTATTTTAATGTAACTTTTACAATTTTAAATAACGTTGGCTTCTGTCTTAAGTATACAAATAAAGTTACACTGACTGCTTTGTTACGACTTCCGTCCTACTTTGTCAAGATTGTCATTTCAATCAGTTGTTTTCATAACCTCGTAGACACACCGTCTCAGGACTAGCAACTTCAAGTGGAGTCATATGTCGCCATGTTACTAAACTAATTGTAATTAAATAATTTTTAACGCATTTTAACCTACATATTTAGTGGCTACATTCATGTATACCTAGTAAATATTAATCACATTTTGCATTAACCTTGGTCAAAATTTAAATTTCATGTTCTTTTTAATTAAGTGGTTATATACTTTTTAGGACGCTGATGATGAAATGTGGATTCCGAAAACGTTTTGTATAACATAGCCCGATTGGCTTTTTAAATATATATAAAGGATTTTTAATATTTTTTTATAATTTTTATAATTTTTATATATGGTATACAGCCAACTACCGGAACGTAGATTCCTTGTGGATATTATTTGAATACGTTTTATAGTTGTCTTACTTATTTTATTATACACTAAGGTTTATACCAATTATAATATCCTACAGTTTCCCGTAAAGGATAAAGTAGCAATAGTTAGAAGTTTATTCTTTTTTAAATTGGTCCATTTTCCCCATAATGTCATCCGAAATCATCCTGTAGAATACAGCAATATAATTTAAACTGCGTTCTATTTAGAAATTAATTAACTTGTTTAAATAGTTTTCCCATTTATTCAATTACCGCAGACAAGTTTAATGGAACCTATTCGGTATAATTTTAATAGACAAATTCGGTTACTAGCGTTAACTAATGAACTAATTAAAAATGAAGTCCAAGAACACATGGAACAGGGATAAGGATAAAGACAAATAGAGGGAGAGAAAATTTGAGAAATCGATTGGATGTACCAATTCAAATACACGCACTAATTCCGAACTTCAAACAACGGAAAATTACTATCCTACATTAGACCTTGAAGAATCAGGCATCAAGGATATATCCTACTCTTTTAATTTACTTGGATGGGGATTTAAATTGTCTAGAGTTTGATGATTCGAAATGAGTTGCGACTTAAACGATATCGATTGTACCTAATATTATGCTTTGTTATTATTTTTTTGAAAAATATATGCTTATTATTAATATCTTTTAATAATTATTTATGAGTCAGAAGAAAGGGGTACTTAAAAAAATATCTTATATATTTTAAAGAGATATACAGTAAGGGGGTAAAAAATTCGTGAAAGTTAGTTAGTAAACCACAAAATTGCCGTAGTCTTTTAAATATAGGTTGATGTTTGTACACTCAGGTTAAAAAATATACAGTGCCTTTCAGATTAAACTATTCACCTTAAATAACTTTTGAACTTCTACTTTTTTGGGAAAACGCAAAAACACGGCAATTCAATTTGAAAAAGGAGAAATTATATCATATGTACGGTTGCTGAGAAATGCACCCTCACACCCCTGTATCATCCCTTTATTTTTTTTAATTACTTCAAAAATGTACAATACCTTTGGCTTGAATTAATTAGTTTATGAAATGGACAATTTTTCTTTTAACAAGATAGTATTTAAAAGAGTTTTTAGCTAGGTATTTTGGTGGCTCAGGCATTATAACCTTGTAAGTATAGCCATTTTTGCTTTTTAACCATAGTCAAAATTTCATAACCACGTTTGCTTTAACTAAATGGTTGATTCTTATTTTAGGCAATTTTAAAATTTTAAACCTGATGATGGACTGTTTAGTCCGAAAACGTTTGTTTTTTTGATGTAGCCTTTTTTTTTAGTTTAAATTACTTCAATGTAATGTACAATATCGTCTTGATGTAAATAGCCTAATTTTTGTTATATTGAATAAAAAAATTTCCGAACTACATTTTTTTTACTAATAAAAATTTTTGTTGTTTTTCCAATTTATAATATTGTGTTTAAGTGCTTGTTTAATGTAGATAGTAAATGGTTTAAAAATATTTAAGGTAAATGTCTTAAACTTCTGTTTTCATGTATTTGGTAAGGTGATGCAGGACTTTTTAACTCCGCTGTACATGGATTCCTTTTAATATAAGTGGAATATGTGCGTTAGTTATACTGCCATTGCAACAGATGCAGATAAAACCGCTGGTATGGCATCTCACAAAGATTCTGTCATTGTTTCTCAAATCTTGCGACTCACTTAGATGTTATTTCCTTTTGGCTAAAAACCTACCGAATGAAAGCAAATGAAATTAAATCTATTTAGGTCACCTACACCCTACATAGGGTCTACCTGCCCAACTGTAGCATTAAATAGTCGGTTCTTACAGAAAAAAGATGCAAAACTTGAAGGAATCCATCTGCACCGACGACGATTAGTTTGTAGAACACATATATTTACTAATAGAAAGCAACTGACCTTAAAACTTAACAAATTATACAGGATGTTATGTCGTAAATCACAATTAACAGTCACCAACAAATTGTTAATTTCCAAAGACGTCCTAAAGCCTATATTTGAAAGCTACGGATTTCAATTGTGGGGAATACCACCCACTCAAATATAGAAATCTTACACAGATTCCAGTCCAAAGAACGTAGAAATATCGTAAATGCGAACACCGCAATATACTGAACAATTTACAAAATATGACTCAGGATGATTTATTTGATTACATAGATGGTATTCCATATCAACAAGCCATCAATTGAGATTTTGAGGGTAATTATGATACAGAAAACAATCTTTCTATTTCCAACCGAACGTCGCTTGCATCCAACGCGACTGTTACTTCATTATCTAATGATGTCAAGGTTTAATTTTTTGATATTGATTCAGATTACTCCATGGATGATACAGCTTTCCATCCTCAAGTAAGAACAAATCATATTTTTGATAACGTCAATACTTTCTCAGGCAAACACGAGAAGAACAGAACCTAGGGAACATAGTAAAGTGCTATGAAACATATAAATAAAAAAAAAAGAAATCTTGTGATGTATAAAAATATTCGATTCCGACGTTTACCAGACCACTCGGCCCAGCAAAACCGGTAACTATAGAAAGAAATAAACTGAAGAAAATGCAAGCAACACATAATGTTGTCAGCGTTGAAAGTATGATGAGACTAAGCGATGTTAGCAATCACATACCAGAAAAAAGAACATCAAGGCGTTGTGTACTCTGTTCAACGAGAGCGAAGCTACAATGTTCAAGTATTAAATGCTCAGATCGTCAGGTTCTATTATGTATTTATTGTTTTCCATTATTTCATAACAAAAATGTTTAATTATTGTGTTTTTTTCTGTGGCCGATTATTGAACCACAACTACACGTACTAAAGTCAACATACCTAATCGGGATGTGGTCAAAATTTCAACCACCTGAAAAAACCAGCAAAGAGTAAAAAAAAATAAAAAGACGAATGAAAGTGCAATAATGGACAATTCGTTAATTATAATCTAATATAAGGGAAAAGGATTGATATTGCAATTTGTTTACCGTTATGGTGAATATAAGGCAAATTGCATATTGAATTTGCTTAAATCCGAATGGCATATAGATAAGTATCATCGGAATTTTCAAAATTTAAACTTCTTCATCTTTAAATTTTTCTTTAAGTATCGTCTCATGTATTATATTGCTCATGAGTTGTCACACCACCAAATGCATCCCGTTACATAGTTATAGTTGGATCAGATCTCTAATCATGATGACGACAGAGCCAACCTTTAGTTGTGAATTATATAGTGGTAAGCCAAACACATATGTACTGTACTTTGTTTGTTACGCAGTCAAGAATACAGAGGACTAACGATTTGCTTTTAAATTTTTAAGTTTGTCATCAACATCCTTGTTCTTCGCTGTTAAAATTGTTCATCTTCATATACATCAAAATTTAATATTGTTTTTGAATATATTTATTTTTATTAAGTACATTTGTAGCTAAAATATATCTCTAATCGTTTAATAACATAATCCAATACAGAATATTCTTAAAATAAAGCATGCATTTTTCTTATTGTACGTACTAAATCCGTGCCCACCCCAAAGTTTCGAAGAAGTATTAACTCAGAATTAAGGTGTAATACCTTGGGTAATTATATCAGCCCTAAGTGTAGAGCTTACATAATTAATATTGAAGGCTAATCATGTGATCAATCAATTCACATAAATGTAGCGGTCAGATATTAACAGATAGTTAGTGAGACCGTAATACATATACAGCATATGATTTATCACTTAGTAAGTTATTTCCTTAAATAAGAAAGTAGGCACTTATAACTTGTAATTTGTAATTCTAGTAAAAGATAAAATCAATATACACACATCTGTATATATTGTAATAGTTTTGTTTTTATTATTTTTATGTTTTATTGTTAATAAATATAATTTTAATTGAATTGAAGTGAATTTTAAAAGTATGTAGTTAGTTGTTAATATACTATACCTCGGCTAGCTCAATTATTTGTTCTAAGCAATCTGTCACTGTGTGACGTCAACTCTGTAGTCTCCTGGTAGAGTTCAAAAAGAAATTAAACCAAAATTTACTTTATATTTTTGATAAATTAACCCAAATGAAGCACGTTATTTATTAATATTGAACAAATTTAATATAAACAATAAAATTAGTCTGCAACTTGGGTTGCCTTTAAAAATTTACAAAAATAGGAATCGTGTAAACCTTAATGTGTCGTGAAAATAGAATTTGATTACAAAATGTGGAAACTCTCTACAATTACCTTAAATCTAAATGACTATTGCAACTTTATAAAGTGTTTAAATGAAATATAAAGAAAAGAAAACTGAACACTTTATGCCGCTGACTTATAACTAGCATTAAAATATAATCAAAATTTCAAATGATCCCCAAAATTATTATCCAAACTCACTTTCAAACAGTTCTGATTTTTTTTTTTAAAGAAAACTAACTACTCGCAAAATAATCGGTGATACTGGAATATCTATCCTCTCTTCGGAAGTTAAAGGTACGTACTATTATATTTTTATTTTAATGATCATTAATATTTCAATTTTTAAGGCCTATCGCAATTAGTTAATTCATGAATTTTTACTTTTTCAATCTAAATGACATTTCTGCACTCCAATTATAATTTATAAGTCAAAATTTCTCTTACTCTCTGGAACAAATTCTGGATATCTCTATTTGAAAATGTGGAAAAACTAAATTATAATTAAACGATTTTAAAGCACTCCCGGACTATTCCACCTTTTTAGGGCTCTTCCTCCAAAATTTTCGTCGCCTCCAACAACCTATTCTTCCTTGTTAACCGCCATAGCTAGCACCAACCACCAAAAATTATTCGTTGCTAACAGCAACCCCCTTTCTTTTTTCATTCCGTCTTCTATTTTATTCAACCATAAAACTGTCCTGTTTTGACATATTTGTCAAACCACATTAATTTCTCATAAGCACTTTAATCACATCTAATTTGGGAATTTAAAAAAAAATTCAGATATAAAACTTAACAATACTAATATAATTTATTCTTTTCATCTCCACATCATTGTAATTTATTTAACAAAACCCCTATTAATTTAGTTCCCACAGACTTTTGACAGTTTATTTTTCTGACGTTTATTTTTAAAATTTCTATGTTTAAATAATTTTTTAAGAATTCTTCTTTTTTTATTCCTTTTAAGGTTTAGACGATTCACCTATACACTAGGCAACTATACTATTCAGAAATTATTAACACTATACCAGGTAAGTCAAAATTAATTTATTTAGCAATTTACTAATCTTTTCTCCCTTTTATTTCAGAGTCGACCCCACATTGTGATGGCTTCATGAAATTCATGAACAACAAACTCATATAAAAATCCCTTTAAGTTATATCCTCTTTGACATATTGAAATCATTTCAACTTCCCCCCAATTTGGATTTTGTTCAGTGCTAACTATCAGCACTTACTAAATCTAAATTCTTACCGATAAACTTAAACATTTTATTAATATTAACATAACAATAAACTGACTTTTATTAATAAGCATATCTCTTGAATATTTTTTTTTTTTAATAATTTACTCTATGAAAAATACAGACTTCTCCAAACAAAATCTACAAATCTTTCACTAATTATATCAACTTCAGAATCAAATTTCCAAGTACTTTCCCAATTTCATTACTTCTTTTCCTGTACTATTTATTTCTCGTACTAATTTCGTAGAAATTCTTATAATTGTTCCCCTCTTTATTTTATATCTTTATTCATTTATTTCCGCATATACTATTTCAGTATCTTTATTCATTGCCGCATTATTATTTATTCTTTTTGTATCCGCATATAATATCCATTTCATCATCTCTACATATAACTCTCTATATTTCATATTTCAATATTTCCTATAATTCTATTTTTCATCTTATTTCCCACATATTTTCACATATACTATTTATCATTATAATATTCCCTATTTCCCAATTTCTACAAAATATCGATTTGTCCATAGTACTTTGCTCATTTATTTATACTTGTAACTCCTATAAATTTACTTGAAAATAAATCAACCTCTTTTTTTTTTATATAAATTCATCATTATTCTGTACATCTGTTCCCAATAAATTATTTGAGTCATGTTATTATCAAATTTATCTCAAGATATGCTTATGTATTAATTATCCTTCTATTTACAAAACTTATATCTAATAATATAAAATTCGTGTCATAATATTGCCTACCCTTGTATGTTTATTCATAATACTTATAAATTCCCTCTATATTAAATATCCCTCTAATTTTATTAGTTTCTGGATGTCTTAGTTCATAACTGTTTACCCCATGTTCAGTACTAATGACATAAGGTCCTTCAAATGGCAAAAGTAATTTTCCACACAGATTTTCATTCCTTTTAGGCACCTGTAGTGACCTGATAAGTACCTTCTCCCCTTTTTCAAAAATAACTCTTTTCTTTCTCTTCTTATTGATTCTATTTACATAACGACTTGCATTTCTTATTAAATTTTGGTTCACCTTCTTCATTACTTCTTGAATGTCCCCTGTATTACTGATTTCCCAAGGTCTTTCTGGATACTTTCCAGACATTAGGAAATATGGGCATTGTTTGGTGATTCCATGTGGTGTCTCATTTAAAAATCTTTCAACTTGTGGCAAATTTTCCTGCCATAAATAATGTTGTCTAGCACACAAAATTCTTAAGAATTTTACCACCTCTTTGACATATCTTTCTGCAGGATTAGATGCGGGTCTTCTGATACTAATGAAATTTAATTGGATTTTTTTTTCTTCACAAACTCTTTTTAATCTTGGACTTTCAAAATATGTGGCATGATCTAAGATAATTGTTTCTGGAGTACCTACTTCCTCTATGTATTTTTCTAGATAGTATTTTACGGTTTTTACATTTGTCCTTTCGCTGGGATATAACTTTACAAATTTTGTATGTATGTCAATCATTATAAAAATATTTTTGCAACCCTGTTCACTTATGGCTAAATTACTGACAAAATCGATAGCAACTAATTTTAAAGGTCTCTCTGCAACTATGGATTTTGCTACATTATCATTGTGGAAATTCTTCTCCTTTGCTAACTGACAAATGGTACAACTTTTAGTGATGTTTTTCGCCATGGATATATCTTTTCTTGTAAAATAATTTTCCCTAAACAACATCCATAATTTTCTGCTCCCTATATGACCATATTCAGCATGTAGATCTCTCATGATTTCTTCTGCTAATTCTTTGGTTACGACATAAACTTCTATGGTTTCCAACTTCTTACACCATACTCCATTGATGTTGATTGCTCTCTTCTTTTCTGCTTCTTCCAATCTTCTCTGATCTTCCAAGATTCTTTCTAACGAATACAGCCCTTCTTCATTCTTCATTCTGTTGATTCCAATTTGATATTTTCTTCCTTCACTTCTTTGTTGTGCTTCTCTGCTTAGTACATCTGCTACAATGTTTGACTTGCCTGGAATATGTTTAATTTCGAAGTCATATTCTTGTAACAAAAGGCTCCATCTATGAATTCTGTTGTTGGCAAACCTGTTTTTAAACAAAGTTGTCAGAGCAGAATGATCCGTTTCCAATACAAAATGTGCTCCTAACAGAAAAAATCTTAATTTGGTAACACAGTAGACCACACTTGCCATTTCTAGTTCCGTTGCTGAATATCTTTTTTCAAAATCTTTGGTTACCCTAGATACGAAACTTATAGGAACTTCCTTTTCTTCTTGTTGTTGTAGCAACACTCCAGCTAATCTCTCACATGATGCATCCGTTCTTAGTATAAACTCCTTATCATACTGCGGATGATACACTTGCAAATTAGTTGTAAAAATTTGTTTTAATTGTAAAAAAGCTGTATTTCTTTCTGGAGTCCATTCCCATTTCTGGTTTTTCTTTAACAGTTCTATTAGTGGCACTTCCATCCTACTTAGATCTGGAATTAATCGTTTAAAATAATTCAATATTCCTAGGAAACCTCTGAGTGTTTTGAGATTATGTGGTGTCGCAAATTCTTGAATCGTTTGTATCCTTTCTGGATCCATACTGACTCCTTGTGTATTGAGCACATATCCTAGATATTTGACCTCTTTTTGGTAAAAAGAGCATTTTTCCAAATTTAATTTTAAACCTGCTGTTTCTAACTCCTTCATTAATGTTTTTAGATGATTCTGATGTGACAACTCATCTTCAGAAAATACCAAGATGTCATCTATGTAGTGGAGAATGAACCTTTCATATTTGTTCAGAATGGAATGCAAAGTTCTGACCAATGCTGCACATGAACTCTGGAGTCCAAATGGTACCACGCAGAATTGGTACACAATACCATCCACCATGAATGCTGTATAACATCTGCTTTCTTTGGCTAATGGAATAAGCCAAAAGCTATGCCGAAGGTCCAACTTTGAAAAGACTTTAGCTTTAGTGATTCTTCCAAAAATACCCTCAACATTCATTGGACTCTCATATTGTTTTCTCGTATAGCTGTTGATATTACGAGCATCCAGGCATATTCTGATTTCTCCTGATTTTTTTCTTACACATGTGATGGCACTAATATAAGGAGAATTACTTCTTTCTATTATTCCATCCCTCAGCATTTTATCCAGCTCTCGGTACACCTCATTCTTTAATTTATACGGAATGGGATATGTCTTCATTTTATAATTCTTGATTTCTTTGTTCATTTCCAATTTATGTACATATTGCTTTGCCACACACACCTCTTGATTGAATAACCTCTGATGTTCCTTTAACAAAATTCTTATCTCCATTTCATGTTCCTTTGGCACTACAATAATTTCTTCTGAACTGTTTACTTGACAAATCTGAAATTCTTCTTTATTTAAAATCTCTTCTTTATTTAATTTACAAAATTTAATAGATTCTTGATCAATTTGTAAAGTTTGATTGACATAGTTAATAATCATTTTATGTTTTTCCATTTCATCATTTCCCAATACTATCTCAAAATTTAAGTGATCTACCACTAACATTTGCATTTCATACATTTTATTTCCCAATTTTACATTACAGATTATAGAACTATTAGTATCATATAATTTTTTATTATTCGCCCCTACTAATGATAATTTATTTGTTTTTATCACCATAATATTGTCCTTATTTAAATTATTTACAATGTTTTTGTTGATTAGAGTTACTTCTGAACCTGTATCTAATAATAACTTGTATACTGAATCTTGTATGTACCCTTCAATAAACTTTAAAGTATTAGTGTTATTATTTTTATTTAATTCCCCAGTATCTCTAATAAACTCCCTTGGATGTTCATACTTTGATAAGTAGACAATATTATGCACATAGGAGCGGTCTAAACAAAATTTCTCCCTTCTACATCAACACTTGCTTCCCCCCTATTCTCCTCTGTTCTAACTACATTCACCTGTCTTCTCTCCTCATTTTCCCCCCTATTATATCTTGGATTCCCTTCTCTGTAAACTTCCCTATTTCTCGTCTCCTGTGGATAATTTCCCTGGTTCTGTCTCCAATTATTGCCTCTGTCATTCCCTTGTCTCCAGTTATTCTCTCTATCATTGTTTGGATTCCCTTGTCTACGTTCCCAGTTATATCGTCCGATATCTCTCCTGACATTGTTCAAATTCTCTCCCCTATTTGTAAAATCCCTGCTTCTATTTTGTCTCTCAAATTCTCTTTCCCTATAATTATTCCCTCGATTCACATATCCCTGTCTATTTGCTGTGTTATTCCTATATGTCACTTGCTCTTGTCCATTTCGATTCTGCGTCCCTACACTCCTCTCAATCCTCTGAAGATATCCTGTCAAACTTTCCATCGTCTTTATATTGTGGAGAGCTATTGTTTCTGCCATGTTATGGTTATATTGCCTGGCAATGTATAGGACAATCTCCTCTTCTCGCATAGCCGGTTCTAAATATTGTGCTGTCTGGAATAACTGCATTGCGTACAGATTGTAGTTGGTGCTTTTTTCATAATTGAATTTCCCAAAATACAACCGCTCCCTGAAACTAGCCTGTTGGTTTTCTCCCCAAAAATAGTTAATAAACTTGGCCTCAAATTCCTGCACATTATTTATGGAATTTTCATTATTGCAAAACCATAATAATGGCATGCCCACTAACATGTTTCGAATATTCAATTTCATTTCTATTGGATCCCTTACATTCTTTACCTTATTTTTGATGATATCTACAAATATTCTAGGATGTAAGTGATTCAGGTTTCCATCAAACTTTATTCCCCCATCATTATAACTCGGCACCACAGTACTCACTACTCTTGTTTGTCCTAGATTTGATTCCAAACGCTGAATCTCCTCACTTGCATTTTTAAATTTCTCTCTCAATTCCTCAACTTGTCCCTGTAATACTCTATCTCCCTTTTCCGCCTGATTTGCATGCATACCCATTTCCAGTTCCAAATTCTGCAATCCCTTCTTTATATTATTTTTTATAATGGTAATTTTTTTCTCATAATCCTGAGTTTGCCTTTTAACACTTTCTACCTCCCTAACAATCTCTTTATTCTGCTTATTAACTTCTTTGTTTATTTCCATTGGTAAATTCTCTTTAATGGCTGTTCCCAACTCTACAAATCTGCTCCCAATTTCCTGTCCTATTTCCGCTCTAATTATGGCCTTTTCTCTGGATATCTCCTCCTGTACATTCCTCTTAAAATTCTCACTTTCTCCTCTGACCTGTTCTACTTTCTCTTCTAAACCTTGGGTAATTTGTAGCATCTCTTCCCTGACTATCTTCACTTCTTCTTTGATTTCTTCCCTCATTTTAATTAACTCTTCCCTAAGTTCTCCTTTAATATTATTTTCCATTTTGTTCATATCCCCCCTAATATTGTTAATATTACTATCCATTTTGTGCATATCTCCCCTAATATTATGATCCATCTGTTGTAACATCCGCATTATTTGCCTCATATCCATCTGTGTCATCCCTGACTCTCCAACATCTCCTTCCCTACGTCTCTCCTCCTGCACTCTACATTCATCCACACTTTCATCACGTCTATCTCTCACTGTCTCATCCAACTCCTCTCTCAAACTATCTGTTAGACTTCCCTCTCTATCACCTTGTCCTGCTTCTTGTCTGCCTTGCTCTAAATATTGTACTACAAATTCTCCTGATCCTCCTCTGCTTTCTTCATCTACCTGTATACCCTGTTCCTGTTCTAACACCTGTTCTCCTTCACTCTCTTTCGGTACGATTTCTTTTCCATTTCTTAAAGTCATTCGGTCTGCCATTTTATCCTAATCTCTATTTATTCTCAAATTTAACTTTAACTACCCCAGAATCTCTACAACTCTAATCACACCAATTTGTTTTTATTTTAATCTGTGTATTATTAATAAATCTGCTTAAAAAAAAAACACCCTTATTTCTGTTTTCCCAGAGGCTCCACGTTGTTAGCGCCAATTGTAATAGTTTTGTTTTTATTATTTTTATGTTTTATTGTTAATAAATATAATTTTAATTGAATTGAAGTGAATTTTAAAAGTATGTAGTTAGTTGTTAATATACTATACCTCGGCTAGCTCAATTATTTGTTCTAAGCAATCTGTCACTGTGTGACGTCAACTCTGTAGTCTCCTGGTAGAGTTCAAAAAGAAATTAAACCAAAATTTACTTTATATTTTTGATAAATTAACCCAAATGAAGCACGTTATTTATTAATATTGAACAAATTTAATATAAACAATAAAATTAGTCTGCAACTTGGGTTGCCTTTAAAAATTTACAAAAATAGGAATCGTGTAAACCTTAATGTGTCGTGAAAATAGAATTTGATTACAAAATGTGGAAACTCTCTACAATTACCTTAAATCTAAATGACTATTGCAACTTTATAAAGTGTTTAAATGAAATATAAAGAAAAGAAAACTGAACACTTTATGCCGCTGACTTATAACTAGCATTAAAATATAATCAAAATTTCAAATGATCCCCAAAATTATTATCCAAACTCACTTTCAAACAGTTCTGATTTTTTTTTTTAAAGAAAACTAACTACTCGCAAAATAATCGGTGATACTGGAATATCTATCCTCTCTTCGGAAGTTAAAGGTACGTACTATTATATTTTTATTTTAATGATCATTAATATTTCAATTTTTAAGGCCTATCGCAATTAGTTAATTCATGAATTTTTACTTTTTCAATCTAAATGACATTTCTGCACTCCAATTATAATTTATAAGTCAAAATTTCTCTTACTCTCTGGAACAAATTCTGGATATCTCTATTTGAAAATGTGGAAAAACTAAATTATAATTAAACGATTTTAAAGCACTCCCGGACTATTCCACCTTTTTAGGGCTCTTCCTCCAAAATTTTCGTCGCCTCCAACAACCTATTCTTCCTTGTTAACCGCCATAGCTAGCACCAACCACCAAAAATTATTCGTTGCTAACAGCAACCCCCTTTCTTTTTTCATTCCGTCTTCTATTTTATTCAACCATAAAACTGTCCTGTTTTGACATATTTGTCAAACCACATTAATTTCTCATAAGCACTTTAATCACATCTAATTTGGGAATTTAAAAAAAAATTCAGATATAAAACTTAACAATACTAATATAATTTATTCTTTTCATCTCCACATCATTGTAATTTATTTAACAAAACCCCTATTAATTTAGTTCCCACAGACTTTTGACAGTTTATTTTTCTGACGTTTATTTTTAAAATTTCTATGTTTAAATAATTTTTTAAGAATTCTTCTTTTTTTATTCCTTTTAAGGTTTAGACGATTCACCTATACACTAGGCAACTATACTATTCAGAAATTATTAACACTATACCAGGTAAGTCAAAATTAATTTATTTAGCAATTTACTAATCTTTTCTCCCTTTTATTTCAGAGTCGACCCCACATTGTGATGGCTTCATGAAATTCATGAACAACAAACTCATATAAAAATCCCTTTAAGTTATATCCTCTTTGACATATTGAAATCATTTCAATATATATATATATATATATATATATATATATATATATATATATATATATATATATATATATATATATATATATATATATAAAAATATCAAGGACAGTAACGGGTTACTGGTAAATAATATATATATAAATAATAAATATATATATATGAAATAAATCAAAATTAAGAGGGAGGGCAGGGAGTTGGTAGAGGAAGAAAAATGAGATATTTCAAAGATATTTTAATTGGGCATCATTTTTATAATAATAACATGTACTTAGTACTTAACTTTATAATTAAAATCATAAGTTCGTATTTTTTAGTTTTTCAATCCCCAGTACAGGGCGAAAAATGAAGATTTTTTGAAAAATCGCAAATAAGGATTAGGTTTATAATACTAATTGGCAACTTTCGCGAATTATTCCAAAACAGTTTTCAAAAATTTGATTTTTCGATCCACCCAATGTACACACTTCTAGTACTCAAAATACGAGTAAAGACATTTAAGATTTAATTTCAAGTATAGTGCTTCTTCAATTCGCTTTTACGTATTTAGTCCTATTCAGGACTCATCAGAGCGCTCAGTAGGAAGACTAGAGAGGATTTAGGAGGGCTTCTATCATTTTTATAGTATATTTTGACTCTACGTATTCCAAAGATTAGGCTAGAATGAGTATAAACCTAAGCATATTCATCCAAACAGACTTTGTGTATAAAGTGGTATAAAAATAGGAGAATAATCATCGCAAGAGAATAAAATGGCCAGAAGCAACTTTGTAGCAAAGAATAAAAATGTCAAACCAAATACAAGGATACCCCAAAGATGAGATCCTGACATACCGAGAACGGCTAATAGGCAGAATGCTTACCATAGATTTAGTCGACCCACTGTTCCACCAGACGCTTGTTCTCCATTTGTCTGGTATAGTACCATATTTTATTATTTTTTGAAATATGATAAAGGTTACCTTAGATTAATATTAATACGATAAAGCTTAATTACTATTAAACTGGGAATAAGCCATAATTAAAAATAAAAATACGTTTATTGACGTTTCAATTTCCACTTCGAAAATCGTTCTCAAAATACAAAAGTAAATTAAACAAATTTTGTTTTTTGTTACATAGTGAAAAATTCTTCTAATAATTTAATTTTATCTGACTCATTTATATTGACAATTCAGGCATACATTATGTATTTTAAAGTAGACGACTTTAAAATGATATTGCCAATATTGTTGAGTTGCGCTCCTGGGACGACTTTACTTATAAGATAGTTCATTCGATTACATGAAATCAACTTTAACTTAAAAATATCCCTCAGAAAAAAATCATAGCATGTAATTCGTCTTTAAAAAGACAAACACATGGCATGACGACAGTAAAATTCTCCTGTTAGTGATTCCATAGTAAATTATGAGGAAAAAAACCTCATAATACTATCCCGACATTGTAAGTATTTGTTCGTGAATTTAGTTTACCTTCAACAAACATCAAAATTCTGATTTTATATGTTACGTTATTTAAAAAACATAAATGATGTATCCTCTATATGTTACTGACTTACTAATACTGGTATTTTCTTATTAATAACTTCCTCTTTCAATATTGGTAACCAGATCCTACTACATTCTGCCGAGGAATTTGCGACACAACTGGCTTCATTTAGCATAATTAGAGCCGCCTTTTTGATTTTTCTTTTTTTACCATCCGTTTCTTTTAGGACTACATTTGAATTATTCCATTGAACCCTATGTTCATTATCCCATGCGTGTTTACAGATTTGAGATCTATCAAATTCTCTATTTTTAATATAGGATTGATGTTCACCTATTCTAACATTTAATAGCCTTGATGATTCACCTAAATAAAACTGATCGCATTCACAAGGTATTTTATAAATGCAATTCGTTGTCCTTTCTTGTTTATTGTTAGGTTTGGTTTTGGACAAAATAGATCTCAACGTGATTGTTGTTTTGAATGTTGGTTAAATGTTGAACTTATTTCCTATCCTTTTAAGTTTTTCTGATAATCCTTTTATGTACGGTATTGTTATTTTCCTCATATTATTCCTTGTGTATGCTGTAGAATCTCGTTCTAAGTTGTTCTGTTCTATTCGATCGATTGTTGAAAATTCCTTATTTATAAACGATAAAGGACAATCATTTTGTAATAAAACAGATTTTAAAAAAAATAAGATAGGTATTAAAGATATAAAACTAAAAAGAATACAGAAAGTTATCGGTGATCCAATTTAAAATACATTTAAGTTCTACAATTTTGGTATTTCGAAACCATATTTTTCAGACAATTCATTCCATTGTTAGACTACGACTAGTCCCTTACGATTCATCAGACACGAAGGTGTAGCTTAGGTCATTCATATTAATTACCACTTAATGTAACCCACGACAGGAACGGACATAAACACAATATATTTCTGCACTAACGTTTATTACTTGCGTCCCAAATAAAATTAGGAATGAGTTTCATATATTTTAATAGTAAAAATAACTTTTATAAACTTTTCAAGTACTTTTAAGCGAAGAAATGATTGTGGAGATCTGCGAAAGCCATTTTTTATTAAAAAGTATGAATTGAAACGATTCTTAAAACGCTTTTAGAAAAAGTAGAGCAAATAGAAGGCGTAAAAGAAATCTCACTTTTTATATCACAGCGTATTTCTATTAAAGATCATATTTTTGGCAAATAAAATGTTTCTTTGTTTAGGGCGCAGGTTTTATCTACATATATACGAAGTGATTGAATTATAATGCTTCCAATCATTTTCTTTGTTTATCTTAATAACGAACAACACCCACCGGCACGAAAAACGGGCACTCAATTTTTGATAAATCTGTTGAAATACAGTTTATTTTTTATTATAACTTTTATCGAGGATTAGTATTATTTAATAAGAGTATGAAATGCCTCAGACCGACACTAGGACGACGTCAGATGATATCATTAATAGGAAAAGACGAAAATGAAATCACAAGTAGAGAAAACATACTGACACGAATAGAAAAATTTTACACAGAACTTTACAGATCACATCAACAAGATGATGAGATGAGACCAGCACGGAAATTAATAAAAATGTTGGATCAGAAATAATGCCAAAGGTAACAATTTCAGAGGTAACTACAGCATTGGAAAACAAGAAGAGAAATAAAGCTGCAGGAGAAGATAGTATTACCACAGATGTGATATTAGAAGGAGGTAAGGAACTAATTGCAATTGTAACTAAGCTTATGGACAGTTGTTTACATCAGGGCAAAGTCCCTAAGAGCTGGAACAACTCTAAAATAATCTTATTACACAAGAAAGGTGATAGTCGAAAATTGGAAAACTACAGACCCATCAGCTTACTGTAACACCTGTTTAAAATACTCACCAAAGTCATAACTACTCGCCTAACAACTTCCGATTACCTGTTAACCACAAAAATATTAATAGAAAAATATAGCGAATACAAGTTTCCAGTTTTCCTAGCATTTGTAGACTATGAAAAAGCTTTCGATACCATAGAACACACGGCCCGGCCGTAATAAACGCAATGCAAAATTGTAGAATAGACAGCAGATATATTAACTTAATAAAAGAAACTATGAACCAAGCTACAGCTACATACTACCTAAATGAAAATGAACAGACGAACCATGTATCATTAAACAGGGGAGTAAAACAGGGAGATACTTTATCACCCAAACTTTTCACCTTAGTTTTGGAGGACGTTTTTAAAAACCTAAATTGAAAATATAAGAGAATAAACATCAATGGCCGCTACCCCAGTAATCTACGATTTGCAGATGACATAATCCTGATAGCTACTGACCTACAAGAAATGCAAACCATGCTTGTAGAACTACATACCGAATCTTCTAAAATAGGACTGAAAATGAATTTAAACAAAACAAAAGTCATGCACTCCGAAGACTTAGTGACAATAATAAACGATAAAGTTATAGAAAAAGTTGAAGAATATATATACTTGGGACAAAAAATAATCCTAAGTACGGAAATTCAGACTGAAGAAATAAAAAGGAGAAGAAAGTTAGCTTGGGCGGCATTTGGTAAACTGAACTATATACTCAGAAATCAACAAATTCAATTACATCTTGAATCTAAAGTTTTTGATGCATGCATTATTCCGATATTAACTTATGCGGCACAAACATGGACAATCACAAAAAAGAATATGAATATACATAGAGTCACTCAACACGCGATGGAAAGAGCAATGCTAGGTATATCACTTAAGGACAAGAAAACAAACACATGGATAAGACAGAAAACCAAAGTCACCGATGTGGTGCAAAAATCATTAAAGTTGAAATGGGAATACGCTGGACATGTAGCTAGGAGCGATCTAAACAAATGGCACAGATCAATTTTAACCTGGAGACTATACCAACAGAAAAGACCCAGAGGCAGACCTCCTATGAGATGGACAGATGATCTGAAAAGGACTGCCGGGAAAAATTGGCTACAAGTAGCGTACAATAAAAAACAATGGAAAGGAAGACTTGAAGAGGCTTATGTTCAGATGTGGACTTGAATGGCTAGACGAAGAAGAAGAAGAAAAAGTATTATTTTTGTTTAATTCTTTGTTAGTTTAAATTTTTCCATTTGTTCTATCAGATAATGCGTTGGTAAGTTTTTCTTAAATAAATATGATAAATGTTCTTTGAATGTTAATATTTTTAGACAAGTAAGGATGCAGACAAGGGAATCAAACTGCAGAAAGATTTATTAAAAATACACCATTTTTTTAATTATTTGCTCATTCGGCGTAAGTTGATCATTAAAATATATTTGTGGATGTATGTAAATATGTTCTTCAGTACAGTTTGACATGGCGTCAAAAATCAAATTCGCTTAGAATAGGATTACATAGTTTTTGGACTATTTTTCTGTAGTTTTATCCATATCCGTTCGAAATACTTAAATACGAAATATTTATATCTAACCAAATACGTTCAAACAAAAATATTGTACTCGCTTCGGCGGTACATATACTAAAATTGGAACGATACAGAGAAGATTAGCATGGCCCCTGCGCAAGGATGACACGCAAAATCGTGAAGCGTTCCACATTTTTACTCTCTGTCATCGATACATTTACTAAAAACCCTAAGATCACAACACCCAATAGTCAATAAGGTACACGCTCACTGTCATCAGCTGTTAACTTCGGGCACCTCAGTCTCCATAATCTGGGTTCCTTCGCACGTAGGTGTTATTGGTAACGAGAAAGCGGACCAAGCGGCGAAAGAAGCTAATTGCCCTGATCATCCAGTCGAAAGGATACAGCTCCATCAGGACCTAAAATATCTCTTCAGGAAATCAGTTTTGGAAAATTGGCAAGATCAATGGAGTAGAAGCACATCCAAATTACACCAAATACAACCAATAATTCGACCACTGCAAATTCCCATACAAAAAAGAAGAGACAAAGCCATAATCAGACGAATAAGAATAGGACACACTCGTCTCACGCATGGTTACCTCATGAGTTCTGGAAATCCACCAGTCTGCGAACGCTGCAACAACACGCGGCTTTCCATACAGCATATCCTACTTGAATGCAGTACTTTCAGCTCCACCCGACGGCGGCATAACATTAGTGGTACCCTTAGTGATATACTTAGTTCACCTGGTTCAATGAACTCTTTGATTATTTTTTTAAGAGACTCTAAATTATATAATTTAATATAAAATATTTACGAATTTTGTAAAAGTACCAAAACTGTAGCTTAATCATATTGTAAATACCGATTTTGTTTGTTCCCGTGTCAATGACCATAGTTGTCGAGACACGTAAATTTAAATAAAAAAAAAAAAAAACAAAAATATTTTAGTAAATGATGCGCCATTCTACGTTTAACACACTTTTCACGCCGTATTGAAATAAATTTTAGATGATGGAACATGGCACTTGCAACCAATCGCCCGTAAAAAATCGAATGAGGCATATTGGCACTTACAACCTTATGAAAATGATCGCTTCACTTATCAAATTCAAAACACCAAAAAACATATTGGTGTGTGTTATGGATTCAAATTTTTTATTTCAAAATTATCTAAAATTTTTCGATTTCTATTTAAGTTACACTTATTAAAACAATTGGCGGGTGTTGGGAAAAAGTGATAGTCGAAAAATGTAAAAAATGAGTTAAACATAGATACCACTTTCAAATTATGTATCCTTGATAGGGTGAAGTGATATAAGTCAATTTAATAGGCAAGCAGGTGTTATTTGTTTGCGTTACATGATATAAGTATTTTTAATATCATTTAATATAGTGAAAAATGTTATAAATATTCTAGTACTATTTGTTTTGCCTCCATCTGCCAGACAGGAAAATAAATTATAGAGAAAACTGAAATAAGTCTAGTTATAATAGTCTTCCCTATATAATTTTTTGATTAATATTTGTGAATAGTGATACAAGTGTAAATTTATCAAAAGTTATTGGTAAAATATGATTGTGAATAAAGGTATAGGTATGTAAAAATATATTACTATTCTCATTAAAAAATATAGGGAAAAACATTATATGTTGACATATCACAAATGTATTAACTCCAAAATTGAAAACTGATAATATTATGTTGAGATATACTAGTAGTTACGGCAATCGAAATTCAAACTGTGCAGTTTTAGGTCCACTTACCTTGCTTTTCCCTATTAAAATAATGACCGCTTTGTTCCCGCTCAATCGACTTGTCTGTCATTTGTGGTTTAGTACTACACATGTGTTACTGTTGGTTTTATCCACTTTTGTTTTGACTTTTTAAATGAGCTTTAAGTATTCGAGAGAAATGTAATAAGTAGTGTAGTGATAGTATACCTCACCTAGTTGTAATAAAACATCAATTCCTTTTCGAGATTATTTAGTAATAGCCGTGAGAAATAAAAATTAGAGGTTATGGCATCTCAAAGAAGCAAATTGATTTTCAAGTTGTTGGAAGAAGATAATGTAAATACTGGAGACCTCCAAGGTAATAATTGTTTATTTATCTGTACGGTAATAATTAAAACAGTAATATTATTTTTTATACAACATACTAGATTAACATTTATTTTTGCGTAAAAGTTTTCTAGATGCAACTCAACTATAACTTGGTGAATATTCCTGTTGTTTTTGGTTAACTTTAACCACTGGCGTTACTTTAATTTGTATCTCTAAAAATTTTAAAAATTAATGCATGTAAAAGTTTATGCTTAACTTACATACTCAATTAAAATTTCAGATATCTATAATTTTATACATAAAATAATATATTTTCGGTTTTCTCTAGAGGGGACCGAATTTCCATAAAAAGTAAAAACCAATTTTGGCGTGACAATTTCAGTTTTCTGGAAAAAAAATTGACAAAACTTATTAGTTTTTCAAAAATTTGATATTAATCTGGGTTTTTAGATGAAAATTCCATGATGGGCAATGCGGGTGTTTTCCTTGAAGAACCTGTCTTAGGAGATGAAGATAATAGATCAAGTCCTGCACCTTCACTGTCCTTCTGTGAACCGAATGTTCGAAAGACTTTGGAAGAAGTTATTGATAAAGTATGTGGGATTGATGACGACAAAGGTTATCTGGAATATCCAGGTAATGAGGAGGCGTTTGATGATAGTGACACGGACCCAGGTTATATACAAGAAAGTGATACCGACTCCGATAATGACATCCCAAAGAAAAAGCTGCAAAAATATACAACAGCACTTATTGCACATGAGTCAGGAAGATAAATCTTAAAAAATAAACCTGGACGAAAATCGCTAACAGATGAAACTAGGCTAATTCGTGAGGAACGAAAGCAGAACAGAAACCTTGGGTTATCGTACACCACGAAAAGTGGGAAGGTTATAAAAGCACGGACATGTCAGGAGCTATTAAGTGGCCGCTTAAAATGCAAAGACAGGATAACTGAAGAAAAACGACAGGAAATTTTCAAAGAATATTGGTCTTTAGCGAGCTTTAACAAACGCGTGTCTTTTATAGCTAGGCTTATAACACCAGACGGAAAGAAAACCACAAAACGTAAATTAGAAAACAAAAAACATAAAAATAGGCTTTTGTCACACAAATATTTTTTACCACTAAATGGTGAACTACTAGTTAACGTTTGTCAAAGTTGCTTCCTAAAAACTTTTAACGAAACAAAACGGTTTCTAACCGATGTGACAAAAAACAAGATTTCTTGAGCTTCTGCAATACCACATGGTGATTTGCGAGGTCTTGCCTCACCATCAAACAAAACTCCCGAACAAGATATTCAATTAGTAAGAGTTCACATTGGATCAATCCCAACGTATGAGAGTCACTATTGTCGTCGTGACTCATCAAAGATATATCTTCCTCATTACTATACCTTAACAAGAATGTATGAAGAATACAAAAAATGACTACCTCACGAGAAAACCCCAGTATCGAAATTCAAATATCAAGAAGTATTCCATGGTAATAAAAATCAAACAGTCTAAAAAGGATACCTGCGCTACATGCGATAAATAACATATGCTCCTGAAAACAACTAAAGATGCACAAAAAATGCAAGAAATTCAAAATCTTCTTGATAATCACCAACAAGAAGCATCAAACGCTTATGAGGCTAACCGTATAGATAAAAATAATGCGTTAGAAAATGAATCAAAAATTATTTATACATTTGATTTGCAATAGTGTCTCCCGACACCTGATCTTCAGACTTCAATATCATTCTATAAAAGGCAGTTGTGGACATTTAATTTGTGGGTGCAAATCAGATTGCGTCATGCTTATACAATCAAATTTCACATATTTCACCTGAAATAAAGGAGATCACCTTATATTCTGATACGTGTGTAGGACAAAACAAGAACTCTTTTCTACCTGCAATGCTCATGATGGTTTTAAAAGAGATTCCCAATCTATCATACTCACATGGAGTGTGATTCTGATTACGCAATTATAGAGAAAAAAAAAGGAAAAGATATCCATGTTCGATAGAACACCCAAGAGACTGGATGAATTTGGTTAGACTATGTGGAAATAAGCGAACTTCTTTAGTTACTGAAATGTGCAGATCGGATTTTCTTGAGTTTTCTTCTTTGTAAAAATTAACAACTTAGGAGAAAAAGTCATGTGGAAACAAATGAAATGGTTGAGATTTTAACAGAATCCTGGTGTCCTTGAATACAAAAGTAGCTTAAATGTAGACGAACCATTTAAAAGCGTATGTTTTTTAAGAAAAGATATACGTGGCCTAAAAACATAATAATTCCTCTGTCATATAAAGGTCCCAATCCAATAAACATCGATAAAAAAAGAACTTGATAGAGCTATTGCCTTATATTTTAAAAACATTTCATGATTTCTATAAAAATTTAACTACGAAGGAGGATATACCAAATACGTTACCCGAGGATGAAAATAGTAGTGACGAGGAGAGTGTACACACAGAAATTGAAATTTTTTAAAAATTAAATAAACTTTTACGTTGTATTTGACTATAAATGTACCCCCTTAAGTAAAATAAAACTTTTCAGTTTCACATTTTTTATTTATAATTAATAATTAGATTTGTTACTATATCTTCCGGAAGGGCTTTTGTTCTTTAATAAATAATTGTGAAAAGTGATATAAGTCATATATATTTTTTTAAATTGTACAACTGGGTCCTTTTTACTAGTAGATCTATTGTAATCCAACAAATTCAAAGCCATTTCCAAAAATTGTTTAACGAAAATATCTTATTTGTATAAGAACAATATTAAATTTGAAAAAAACTATAATTGCGTTTTTCTCGAAACTTAAAATTTAGACTTATACCACTTTTCTCCAACACCCGCTAATTGTAGATTGTTTAAATTATGCTTTAAAATTTAGATTCTCTTATAGTAAAAAGTTGCAATTATAGACCAAAAATAAATACTATAAAATTATGTAAACGCAATTTCGAAACATCTGATACAATATACTTTGAAGGGTTGTCAGTAATTCATAAGGGACGTAATAAAAACACATTATCCAATAACAGATTCTGGCTCTGATAATAAACATAAATGTTAATATACTCTACAATCTAACTAAACTTTGTCAGTGTGTCCGGTAAAATCCATAATTTTCCACTTTTACAACAAAACAAACAGTGGGAGCGACTAAATGGATTAATATGATTACGATCGTAATTCCGGAAAACATAAGTAGGTATATTTATTTTTATTTGTTGTTAATAGTTAAGTAGTTAACAATTCTTGTTTTTTCACATGAATATAAATTAAATTTATTTATTCTTGCAGTTTCGTAACTGTATATAATCATTGTTAAAATTTTAACAAACTTTATGTTAGTTTTGATTCTTTTCGTATAGTTAGCCAATATTACGCCTACAAAGACGCAGACACTATGAAATAATAAACGGTTGTTAATACAACGTTACAAACAAAAGACTGTGAGTTCATACATTGTTGTTAACAAAGGTCACAACAAAATTAGTGGATTTCGATAAAGTTGCAGATCGCTTAGGTAATTATATACCCACGCTACCCACGATACCCACTTGTGCAAAATAATTCGTGAACTAACTGAAGTTTACACAGTCTTGTCTAAGTTAGGGTGGAGGCTCCCCACCATCATCAATACTTTTGTGGTTTTTGTAGTCGAAGATATCTCTTTCGATAGCAAGTGCTACAGAGGAGTATAAACTACACACTTTGTTAACAAAACTATATGCTGTAATATCTATTTTATCCAAAATCATTAACCCACATTTGATCCCTACTTTGACCAATTTATTTACTTCTAAGCAATGTTATCGGTGTGCAAGCTCATTCTAACATAATTCAAGAGTTACTTTTGTCCTCATGCGATTAGTTCATATGCTAACTAAAGTTTATCCGCAATTAATAGATAGATAAAATAAAACGTCATATCACCTTCTTAAGAAAGAAAATCCTCCGACAATTGGGTAATGACATCTCTAAATCCGAGGGCGAGTCATCTCAGGTTAGCCCCGTAAATTTAAATTTTTCGTATATAACATAATTCACTAAAGTATTCCAATGGAATATAGATCAATTTTTCCATCGACTTCCAACCTTACAAAAACTTTTTTCTGAATTCTCTACCAAATAATATGTGCCCAAGAAACAAATTTAAACCCCCAAAAAATAACTATAATTCAAAATATTTTACCATTTTTAGAAAAGATAGAGTACATGACAATAATTTCTCTTCAGGTCGAGTTATAACACTTGTCAAAAAATCTTTGGTTGTAAATGTTATTCCTGTTAACAGTTACATTAAAGCTACAGTTATAGAAATCACCGCTTCCGTTACAATTCTCAGCTAGTTCCTTAGCTACATATAAGGAAGATTTAAAAAGCCTTATTGAACAGATACCCTCTCCTCGAATCATCGTAGGTGATTTTAACGGTTATAACTTTATTTGGGGTTCTAAGCATACTGATCACAGAGAAAAACTTCTAGAAAAGGTAATGCAGGATCTTCAATTAAATTTCCTAAATGATGGGTCACCTACAAGATTTAACATGCACTGGAGACTCCTCCGTGATAGATTAGAGCTTTTCTGATTTAGGCCTAGCTCCACGTCTCTCTTGGACTGTCCTTGAGTATACTTATGGTAGCTATCACCCTATTACCATTCTTCTCTTAGGTCAGCCTTGCCCAATATCTTTCTTGCCCAAATGGAATATAAATTCGTCCAAGTATATCGATTTTGAAAATTATATATATATATATATATATATATATATATATATATATATATATATATATATATATATAAGGCTTTGGAGAGTCTCGTACTGAATGATAATATAAACGGTTCTTTAGATACTTTTATTAATGTCATCTTGTAGTGTGCGTAGCTCTTCATCGATAAAAAGGTAAAACAAAGGCCATTAACAATAATTTTCCTGTGCCTTGGTTTAATTTGGAGTGTAACAAAATAGTACGTGCCAGCAGAACAGCTTATAATAGATTTAAGAAGCACAAAACACTCGAAAATAAAATTATCTACAAAAAAATGAAGTCTAATTTAATAATTAAAAAAAAAACTAGTTAGACCCAATATATCTCTAGCATTAACAGCTCCACTCCTGCAAGAGAAGTATGGAAGAAAATACGTACAATTTCTGGTATAAAGGAGTCATCCCTAATATCTAGTCTCAAAATAAGTAATCAAATTCTCACTTCTCTACTTAAAATTGTTAACACATTAGCTAAAAGCTATAGAGAAATGTCTTTCAATGACTCTACTTAAAATTGTTAACACATTAGCTAAAAACTATAAAGAAATGTCTGTCAATGAAAATTTGGACCGTGTATTTATGGAAAACTAACTCAAGGCCGAAATATTAAACCTCTCTCTACAACATTCCACTTAATGCTCCTCTCACATTACAAGAACTAAACAACCAACTGAACGATCGAAAATAAACAAGTCCCGGACCTGACGATATCCCAATTATTTTCTTAGAACACCTATCCACATCTGCTAAAAATTACATGAATTACTTGAATTATTTAACTTCATCTGGCAGCGATACCAATACCCATCTGTTTGGTCAAAATCTATCACTCTCCCATTTCTCAAAAGCCAAAAATCTCGTATAGACCTCGATTTCTATAGACCGATAAACTTAACTTGGGCAATGGGCAAGCTACTAGAAAAAATTATTAACTTAAGGCTGACTTGGCATTTAACATACCTAACAGCACAAGCAATTTATTAGGCACTTATTGTTCAGCTAATAGTATTGTCAATTTCTTAAAATCTATAGGAATATTTTATAAACTCTAATTTTTGTAATTCTGTAGCCGACGCTAATAACTATTATAGCGGATGCGGCTGTAATTTCTAAATAAAAAAATATTTAGTTTTCGACATATTATGTATTTATATTATACTTAAATAAGTGTTTTTGAGTTTTATTACTTAGGCGTTAAAACCTTACTACACTGATTTCATGGCCTTTTTGAATTACAATTTTGTTTAAGGGCTCTATACAAAAATTTTCCTATATTAATTAATCGATTCTTTTGCTTCATAACGGTTCAGTTGTAAGTTTGCGGTTATTCTCATAAGTTTAAAAAAATTTGGAAATTGCTTAAAAATGCAAGGAATGTTTAAAGAACATTTTGTAAATGTTTTACATTTTTTAATATGGGAATTTTATTTGTTTTTTACAAACAACGTTGCAGGCTATTTCTCTTTTATTTTAATTAAATAGTAATGTCGAATTTAGTTTAAAAAACATTTTGATATTTAAGTACACTTGAGTGAAAAACAATCGACTCAAACGCGATATTTGAGATCACACCTTCTGTTTAAATGTAAGAAGTATGAAAATAACAATATGTAATGTGCAAACAGTAACTTTATTATTGAACTTACAAAAACTACTCTTTCATTATTTAGAAGAGGCATTATAAAAACAATATGCAATACAAACAGAGTTTCTCAAATATTCATCATTGAAACTATCCCAAGCAAGACGTATTGAACAGAGAAATCATCAATTACAAAATAAATTTTTTTTTGTTTTTCAGTATCTGATATTACCACCCCTATTACTAATTACTGCTTTCCAATCGATTTTGCATGGATCGGATGACTTTTCTAATAAATCCTTGAGGCATTGCTTCCCATTCATCATTAAGCGCAGCTCTTAATTCCATTATGCTCCTTGGTGCATGATTTCTGCTCCGGACCGTTTATTTAGCTCATCCCAAATATGCTCTATTGGATTTATGTCCGGACTCAAAGCAGGCCAATTTATTGTAGCTATACCAATCTCAGTCAGATTGGTGGTGGTGACTCGTACGGTATGACATCGTGCTTTATCATGCAATAAAATAAAGGCATTACCAATAAATCCCGCGTATGGAACTATATGTTCCTCCAAAATATATCTGATGTAACGATCCGCCATTAAACCTCCTCCACGTCCTCCACCAGTCACGAAAACCAGCTCGGTTTTCCCATCCATGGAAATGCCTGCACAAAACATACAAGAACCGCCTCCATATGACACAATTTCTTGTATACAACATTAAGCAAATCGTTTCCCTGGCCTTCTATAGACTCGACGCCTCTTGTCATTGCCATGTAGGCAGATCCTACTTTCGTCGGAGAATAATACCTGACTCCATTGATAGTCGTCCCAATCCAGATGTTCGCGAGCAAATTCTAGTCGTCTTTGCATCTGGGCTGCAGTTAGCTTGAGACCAGTAGCTGCCCTTTATGGTGTCAGGTTGGCTGCTTGCAGTCTCCTTCTGACTGTCCAAATGCTTGTATCCACACCTCGGACCTCTCTAAGCTCTTCTCTGAGATTAGCTTCAGTCAAATGTCGATTTCTTAGAGATTTAGATACAAGAAATCGATCATCTCTCTTTGTTGTTATTCGTTTACGACCTACTTCTTGTCGGCGGACATAATCACTAGTATCTTGGTACCGACAATACACTCGGGACACAGCAGATTGGCTTAAATTTAGTCGATTTGCCACGGCTCTCTGGCTCAGGTCCTCTCTCAATAATGCTACTGCTTGAGCTGCTTTGACGGACGTGGTACCCATGTGTTATGAAGTTGCGAACTTAATTGACTGATGTATTAGTGAATTGCTATGGAAATTGATGGTTACGATGTTAACCAAATGTTTTAAGTGGATGCGTGCCGAGTCGATTTCAATGGGTCAAATTATGACCCCCTCTCTACGTCTTGCATTATTTATTTGTAATACGTAACCCGATTTACCAAAAATCAAAACTTTTTTTATACCCAATAATGAGGTTAATAATTGTACACTAAACATTTTTAAATTTACACCTTTTTTAATTGAAATAGGAGACGTACTTTCGCAAAATAATTTTGAGTCGTTTTTTTGCACTCAAGTGTAGATAATAACACTTACTAATTATTAGCGACGAATCTGTATAATTTTACTAGTATACATATGTATAGCATACTGTTTATATCACTGTAATATACTGTTTAGGTCTAATGTAACTTTAAATTTTTGCTACGGTATTTAAATTTTATCTTATTCATTTATTCTGTATTTAATTTTGGCTTGATTGCGCGACAATTGCGTAAGATGTAGGCAAAAAATTAACCCTTTAGAAGAGGCGGCTGATCTAAGAGATATATCGACAACATTTTAATAAATATTTTGAAAGAAGTGCATCGTATAATTCTGCGGCACTGTCTAGCTTCATATTTATGTCTTAGGGGTGGGGAAACACACAACGTCGGCTTTCAGGTAATTTCAGATATTTCGTTGTGTGATCTATATAATATTCACAATGTCGAAAAAGGCATATAAGTTGGATGGTCTAAAGGATGTTAAAGAGCTTCAGAGTATGTCTCTCGATTCTGACGATGGAAATGAAAGAAATGAGTGTGAAGACGAAAGTGGCATGGACGAAATCGATTATGTCGAAGAGCGATCAGAAACCTCGGACAGTGAACAAGACACTTCTAGTGAGGAGAGCAAAGAAAACGTATATGAAAAGAGGGTTTTTATTTTCGGAAAAGACAAAGTAACAAAGTGAGAAAGATAAAGAAAACAAGCCAGTTTACGGAAATAAAATTAGGCGACAGAAACCAAATATTCGGGGTCAATTACCTCTACTAAGGAATACTGCAAAAATGCAAAAACTAAATATTAATGCTGGAGCTGTTTCGTGTCAGAAGAACTTTTAGATTTAATTTTACATTATACAAATAAATATACACTGTTTATTTCAAGTACATATTCCAGAAAAAGAAATGTCAAACTTACAAAATAGAACTAAAATCATTTTTAGGCCTTTTGTATTTAGCTGGCTTACACTGCAATGAACAAAATAACAGAAACAAGTAGAACCTATGGACTGGATATAAACACCAGCAAAACCAAGCTAATTATCATCAGCAAGCAAAACATAACTGGAGCAAATCTATATGTGAACCAAATGAGAATTGAACGTGTCTCACAATACAATTACTTGGGAACTATAATCAATGAGTCGTGGGACAATACCCAAGAGATTAAATGTCGCATCGGAAGGGCCAAAAGTGCATTCTTGGCTATGAGCTCTGTGTTCAAAAGCCATGACCTCACCCTGAAAACAAAAATAAGGCTCCTTAAATATTACGTGTACTCAGTGCTTCTGTATGTAGTAGGAACGTGGACATTGAAGGCGGAAACTCTATCAAAACTTCAGGCGTTCGAATTATGGTTATACAGAAGAATCCTAAAGATACCATGGATACACAAAGTCACCAATGAAGAAGTACTGCGGAGGATGAACACAACCGCGGATTTAATCAACATTGTGAAGAGCCGTAAGCTGGAGTACTTGGGACATATAATGAGAAATCAAGGCAGATACGAGCTACTCCAATGCATTTTGCAGGGTAAAATTGAAGGAAAAGGAGCCCCAGGACGAAGAAGAACATCCTGGCTTGCTAACCTGAGAGCATGGTATAGAAAGACCTCAACACAGCTATTTCGTATAGCAACCAACAAAATCATCATAGCCAGAATAATCGCCAACGTTCGGAACGGACAGGCACCCTAAGAAGAGGAAGACACTGCAGTAATCGACTAAATTTGGATGATTTATGGGTAACAGATGGTAGTGGAATTGAATTATTTAGACTTAAGATGTCAATGCGAAGATTCAAATTCATTCACAACGGTATCAGATTCGATGACAAGACGACTCGATCAGATCGGCTAAGATCTGCTAAAAGATTGCTAAGTTATCAGATGTTAGACAAATATTTTTACTATTTGTAGAAAATTACAAAAAAGGATACTCTATGGAACAAAACGTAACTATAGACCAGATATTGCCAAGCTTTCGGGGCAGATGCAGATTTAGGCAATAAATCACATCAAAACCTAACAAATATGTGGTTAATTTTTTTTCCATGGTTGGTTCTAAGCTATTTTACACAGGGAATATGGAAGTTTATGCTAGAATGCAGCCTAAAAGTCAATTTCGTGTCAACAATAAACCAGTAGATGTGGTCAAGAAATAAGCTCAATTAATCTATAATTCAGGACGAAATATTACTGCTGATAATTGGTTCACTGATCCAACTCTCGTCAGTGATTTGAAAAAGAACAGACTATCATATTGTAGAGACAGTCAGAAGAAACAAACGTCAACTACCACCTGAATTAGTGAGTACGGCAAAAAGATTAATAAAATCTAACTTTTTTACCTTTAGTGAAGATTCTACTCTTGTATCGCTTGCGCCGAAGAAGGGAAAAAACGTAATTTTAGTATTTAGTATGCACTTCGATGACGTAGTAAATTCAGATACGCACAAGTCCGAGATAACCAATTATTACAATTAGACGAAATCAATGGTTGTCACCGAAGACCAAATGGTTGGTTCGTATAATGTAGCCAGAAATAGCAGAAGGTGGCCTATGGTGATATTTTACGTCGTCTTGAACGTTGATGGGATCAACGCACAGTCCATTGACATGGTAAATCAAAATTCAAAAAAACGACGTAGACTTTATTCGAAACCTTTAGATTCATTAACTTGCGAGCCCGTGAATTAGTATTCACAGACCATTGCAGCTTCAGCTTCAGAAACATAAGGAGAAAAGTTCAACCAGTGGGGCAGATTCAGATGTTGCTAAAAAAGAAAAATGTGTTTTTCTTGCTATGCAACAAAGACGCGTTTGTCCAAATACTATTGTAAATATTGTACTACATTTTTATATCTTGAGCATAGCAATATTGTTTCCAACAGTTGTTATAACCGTTTTATTAATCCTTCCACTGATAAATCTGATTAAGTTTAGCTAAATCTAATTATGTGTTTGGGTTATTTTTGCCTTAGATTAGTAACAATAATAATAGTTACATTATAGTTACATGTTTTTATTTTGTTATATTCTTATAATACTGCATTTAATATATATTCCCTTGACAATAAATTAATTTAAATCCGCTTAGTTTTTAATTAGTTATATTCCAAATGAATGTTTCTTCCGATTTTGATCAGTTTTTTTAATCGTATTGAAACATTAGACTTAAACAAATCTAATTCTGAGATAAACTGCGACCTATACAATACACTTTATGACCACGACCTCCAAAGGGTTAAATACGTTGGTAACAATCTAATGCCGCCTTGTCTCGTCAAAGTTCTATATTATATAGTATAAACGACACAATTTTGAATTTATGACTCTTTTTGTTTATCCTTGAGAGTGTTTTCAATATTTATAACATATCGATTATGGTAGTTTGTTGTGATGACCGTAGGCAATTATCTTCCTTTGAAACAATCGCTGATGTCCCCATACATATATTGTGTAGCGTATTCCCTTGTTCTGACTTTCACATTTTAATCAAGGGGAATGAATAATGAGTTAAGAAGCGGTTTTGATAGATGAATTCAATTAGGTAAATGAGAAGAAATATAAGGAGATTTGCAAAAGCAATTTTCCGTGACCCAATTTGTATAAAATTACAAGTGAAATCCATTAAAAGTATGATATAAAAAACAAGAATGGCTGTTTCGCTTTCCAAAAATATTTTAAAATCAAAACAGCCTTTTTAAGTGTATAAATTTGTGTTAAATTTTTATGATACGCTTCTTTAATTCCAATACTTTAACAACGCTTTACATAGCTTAATTATTCGGATACTCCCTAAATCGTTATTTTCATTTATTTCGTTTTTATTTTATATCTTCTGTTGGTAGTGCATTATCATTTGTAGCAGTAATGAACGTAATTATCAGTAGTAATATTCCTAGGACATTGATAACAGACGAGATAATTTCATGACAATCGAAAGCTCGTTCCTTGGTAACAGCACGAAGCCGAAGGCTGAGTGCTGTTACCAAGCAACGAGCTTGAGAAATTTGTCATGAAATTATGAGGCATTCATCAATGCCGAGGGACATTCGGCGGATAATTTTTCGAAAAAAAAATCATAACTCAACATAACGAAACATTTATTTATTAAAAGTACAGTTAGTGAAAGTACAATTATTAAAATTTAAGTTAACATTAGAAACGTGACATTTTGAAATTTATTTGGATGAAGTTGTCAAACTCGATCGTGTTGTCATAGGGATTGAAAATTGCACTGAATGCAATTATCAGTCTAATGTTGACATGATTGGGTGAAATTGTTCCACATGACATAAAATGACGAAATTTGAATGGTTGTTAGAACAGTCGAAAAATTATCATTGTGCGAAATATAATGCAGTTTATTTATATAAAACAAAATTGTACATCAAATAAATGTCTAACCCTACTTCAAATCATCAATCTGTCAGATAATAAAACACGTTTTGATTTAGTTTAACATTATACATTTTAATTTAAATCTAATAACCATCATCATTGTATGAAAATATGCAAAATATATCTAATATTATAAAAAGAGTATACTTTGTCTATCAGCTGTTTACACAAATTATTAAACCTTCTTTTAACATCAGTACATCGGAGGTATTCAACACTATCTCTATTTTTTTCAATTTTGACATTTTTACAGACTAATAATAAACTTTTATCACTTTATTTAGAAGAATAGAGTACTAGGCCCTAAAATATTTGCTAATGGAGATAGTCGCCGTTAAAAGAACACCCAAGTCCATTTTCACTTAGAGGGATAGAACACCATGTGGACTTGATGTTTTATCCCTATAAGCATGTGAATTACCACGGTAGATAGTGTTGCATATATTTATGATGACAGGTAGACTGTTAGTCATCTTTGTGATATTTGTGATATTTTAACCAGAGCCACATGACTGCCACTTAAATAACGACTGGTTGACGATTGTATTTAAAACCATCTATCAGTGGTGTATTTACGAACAACACAATTTATTAAGTTTAGAGATAGCTATTTCTGTAGTGCTTAATTTGTTAGTATGTATACCATGTTTGTGTACAATAATCCTTCTACAGAGATATTGATGTGTTTGCCCAAGATATATATATATATATATATATATAATATATATATATATATATATATATATATATATATCGGAAAAAGGAGTACGATCGTCAATCCAATATATATAAGGATCACTCAGACGAGTGGTGGGTTCTTATATCGGTCTCTAGGTGGAGAAATAAAAGACAAAGTTGATAGGCTATAGCCTATCAAAATAGATAAAGTAGCCTATCAACTTTGTCTTTTATTTCTCCACCTAGAGACCGATATAAGAACCCACCACTCGTCTGAGTGATCCTTATATATATATATATATATATATATATATATATATATATAATATATATATATATATATATATATATATATATATATATATCTATATATATATATATATATATATATATATATATATATGTATATATATATATATTTTGAATTGCAGTTTATACAACTTAATTAGGAAGTCAGGGTTGGAAGGTGCGAAATGTGCTACCGGAGAAAAGAACGCAGGTGATCATCCGACATCTTATGTATAACGGGTACAAAATGGTATAAAAAACAAAATACCACTAAGAGACCAATACAAAACAAAGCAAAAAATAATTAAATAAAAATATAAAAATTGCGAAATAGTCGAGACGCATTAATAAGACTAGGGTCATTTTAAAAGTACAGAATACAAGATAAGTAAATCCGGTGCCAAAAAGACTGGACACAAAGGAGTAAAAATACTAGTGTCAAAAAAAGTAGCCCATAGCGTTTACAAATATATATATATCCGGTTTTTTAGGCGTTACGCCCGTCCGGTAGGGATCTATGGAGGAGTATCACCAAGCCGCAAGCCCTTATCTCTTGCTGTACTGCTCCACCATAGGCCGATCAGATCCCAGCATATCCTAGTCTAAGCCGCAGATTCATCTAGAATTTTAAACTGCTGCGTTAGACTTTTTGTTTTCCGTACACCGAGCTGGGGCTCGACCCACATCCACTGAACCATTCGACAGTGAAGCGAATAATAGGCAGCCGCACAGCCCGCTGAGCTATCTGACCGACAGATAGCTCAGCGGGCTGTGCGTTTACAAATATCTACCGATAAATGACCGCCTGATTATAATAGCTTTTAACACAAATCTACCAAGATATTCCAAGTCTACATAGCTACAGCTCAGCTGAAGATGAAGAAGTGGAGAAAATATATAAATCCCTGAAAGAGACTAAGTCAAAATATTTCAAAAAACGTGTTGTCTTGGTTATGGAGGGCAGGAATGAAAAGGTCGCCGAGACAGAAAACGATGATAACTTAAGAGAAACTGGGTAAATATGGACTCGCCGAACGTAATGCAGGAGGAGAAGGCTTGATCCAATTTGCCTTGGATCATGAATTTACAATCACAAACATCAATTTTACAAAACATAAGATTAGATTATCTACATTGACGTCGTTGGGTAAAAGGTACAAAAATCAAATTACATATATTCTGGTAAACAATAGATATAAAACTTCAGTCAAAGATGAAGAAACCAAGTTTAGTACTAAATGTGGGTCAGATTACAAATTACTAAGAGCAGAATTCAAATAAAGTGTCACAATACAACAACGACATGCACAATAAGGTGGAACGAAACATTCGAAATCATTATTTTTTATAGGACTAGTGCAAAAAAGTTGCGTTTTGATGTATAATAAAACTGCAAGAAATCTTTTTTGTATTGGACCCTACCTTCAGGTTCTATAATAAATTTAAATTTTTTGGGAATAACAAAAAAATAAAATTTAACAATTAATTTTTTTATCAGTTCTTTAAATCTAAATAATTATTTTATGATACAATATACATTTTATGATTGGTAGTCTGATTTCGGTCTACAAACAGCAGCTGATGCTTCAGTTACCAACATAACAATTTTTTCCACGGATTGGATATGACAGGGGCAGAGTTTATGACCTCTATGTTGTTGTGATTCCCAAAATCAATCAGATTCCTTATATCTTCATTGGAAATATGTTTTAGCAAATGAGTAGCCGTAACACTACATTTAGAAATAGACATTAAGTCAGCACTAAGTGTAGCACTTAAAGTGTAGCACTAAAATTTATTTTTGTTGTTTTGAATACTCGGATCTTTTTTTTCTGACTTTGTCTAGCTTTTAGCACTCTGCGACTTTGCGTAGTCTTAGCTCCTGTATATGTATATAGCAAAATAAGCATTTCTTTGGATAACGACAATTTTTATTTGGGCAACTGGTAGGAATTTTGATATATTATAATAATAATATATTATTCGTCATAAATGTTTTGAACCATCAGAACAGCTAGTATACAGTTTTATATAAAATCAAACTGGTGCATACACTTTTTGGATGAAACTTACTAATATAATTAATTGAGGGCTGGGACACTCAGTTCCAACATATAATCGAAGCAACCGATTACCACCTATCAGCTAACTTGCGTGTGAGACATCCCAGAAGCTTTCCTGACCCTGAAAACCAAGTGGCCTACTGGTGCGTCCATCCATATGTTGGATTAAACACCGTAGAGGCAGTTCATTGCAATGAAATAAGCATACTAGCCACTGAAGTGAGGTGCCGCAGTATTCATCCAGTTTTATTATAACGCCGAGTTGAGGGCTGGTGTTCACTACCCTACCATCGTATCAAACTGCAGTTAACTTTGATATATCAATATTATTTTTCAGCATAAATTTCTGTATGCTATTTGCGATGTTTGCAGCCGATGTCTTTTGTCTTTACGCCCAACAAAAAATATACTTCTAATTGACAGTCCTTCCTTCTGCTTCTGGTTACAGTTATAACTCCCATATCTTTTAAGACCGCTGATGCTATAAATGCAGCAGATGATTGGAGAGTAACTGTTGATAAAGGAGCAATAAATTCTTCTTTATGATCATCTGCGTCAGAAAAATTTGAGTCAGACAAGCTGCTACTTACGGAACGATTAGAGGAATTAACGGTACATGCTATAAGAAGAATTTCGTCAGTATTATGAAAACTTGCCTTTGCCTTCAAGGTCCTTCTTATTTTTTTCCTTATTGCAGCAGATACTGCAATATTCACTGGTTCAGTTGCCATTTTGTGAAAGCGGCGATATCAAATAACTTTTCACACTCCTTTGGAAACTGACAAATCTTTTCTTAGAATTTTGATCGCTTAGGATTTTGATACTCCTGTATAAATATTTTTAATCATATCTTGAATACTCTTATGCGTTAATGTTAGCGTAATAGAAAGATTTTATCCATATTTGTTTTACTTTCGTTGCAACAGTGTGAGATACGTCGGCTATAGATGGATGGAATTTCTTTATTATGATTTGTCAACTTAAGTTCATTACGAATAAAGAGAAAGCTCTTTAAAATGTTACACTTAGTTGGTTAAATACGATCATTAAAAACACCAATAATTGTACTTAGTATTTCACAGTTCAAACTATTTTGCGTTGTCATTTCGAAGAATATGTTTAGATACGACACGTCTGTGACAGATAAGAAACTCAACTGTTATCTGCTGTACCATTGTGCCTGGGTGAATAGTTGCAAGATAATCTCTGCATTGCTCCCTTCTTTACCTGCTTGATCTAAAAATAGCTGAAGATTTGACGTTCACCTTTGAATAATTTGATATACTAGCCTCGTTTGGAACAGGTATTTTATACCATATCAAGCTTCAATGGTATTATGGAACCTGCAAACATTATTTAATTTTAAAATAATCTTGCATAATGTACTCTTCAATCCTAAAGATGACTTTTGATTATAGACATATCGATTTTTTCGACAAAAATATTATTTTTGTTTTTTTTATTTTTCAAATCCAAAATGGAACCTCAAGATTTCTTTTTATTTCAAAATGCTCTCGCACTGATTGTTTTCATCACCTGACACAACTTTTAGATAATAGCCACAAGAATGTTTATTTTATTTTATTTTTTTGACCTGTTTCGTTCCAACCTAATGCACAACCAGGAAAGTACCAAAAAAACTAAGCAATTTCCAGTTGGCGTTAAAAAATGACAGAGTACTTTCCGTCGGATTTGTCGTTCCAACTGCCTGCTCCATTGTTTATACAGCAACCATAAGGCGCATATGAAAAGTAGAGCAAATTCTTCTAACCCCAATATCTCTGGAATTGATATGTTTTTAACTTTCTCGGCGTTAGCTGTAACGCCTTCGCTATTTCCCGCCTGGTTTATGAATATTTGTTCCTCCTGCTCCTTGACTGCTTATTTCTTCTTCTTATTTTTTTTCGCAGGTTCTAAAAGGCACAAAGGGCTGGCTGGATCGCCATGTCATGTTGGTTCTTAAGGGATAAAAAGACCAACTCTCAAACTCAAGAAAATCACTAACTGTCCACTATATTTTATTTAGATTTATACATTGTTACAGATCTACCAGAAATTTGTTACGTTATGCACACATCTCTAAAAGTAAGTATACAATAATAAATCACTTTCACGTTTTATATATTCTTTCAGGCTTATCCCATCGCACTTCATTCTACGAGAGACAATGAGGTATGACGCTTTCCACAGATGAAAGCACAAAAGACCTAAACAACAGATAGTTGACTAAAAGAAAACCAGAGAGAGAAATAAAAAAAACCCCTAGAGGGAAACGAAACCATACAAAACCCCAGAGTGAAAAGAAACTCCAAAATCATAACACTCACACAAGGAAGATAGTTCGTAGCTCAAATCACCCAGAATATCGCATATCGCCTCGTACACAGTGGACCCAGCTGCTCACACAAGGATACAATCTATATTGTGGTATCGTATAATATTTTATATATTTTCTTTATTATAATATAGATTATATACTAATTATGATTTTTTGTCCGCAGGCCACCTACAAAAAACAACTACAAAAAACACAAAAAACCGGCCTCGACCACCAAAAAAATAAAAAAATACTAACAAAAAGCGGCTTAGGCCACCAAAAAAATTAACAAAAACCCCAAAACCCGGGCACGTAGGGCCCAATCCCTTGAGCACCAAGTCGCCGAACTAAGCCGGGACTCAGAGCAGAGACTTGAGGTCCGAGTAAGCAATTTTAGTTCGCGGATAAGCCACATTAAGATAACAGGAATATAGCGGAAATGCGCTGTCCTGAGTTTTTTGCATTCGGTTAGGAAACCATGTTGGGGTTCTATTAACCAGGACCTCCACATGAAGAGCATTTGGCTGATTGTTGTGCCTCTATAGCGCATCAGAGTGCTATAGGGGGGAAAGGGATGGTCTAGAGCATTCGAGCACGGTGGGGTTACTCCTGTTTTTTACTCGAGTTAACACACCTTGCTCCAATGAATTGTTACACCCGATCGTACTACCTGAGTGAACATTTCTCATAGACTGGGTTCAATTTAATTGCTTGCTTGCCATCGCACTTTGAATCTACGTAATATACGGCAAGGCTGTGTATAAAAAATAAGTGTATGTAATCCAAACATACTGTTCGCATCATGACTTACTTTTGACAACATATATGATTTAAGATATTATATATAATATTACAATGTAAGGGGTTTATACCCTACTGCACAAGAGGCTACAGCATTAATACGGAAAAATGATCATCCGATCAGTGTAAATCCATGTTTATTCCAATCTGTAAACAAGGAACCACCATACACTTAAGTAATTGGAGAAAAATACCTTCTTATATGCAAGTAAAGTTCTCCCTAATATTAGCAACACGCTAGTTCGGATACAATTAGCGTCTCTTAGCAAAGACAATGACGTCGACTTTGCTCAAGTATCAAGACAATTACTCTATACACAC